>JARQOC010000002.1:365639260-365710845 GCA_033576535.1 Allobates femoralis
TAATAAAAAAAATTATCAAAAAAAAACAAAAAAAAAAAAACACACAGTCGTTGCTATTACGCTATTTATTGCCGCGATTCGCTGATTGACACTTTCCGGTCCCGGCCAATGATGGCTCTGAGCCGAGTCGTCTGCCCGCTAATAGAACCAGCGGCTCGGCCATAAATTCGCCTCCTTTCTCTATCTCTCTCCATAGGAAGGCCCGTCCAATCACAATCGCCGCGCCTTTTTTGAAAATACATAGCGACCAATCACATTCATGGCGCCAGCTTTCTGAAGTTGCCGCCCTCCAATCAGATAAGCCCGCTTATTTATAGCGCGAACTTTGAATCTTCAACCTCTTTGAATCCTCTTTGTGGGAGAACGAGAACCTATCGCTGGACTATCTGTTGGAGTATATTTCTGCCGAGAAATCCATCCTTCGTGAGGGTCTTTCGAGGACAACGAGAAGCTACCGCTGGACCGTCTGTTCGACAACATTTGAGCCGAGATATCCATCCTTCGTGCGGGACGTCGGGAAGCAAGCGCCGGATCGGGATCTGCGATTGATCAGCTAAGATATCCTTTGGACAATCTACCTTTTCACATCAGAGCCTATATTCCTGATGTGGAGTTTTATTTTCACCTCTTTTACTATCTTTCTTTTTCACCACTTTTACTATTTTGCACCATGCAGCGCCAATCGCCGCTGCATGGAGCGTCCGCCACTGTTCGGACACTTCGCCGCTGAAAGCGCCGACTTCTGCGCTACAAGCGCAAACTTCGGCGCTTCTAGCGGCCTCCGCGGTCTATGAGACCGCTGTGTCCGAACATGCATTCACGCGCCGCCCGTACAACTCGCCGCTCTAAGATGGCCGACGCGAAATCTTCATTCATAAAATGGCGCTAGACTTCAGCCGCCGTGTGATTGGCCAGCGGAATCTTCATACACATGGCGCCGTCAATCCGGTTGGTCGGCGCTATTGTGTGAAGATGCCGCTGTCCTATCACAACTCAGCGGGGCGGAGCTATAGACTTCCACTCTCCCGAACGCCGTGTCCGAAAATCGCACCAGGGGCTCGGCAAGGAAACTTCCGTGCATTTTCAAAATTGCCGCCTCGATTCTCATTGGATGTCGACTTCCCATAGACATCCATTGAGAAATGAGCCGCGATTCTGATTGGTTGTTCTTTATGGCGCTTTGATTCCGATTGGTCACCGCACAGCGGGGACTTCGAAAATTTTGTTGCCGAGCGCCTGGTACGATTTTCGGATATGCCGTTCGGCCGGCTGGAAGTTTGTAGCTCCGCCCCGCTGAGTTGTGATTGGACAGCGGCATCTTCACACAATAGCGCCGACCAACCGGATTCACGGCGCCATTTTTATGAAGTTTTCGCTGCCCAATCACATCGCGGCTGGCGTCTGCCGGATATTTATGAATGAACTTTTCGCGTCGGCCATCTTAGAGCGGGAAATTTGAATTGGTGAACAATGTAAAAGTGAAAAAGCTGTTTTCACAGTACAATCTCACAACAGAGTATATATTCCTAATGCCTATCCTTACATTAACCCTTTGTTTTTACAAATTATATATCAGCTACATTTATGCATACTGCCCTCTTCTTTTCATACTTTATTAACCCCTTCTATTCTATTTCTCCTCCATTTGCTATCTGACTATGTGCACTACTAAGGCCATTTTAATATTAACCCCTTCTATTCTATTACTTCCACACTGCCTATCTCACTATCTGCTCTACTAAGCCCATTTTACTATTAACCCTTTCTATTCTATTACTGCTACACTGCCTATCTCACTATCTGCTCTACTAAGCCCATTTTACTATTAACCCTTTCTATTCTATTACTGCTACACTCCCTATCTCACTATCTGCTGTACTAGCGCCTTTTTTATATTAACCCTTTCTATTCTATTAGTGGCACACTGCCTATCTCACTATGTTCTCTACTACGGCCATTTTAATATTAACCCTTTTATTCTATTAGTGCTACACTGCTTATCTTACTATCTGCTGTACTACGGCCATTTTAATATTAACCCTTTCTATTCTATTAGTGCTACACTGCCTATCTCACTATATCCTGTACTATGGCCATTTTAATATTAACCCTTTCTATCCTATTACTCCTACACTGTGTATCTCACTATCTGCTCTACTACGGCCTTTTTTATATTAACCCCTTCTATTCTATTAGTGCTACACTGCCTATATCACTATCTGTTGTACTACGGACATTTTATTATTAACCCCTTCTATTGTATTAGTGCTACACTGCCTATATCACTATCTGTTGTACTACGGACATTTTATTATTAACCCCTTCTATTCTATTAGTGCTACACTGCGTATCTCACTATCTGCTCTACTACGGCCATTTTAATATTAACCCTTTCTATTCTATTAGTGCTACACTGCCTATCTTACTATCTGCTGTACTATGCCCTTTTTTATATTAACCCTTTCTATTCTATTAGTGCTACACTGCCTATCTCACTATCTGCTGTACTACGGCCATTTTAAAATTGACCCTTTCTATTCTATTACTCCTACACTGTGTATCTCACTATCTCTTCTACTACGGCCTTTTTTATATTAACCCCTTCTATTCTATTAGTGCTACACTGCCTATATCACTATCTGTTGTACTACGGACATTTTATTATTAACCCCTTCTATTCTATTAGTGCTACACTGCGTATCTCACTATCTGCTCTACTACGGCCATTTTAATATTAACCCTTTCTATTCTATTAGTGCTACACTGCCTATCTTACTATCTGCTGTACTACGGCCCTTTTTTATATTAACCCTTTCTATTCTATTAGTGCTACACTGCCTATCTCACTATGTGCTGTACTACGGCCATTTTAAAATTGACCCTTTCTATTCTATTACTCCTACACTGTGTATCTCACTATCTGTTCTACTACGGCCTTTTTTATATTAACCCCTTCTATTCTATTAGTGCTACACTGCCTATATCACTATCTGTTGTACTACTGCCATTTTCTTATTAACCCCTTCTATTCTATTACTGCTACACTGCGTATCTCACTATCTGCTGTACTACGGCCATTTTAATATTAACCCCTTCTATTCTATTAGTGCTACACTGCCTATCTCACTATCTGCTGTACTACGGCCATTTTAATATTAACCCTTTCTATCCTATTAGTGCCACCCTGACTATCTCACTATCTGCTGTACTACGGCCATTTTAATATTAACCCCTTCTATTCTATTAGTGCTACACTGCGTATCTCACTATCTGCTGTACTACCGCCTTTTTTATAGTAACCCTTTCTATTCTATTACTCCTACACTGCCTATCTCACTATCTGCTGTACTACGCCCATTTTAATATTAACCCTTTCTATTCTATTAGTGCCACACTGCCTATCTCACTATGTGCTGTACTACGGCCTTTTTTATATTAACCCTTTCTATTCTATTAGTGCTACACTGCCTATCTCACTATGTGCTGTACTACGGCCTTTTTTATATTAACCCTTTCTATTCTATTACTGCTACACTGCCTATCTCACTATGTGCTGTACTACCGCCATTTTAATATTAACCCTTTCTATTCTATTAGTGCCACACTGCCAATCTCACTATCTGCTGTACTACGGCCATTTTAATATTAACCCTTTCTATTATATTAGTGCTACACTGCCTATCTCACTATCTGCTGTACTACGGCCTTTTTTATAGTAACCCCTTCTATTCTATTACTGCCACACTGCGTATCTCACTATCTGCTGTACTAAGGACATTTTTACATTAACTCTTCTATGCCTTTTCTATTTTACTTGCACCATCACTATTTTATAGGGTTTAAACTCATACATTAACCCCTTCTATTCTGTTTGCTATTCAATAACTGTGTCACTATGTGCTGGACATCTGTGATTTTACAACTTCACCACACATGGCCAGAAAAAAACCCATCTGCTGCGATTGCCGATTAAACCTTGCACTTGCTGCGCTGTTGCGGGAATACCCATACAAACTATAGGAATACTTGCGGCAGGTGCGCCAAGTTCATTTTTTTTTGTAGCAACACTTGACGCAACTCCTAAATCGCAGTGGCCGCAAGTCCCCTTATGGTTTCTATAGGGATTACCGCTACCGCACTGCAACTGCAATGTTAATGTGGCTATCGCAGCAGATGCATTTTTTTCAATCCATCTACCGCAATTTTATCTAAAGAGCTGATGTGAAAGGGCTCTAAGGCAATTTGTACATTAACCCGTTCTATTCTATTTCTGCCCCCCTTGCTATCTCAGTATGTGGTCCACTAAGGCTATTTATACATTTTCCTCTTCTATGCCATTTGCCATTTTGTTTTCCCACACTATGTTTTATAGGGTTCGAAATGCTACATTAACCCCCTACTTTCAGTTTGCTATTCACTAATGTGTTACTAGGTGCTGTACTCAGGGCATTTGCAATTTTAACTCTTCTATACTATTTGAAATTTATTTTAACATCCACACTCTTTTATAGGATGTAAGTGCTACATTAACGTCTTCTATTGTTTTGCCTATTCACTGTCTATGTCACTATGTGGTATACTACTGGCATTTAATTACTAAATACTTTAATACTAATTTTATTTTTATTAATCGTCCAGTATTTTTTATGCCTGCCAATGCTATATTAACTACTTACAGGCTCTTTGACTTTTTTTTTTGGAGTTAGGAGTCAGTCATCACACGGTTACGAGTACGTTAACCCATTATATGTCAATTTTTATTATTTTTCTTAGTAATGACTCTGTTGCACTACTACCTGTCTTATTTTTAACAGTTTGGTGGTAATGCTACCTGCACAGTTGACATCAGCGGTTATTTGCAATTGCACTAGATGTCCTGACAGAATTGCATCCGCTTGCTTTGCTGCATTGCCACCGCATAACTGCTGCACTTGCGGTGTCGTTCCGCTAATCCCCATTGTACGTATAGGGGAACTTGCCACAGCTCCCGCCACCATAAAAAGCGTGGTCACCCATCTTTTTTTTTCCATCCAGGACCTGCTACAAGTGCAAAATCCAAATTGCTGCACCTACTGCAAATAAATAGATACTGACTATTTTGCCGATTATAATGAGTATGGGGATTCACGTAAACGCTTGCAAGTCCTGCAGTTATGCTGTGGCTATGCGCCACATGCACCAGATGCTGTTTTTCCAACGCTTATGATTTGAAATTAATGCTCATGTCAAAGTCTCTATCATCCCAGTAGGATATTCACTACTTTTACATACCTCATATTTTACACTCTATTACTGACTGGGTCCCCTTTCACACGTCCATTGTATATGCACATTTACATACTTTTATAACATGGCCTAATATTTAAATTTTAAACGCGATTTCTCCATACCCGTCACCAGGGTTGTAGTTGCGTAGCGTTACACTACATCACCGCATTTACGTTACTTTTTACATTGACCTGACTCTTACAATATCTCATACGCAAGTTGCCTTATTTCTTTTTTCACCCTGCTTTGTCACATTCTGCCATTTCATACTTCACGTTAAGGCCGCTGTTTTCCCTATTCCACCAACAAAAATAAAAACCACTACTTCTGCTATAATACCAAAACCTTCAGTTCTTGGTAGAAATTAACCGTAAATCTGGTTTTTTTCAACACCTTATGAAACAACAACCTTGCTGGTGGTTATGCAGAAATTGATGTCATCCTGCTTCTATTAACGTTTTTATTACAATGTTCAAAATTTGCTTTGATACCGTGTATCGGAAAGGGCCATTACATCCATTTGTTTTGCCTTCACGGCAGTTTTTAAGGAATTTTAACACTCATTGCCATTCAATACTCCATACAGTTAACATCATTACATCTTTCTTTGTTACTTTAAATAAGTCTATCATTTCATTATAACAGGTTTTGGAAAACCATACTTTAGTTTTATTGTTTTTGTCTGTTTACACAGTTAGTATTCATTGTTTCCTTAACTAACACACTCTAGCTCATTTTGCTTTTGATTCACTGACTATTCTTACTAAGATGAGCTCTCCAACACAAAATATCACTCTTGCCAAGGAGGCTGCATCTACACCGAAGAAGAAGCGTGCTGAGAAAACTTTGGAACAGAGACGCCGTCGCTTAGATCAAGATAAGGCTGCTAAAGCTAAACGCATTGCAGAGGAGAGTTTGGAAGAGAAACGTGTTCGTTTAGATCTGCGTAAGGCTGCTAAGGAGAAACGTACTGCAAAGGAGACTTCAGAAGAGAGGCGTCTTCGCTTAGATACTGATAAGGCTGCTAAGGCAAAACGCCTTGCTGAAGAGACCTTAGAAAGGAGACGTATTCGCTTACATCGTCTTAAGGCTGCTCACGCCAAACGTATTGCAAATGAGACTTCTGCAGAGAGACGTATTCGGTTAGATAGGGCTAAGGCTGCTAAACTCAAACGCTTTGGTAAACTCTCTTCTCCACTGAGACGTTTTTCGTTGGATGCTGCAAAGACCGCTTTACATACACGTATTTCGGGAGTGTCTTCTGAAAAAACAAGCCAACAAATGGAAACAAGAGCCATGACTGCGCGTTCTACATGCAAACAAACAAAAATTCCAGTCACTGAAGAACCGTCTGACACAGAAGCTACTCCAGCCTCTTCGTGTACTGACATTTTACCAAGTGAACTGCCTTTAACACCTCCCATTACCTCTATGGAAATCAAAAAAGGAAAGGTTCGCAAGGTGTCTGTGCGTATGCGCAAGAAGGGTGTGGAGGAGAGTTCTGAAGGAAGGACAGAACGATTAGCCAAAAAATCAATTACTCTGCCTCAACGACGCAAACAGAAAAAGTTAATGCCTGCAGGAGATCCGTCTGATCCTCAGACTGCTTCCACCTCTTTGTCTGATCCTCAGACTGCTGCCACCTCTTCATCTGATGCTCTGACTGCTGCCACCTCTTTGTCTGATGCTCAGACTGCTGCCACCTCTTCGTCTGATCCTCAGACTGCTGCCACCTCTTCATCTGATGCTCTGACTGCTGCCACCTCTTTGTCTGATGCTCAGACTCCTGCCACCTCTTCTTCTACTATCTTGACTACAACTGAACAGCCTTTACTGCATCGCAAGGCCACATCAAAACGAAAACACTGTGCTGAGGAGACGCCATACAGCAAACAGTGTAAAATTTTGAGGCTTAAAAGGAAAAGACAGATGCGTCAAGATACAGAATCTCCTACATCTAGACAAGTCCACTTGGCCCATTTGGCTACATTACGTCGTGAAGAACGTCAAACTTATTCTTCCACTTCTATATTGCAACAGGCAGAACGGAATATATATTCCACTTCTTCATTTATTGAATGTTTGGAATCTACATCCCTTCCACGTCTCATTTATGTAGGATTACATAATAAATTTCTACGTTCATTCTATTCATCTCTCCTACATGAAAGGGGATTTATTGATCAGGATCATGTTATTGCAGAACATTTCTGTGGTTTCATGAATGTAATATGTGAACATTGTGAGGCTCGACATTTTACTGCTGAACGACCATCAGATCAACAGTTTACTCTTTGTTGCCACAAGGGAAAAGTAAAGGTACCATTACCTCAATACCCGCACGTGTTCCAACGCCTGCTGAAAGGAGAGAGTGAGTACAGTCAAAATTTGATGGAGAATATAAGGAGCATTAATAGTTCTTTTGCTTTTGCCTCCATGGGTGCCCATGTTTCTCTACCTCCTGGACATGGACCATACTGCTTTCGTATTCATGGGCAAATTTATCATCGCACTGGAACACTCCATCCTGCTCAAGATCAAACTCCAGCATATGCACAACTGTACATTTTAGATACTCTAAGCGCTACAGACCAACGGCTACAGTCTCCAGAAAATGTTAAATGTAATCATACTTTAATGAGTATCATTGCTCTTCAATTGGATAATATTAATCCCTTTGTTTCGGCCTACAAAATGCTACATCAAGTTGAATTAGAAGAAGAACAGAAGGCAGTAGAACATGGCACAAAAATGCCAAATATTATCATGGCCATTAAACAAGACAGAGGCCAAGACCCAAGACGCTATAACAATCCTACTGCCAATGAAGTTGCTGTGGTCTTTGAAAATGCTGATGGAGAGCCACCATTCAATAGAGACATTTTAATTCATTTGAAACCTGATCCAAATAACCCCTTGGCCCCAAAAACACAGCAAGTCAGTATTCTGCACAGCAATTTAGATGCATTACTCTATCCTTTATTTTTTCCTCATGGAGAACAAGGATGGCATGAGGGACTCATGCATCAAGGGAAAAGTCAACGCCGGGTTACACAGCTCCAGTATTACTGCTATTTGCTGTCTGTACGGAATCAGTTCAATCCTGTCCTGAATGGTGGCAAACTAACACAGCAGTACTTAGTGGATGCGTATGTGAAAATCGAGGCTAATCGCTTAAATTTTATCCGTCATCATCAAAAGGATTTAAAAGTGGAGGATTATTGCGTACTCCAGGAACATCTTCTGAAACAATCTGTTGAGAAAGGTATTCCCATTGGCAAGACCGTCATTTTACCATCTTCTTTTGAAGGCAGTCCCAGAAACATGCAGCAACGCTATCAGGATGCCATGGCTATTGTGACTAAATTTGGACGACCGGATCTTTTTGTAACCATGACCTGTAACCCTAAATGGAGGGAGATTACAAACAATTTAGAGCCATGGCAGCGTGTGGAACATAGACCTGATTTAGTGGCCCGTGTCTTCAGAATTAAACTGGAAGCCCTATTAAAAGAAATTAACACTGGATTATTTGGCAAAGTTTGTGCAATGGTTCATGTGATTGAATTCCAAAAGCGTGGCCTACCACACGCTCATATTTTGATCATTCTGGATAGCAAATCCAAACTAAGAACTGAGGTTGAAGTGGATAATATAGTTTGGGCTGAAATCCCTGATCCAGAAGAATACCCTCTGCTCCATGACATTGTGATGCAACACATGATTCATGGACCCTGTGGTCAACACAACCCCAATTCTCCATGTATGGATCTTGGCAAGTGTAAGAAAGGTTTTCCTAAAGATTTCCAACCAAGAACACTCATAGCTAAGGATGCATACCCTACTTATCAAAGAAAGGAAGGATCATCCTTTCAAATCCGTTCAAAGATGATTGATAATTCTTGGGTTGTTCCCTATAACCCTTACCTACTATTAACATACAAGTGTCATATTAATGTTGAGGTATGTGCTTCCATTCAAAGTGTAAAATACCTATTCAAATATGTCTACAAAGGACATGATAAAGCCAATCTTGAAATTTGCCAAACCAATATTCACCATGATGAAACACATCAATTCATGGATTCAAGATACGTGAGTGCACCGGAGGCAGCTTGGCGAATATTTGCTTACCCGATGCATAGACAATCGCACTCCATTATTCGCCTGGCCGTACATCTCCCACATTCTCAACCGCTTTATTTTCATGAGGATGACTCTGTTGACGACATCAGTTGCACAATGCACAGAAAATCTACTCTGATGGGCTACTTTGAGCTGAATGAGAGTAACCCGCATGCTCATGATTACTTCTACCGCCAAATTCCAGAGCACTATGTTTGGAAAGAAGGTGCATGGGAAGTTAGAAAGCGAGGAGGTTCTTCAGTGATTGGAAGAATGTATACTGTTAGTATGAAAGATCAAGAACGGTACTATTTGAGGTTGTTGTTACTGCATGTCAAAGGAGCAACAAGTTTTGACAACATTAAGACTGTTAATGAAGTGACATACCCAACTTTCAAAGAGGCAGCATTAGCTCTTGGATTGCTCTTCGATGACACTGTTTGGAGAAATACTTTATTGGATGCCTGTGTTCTCAACATGCCTGCACAGCTTCGTGATATGTTCGCATATATATGTATTTTTGGTCCTCCAGCTCATCCATTGGAGTTGTGGAAAGAATTTAAACAAGACTTTATCCAAGACTACTGCCATGCATATCACTCCAACACTGAGGAGTGTGAGAATTGTGAAGGATATGCTATGACTGATGTCCAAACTATTCTAAAATTTAATGGCAAAACTTTTACTGATTTTAATCTACCACGACCAAAAAGAAAGCCATACATCGCTCCACTATACAACAAGGATGATGAGTTAAGAAGAGCTCAGCAAATGAAAGCTACTTTAAATGACCAACAACTTTTGGCCTATGATGCGATCAATCAAGCTTTACACGATAGAAGTGGACAACCTAAGTGCTTTTTCATTGACGGTCCAGGTGGCAGTGGTAAAACATACCTGTATGATTTATTAATTCATGAACTAAGAGGAGAAGGCGAAATTGTCTCACCTGCAGCCAGTACAGGGATTGCAGCTAACTTACTGCAAGGAGGAAGAACCATCCATTCACTTTACGGAATACCAATTCCAATCAATGAAACTTCCGTTTCAAGGATTAAAAATGATACAGATGCTGCACAACATTTGAAAAGTACCAAACTTTTCATTATTGACGAGTCCACTCTGTTATCTAAATATGCATTGCATGTGATTGATCAACTTTTACGGGATGTCATGACAACAGATATCTCCAAGAAAAATACAACACCTTTTGGAGGGAAAGTCATTGTTCTGGGAGGAGACGTTCGACAGTGTCTGCCTATCATCCCACATGGTACAAGAACTAACATTATAGAGAGTTGTATTAAATACTCACGACAATGACAGCTTTTCACTCAATTGCCACTCTTCAACAATATGCGCTCCATTGATCCTGATTATAGCCGTTGGTTACTTCAACTGGGAAATGGTGAATTGTCCAATGATTTCAACCTTGGAGATGATACCATTGAAATCCCACAAGACATGATCTGCACTGGCTCAATCATTCTTGCTATATTTGGTGAAAACATTGTCATTGATGTAGATAACAATGAAAGCATTCAGATTGCTGCATCACATGCCATTCTTTGCCCTAAAAATGACCATGTGGATATGGTGAACTCTAAGGTCATGGATTGCATTGCTGGTGAATACACTGAATACATTAGTGATGATTCCATTGATCCTGATGAGACTGAAGATCCAGATCAATATCCAGTGGAATTTTTAAATTCACTCACACCAACGGGAATGCCTTCTCATCGCCTCAAATTAAAAATCGGTACCATTGTCATGCTTTTGCGCAACTTTAACAGCAGAAAAGGTCTTTGCAATGGGACTCGCTTGATTGTCATTGCTTTGTTTGACAATCTGATTCAAGCAAAAGTCATTACTGGCTCTGCAGAAGGAAATGTGGTGTTTATTCCAAGGATTGATTTATCTCCATCAGAGACTGGATTACCTTTCAAGTTAAGACGTCGACAATTTCCCTTGAAGCCTGCTTTTGCCATGACCATCAACAAATCCCAAGGCCAAACACTGGAGAAAGTAGGGATTTTTTTGCCAGAACCTGTTTTTGGACATGGACAGTTATATGTGGCTTTTTCACGAGTGAAAAGAAGATGTAACGTTAAGGTGAAAGTGCTGGATACACCCATTCAAGGAAAGTTGGTGCCTAATTCTGAAAAAGTCTTTACTAAAAATATTGTCTATAAGAATATTTTATCTTAAATTCTTTTGATATATATTACATTTACATACATGATGGATATAACAATGAAAGCATTCACATTGCTGCATCACATGACAATCTTTGTCCTAAAAATGTCCATGTGGAAATGGTGAACTCTCAGGTTATGGATTGCATTGCTGGTGAATACACTGAGTACATTAGTGATGATTCCATTCAGACTGAAGATTCAGACCAATATCCAATGGAATTTTTAAATTCACTCACACCAATGGGAATGCCTTTTCAGCGCCTCAAATTACACATTGGTACTATTGTCATGCTTTTGCACACCTTTAACAGCATAAAAGGTCTTTGCAATGGGAATCGCTTCATTGTCATCACTTTGTTTGACAATCTCATTCAAGCAAAAGTCAGTTCTGGGTCTGCAGAAGGAAATGTGGTGTTTACTTCAAGGATTGATTTATCTCCATCATAGACTGCTTTACCTTTTAAGTTAAGACATCGACAATTTACCGTAAAGTCTACTTTTCCCATGACCATCAACAAATCCCAAGGCCATACACTGGAGAAAGTAGGGATTTTTTTGTCCAACAACCCATTTTTGGACATGGACAGTTATATGTGGCTTTTTCACGATTGAAAAGAAGATGTATTGTTAAGGTGAAAGTACTGCATACACCCATTCAAGGAAAGTTGCTGCCTCATTCAGAAAGTCTTTAAAAAAAATATTGTCTATAAGAATATTTTATTTTAAATTCTTTACATATATATTACATTTACATACATGATGGATATAACTATGAAAGCATTCACATTGTTGCATCACATGACAATCTTTGTCCTAAAAATGTCCATGTGGAAATGGTGAACTCTCAGGTTATGGATTGCATTGCTGGTGAATACACTGAATACATTAGTGATGATTCCATTCAGACTGAAGATTCAGACCAATATCCAGTGGAATTTTTAAATTAACTCACACCAATGGGAATGCCTTATCATCGCCTCAAATTACACATTGGTACTATTGTCATGATTTTGCACACCTTTAACAGCAAAAAAGGTCTTTGCAATGGGAATTGCTTCATTGTGATCACTTTGTTTGACAATCTCATTCAAGCAAAAGTCAGTTCTGGGTCTGCAGAAGGAATTGTGGTGTTTACTTCAAGGATTGATTTCTCTCCATCATAGACTGCTTTACCTTTTAAGTTAAGACATCGACAATTTACCGTAAAGTCTACTTTTCCCATGACCATCAACAAATCCCAAGGCCATACACTGGAGAAAGTAGGGATTTTTTGCCCAACAACCCATTTTTGGACATGGACAGTTATATGTGGCTTTTTCACGACTGAAAAGAAGATGTATTGTTAAGGTGAAAGTACTGCATACACCCATTAAAGGAAAGTTGCTGCCTCATTCAGAAAAAGTCTTTACAAAAAATATTGTCTATAAGAATATTTTATTTTAAATTCTTTAGATATATCTATCATGTATGTAAATGTAATATATAACAATGAAAGCATTCACATTGCTGCATCACATGACAATCTTTGTCCTAAAAATGTCCATGTGGAAATGGTGAACTCTCAGGTTATGGATTGCATTGCTGGTGAATACACTGAGTACATTAGTGATGATTCCATTCAGACTGAAGATTCAGACCAATATCCAGTGGAATTTTTAAATTCACTCACACCAATGGGAATGCCTTATCATCGCCTCAAATTACACATTGGTAGCATTGTCATGCTTTTGCACACCTTTAACAGCATAAAAGGTCTTTGCAATGGGAATCGCTTCATTCTCATCACTTTGTTTGACAATCTCATTCAAGCAAAAGTCATTACTGGGTCTGCAGAAGGAAATGAGGTGTTTATTCCAAGGATTTATTTATCTCCATCAGAAACTGCCTCACCTTTCAAGTTAAGACGTCAACAATTTCCTGTGAAGTCTACTTTTTCCATGACCATCAACAAATCCTAAGGCCATACACTGAAGAAAGTAGGGATTTTTTTGTCACAAACACTTTTTGGACATGGACAGTTATATGTGGATTTTTCACGAGTAAAAACACGATGCAATGATAAGGTGAAAGTGTTGGATACACCCATTCAAGTCAAATTGCTGCCCAGTAGTGAAATACTCTTTACTACAAATATTCTCTCTAATATTTTATTTTAAATTCTTTAGATACATGTTAGATTTACATACATACTTACTTTCTAATTAAATACAAAAATTACAATAAATTAGTTTAGCCATAGATGTATAGTAATATAAAAAAAATATATATATTATTTGTTATACAAAAAGATATTAAAATTAGTTATTATATATACAATAGTTATTTAATAAATATAGTCATTAGTGTTCATTTTCAATAACAATATAGTATATAGAAATATTTTAGTTTAAATTCTTTATATGCATATTACATTTAGATACATAATTATTTTCTAATTAAACAAAAATATTCCCATAAAATAGTTTAGCCGTAGATGTATAGTACTAAAAAAAAAAAAAAAAATTACTTTGCCCATAGATGTGTAGGAATTGACCAAAAAAATTATAAAAAAATAGTTTACAAATAGATGTATAGCAATAGAAATAATCAAAAATACCAAACAAATTACTTTAGTTTTAGATAGACATTATAATTAGTTATTAAATATTAAATAGGTCTTTAAGAAATATAGTCTTTAGTTTCACTTTTCACTAAAAATATAGTGTAAAAAATATTTTACTTTTAATTATTTACATACATATTCTATTTACATACATACTTTCTAATTAAACACAAATATTACAATAATTTAATTTAGCTATAGATGTAGAAGAATAGAAATAGACAAAAATACCACAAATATTACTTTCTTTATAAAGATATTATAAATAAGTTTTAGATATAAAATAGTTATTTAAAATATATAGTACTTACTTTTTTAGCTTTTGAACTTTCTTTTTAAATTTCATAGTATATGTATATAAACACACATTTTATAGTAGATTGTAGATGTGTATCATCTAAATGCTTGCATTTAGTGATAAGAACCTGAAGCTTCAGCAGGATAGCTGCTGCGAGATTTCATTTTCTTTTTACACAGGGTCAGGTTTTTGTGAACAGCTAAGGCTGCCTTCAGATTTGCAGATGCATCTGCAGCGTTTTGAAAATGCATCTGAAATCATCTGCATGCAGACGGTAGACCCTATCTTTATAATGGGACGCATGGTGTTTGCAGATGCTTGCAGGCAGCTGTGCACACACATTTACTCCTATATGTGATCTGTGCGCAGGCGGATGCCTGAATACAAATCACACACTCTCACCATCACCAGGGATGCAACATGTCGTGTCCCTGGTGCGGAGTAGAGTCTGTGATCTGTACCCAAGCATCTGCCTGCGCAGAGATCACATATAGGAGTGAATGGGTGTGCTTGGCTGTCTGGAAGCATCTGCAGACACTGTGCGTCCCATTATAAAGATAGGGTTTACTGTCTGCATGCAGATGCATCTGCAAAATGCTGCAGATGCATCTGCAAGTCTGAATGCAGCATTAGAGACGGGGGGGACAGCTGTTCACACACATCTCTATCTTGAAGTGTGTTCTGTACATATAAATACATACATACATATAGGTACATATTTAGACACATAGATACATATTTAGACACATAGGGAAAGAATAGACATTTTCTTTTTAAATCTGACTTATTCTGCTATTTGTGGAATTTATAGTGTGAACACATCAATTTTGACACTTGCTGTCTAATGGTGACCTACAGCACTCTTACTGTAAGTTGCATGAAATGTTAATGGAATTTGTGCTTTACTTGCAGTAGTTGCGGCACATGTGCTTTCAACAGTTTCAACTGCCAAAATCACAGTTAGCTCTGATTTTTAGTGGTTGCATTTAGTCAACATGTTAAAGCTGTGCTTGCCGTATTTATTGCAAGCTAATTGCAACTTCCATATACATTACATGTTACTTGCTGAAAGTCAGCTGTAGGTAGGTCCTTTGGTGACAAGTGCAGAAATTGTATTTGGTTATTCTACACCTTCTGCAAATAGCCAAAAAATATCTGCTTTAAAAGGAGTCTAACTATTAATTATTAGGGGTAGAGTAGAGTAGGTCCCACCAGTTGTAAGGCTACCTTCCCGTGGTTGGTGGGGAAACATGTACTGGCTTAATCATAGATTATTAATATTCATATATAAATTGAATATACGTAATCTGTACAAAACATCAGTGCCAGTATCTGTACGAAAAGCCTTGCCTTAGAATCATGACATGTACTACACTGACATGTACCATACAAACATTGGTAGTTGATAGATAGATATCATGTCTTATGTGCATTATTTTCAAATTTGAATGAATAATGTATATATGCATGCTACACTCCCGATTCTTTACAATTGGGCCGCCATCTATCATGGAATAATTGGATTATTAGTTAAAAATCTAATTTAATAAACTATACACCAGTTCTAGAATCCCGATGCAATCGCATCGGGCTCACAGCTAGTATATATATATAGTACATGGTCAAAAAAATAGAAAACAGCACCAATTTTACCTACTGCTGTGCAGAGCTTTTTCCAACACCCGTTGCAGTGTCCATGTATAGAGTAAAACAATGAAAAAACAGCACAAAATATAAAACAATGTGGAACCTTAATGCCTGTTGTGTGGCTGGCGACTTTTCAGACGCTAAGTCCTTTCTCAAGCAGTCTTGGGGCTTGAGAAAGTACTTAGTGTCCGAAACGTCACCAGCCACGCCACAGGCAATAAATGTCCAGATTTTTTAATATTTTGTGCTGTGTTTTCATTTTTTTACTCTCACTCTCTCTCTATACTATATACGTTCAAAAGTTTAGGATCATTTAGAAATGTCCTTATTTTTTGCAAGAAAGGCTAGGGTCACACATAAGTCCTTGGTCCGTTTTTGGCTTCATTTTTGTCATTTTTTTTTTCAAAGTCCAAAAACTGATAGAAAAACGGATTGGATGTAATAAACACCCTGTCCATTTTTTCTGGACCTAAAAACATTGCTATGTCCGTTTTTGAGCCAAAAATGTTGCTAGCAACATTTTTGGCATCAGTTAAAAAACGCATGCATTTTTTTAACATGGGGCCCTATGGGAAACGCATGCGTTAACGCATGGCACATATAGGCACCTGCGTTAACGCATGCGTTAACGCATATGCGTTTTTAATGAAAAAATGACTAAGTCCAAAAACGTTCAGTGGTGCAGGAGGCTCAAAAAGCACCCAAAAAAAACATATTGGTCATGGAAATCACTTCCAAAAACAGATTTCTATGTGTGACCCCTACCTTAGTTGTACTTTTGAATTACATCATTCCTTTTACCATGTAGTGTATAGGAAAATGGGACAAAAAATTCCAAGTGCGGTCAAATTAAAAAAAAAAGTGAAATTCCACACTGGTTTTGTTTTGTTTTTTTATTCACCATATTCACTATATGATAAAACTGACATGACAGTATGTCAGTACGAGTTCGTAGATACTAAACACATATACTTTTAGCTAAGTGGTGAAAAAAATTCAGAATCGCACTTTTGTCACCATTTTTCGAGACTCATAGCTTTCTCATCTTTCAGGATCTGGGTTTGTGATGGCTTATTTTTTCGTCTTTAGCTGACATTTTCCATTAGATCAATTTTCTGTAGATGTGATGTTTTAATCACATGCTATTGCATTCTATTGACCAAAAAAAAACATTAATTTTGGCATTTTTGCTTTTTTTCCAGTATGCAGTTTACCAATGAGATGAACTGATTTTATATTTTGATAGATCGGCATTTCTGAACATGGCAACACTAAATATGTGTTGTTGGTGAATGAACTGTGCTGACATATCCACAGTTGAAATGGGCTAATAGTCCATTTATGTTTTTGCAAAGCACACTCGCTGAAGATAAAAGACTGTATGTCGCCTCTGTGATGCATGCTTTGCATAAAGTGGTTTATGTGTGATATTAAACCAAATGGACTATTTATATAGAAACTATTCCTGTATGCTTCAATCTAGCTGCTAAGCGAGTGCACCCTAATACGTTCCTTGAGCGCTGCCTCACAAGTTTTATTTTCAACAGGGCAAAGGGGAGTGATTTGAACATTTATGTTTTTTATTTTTAAAATATTTGAAAAAAACTTCTGTTTTTTACTTTTACTTTATTTTACTTTGCCCTTTATAGCGCTTCAACACTGCATTGTCTGATTGTTCCTGTAGTACAGAGCGGTGCTGATCTTCGCCTCTGTACTGCAGAAATGTTCACCTCAACTGAATGCTAAAGCCCTGCTATAGATTGTGCTGTCAGTATTTGACAATGCAATCTAAGGGTTTAACAGCAGCGGGCAAATCATTGACCCACCGGCATCTGTTAGTTGCACATTATGACCGATCACATCATCTGGCATGTGCAGGGAATGATGTGAGCTCAGCGCATGAGCTTGCATCAAAGGGAGGAAGTTAACCAAGGACGTGCCTATATGTCCTTGGTTGTAAAGGAGTTCTATAATTCAATTGCATTTTATTACATGGAAAAAGTATTTGATCACCTCCCAACCTGCGATAATTCTGTTTCTCACAGTTAAGCTGGTTTCACACTGCAATTTTCTTCCTGATCAGGTTCCATCCGGTTTGTGTGCCAAAACCAGGAGAGGAACTTGCAGAGAAAAACTATAATTGAAAGATTGACACCTGTTCTGAGTTTTGGAGACACTCCTGGTTTTGACACACAAACTGGATGGAACCTGATCAGGGAAAAAAATGCAGTGTGAAACCTGCCTTAGGCTGGCTTCACATCACAGTTTTTGTGATCCGGACACCGCCGTATCCTAATCTGGCCCCATAGTAACCCTATGAGTGTTTATTTTGCCGGATGGCCGTGTTTTGCCATCCGTTTTTTTCAACTCCGTTGTGGTCCGGCCGGCTTCGGATTTTGTCCCCGGAGCAAAAATCGTAGCAGGCATGATTTTTTGTGTCCGGGGCTGTTTTTCGCCAGAATCGGATCTTGCTGGATTGTGTTGTGTCCGGCGCAATCCGGTGAGTGTTGACATGGGAGTGAATGAGGGCCAGATTTCACCGGACCGGCTTCAAAAACCGGTCCGGTTGCCGGATGGTTTGCGGGCACTGCGGCTGCGCGGCTTTGCTTTGGAGGACCTCCCACACTCCTTCCTTTCAAGCTCCAGTGGGAAAATCTGCAGGATTGCTGGCAGTTTATCTCGGAGCCCTGATCCCTGGAGATTGTCAGGTACAAAATCTCCAGAACATGTGTTTTGATGATTAATGTGCAAGTGTGCATGTATGGGCTGCTGCATGCACAGCTGTGCAAGTGAACATGTGCTGCCTGCTCCATGCATAGCTGTGCAAGTGAACATGTGCTGCATGCTCCATGCATAGCTGTGCAAGTGGACATGTGCTGCATGCTCCATGCACAGCTGTGCAAGTGGACATGTGCTGCATGCTCTATGCATAGCTGTGCAACTGAACCTGTGCTGCATGCTCCATGCACAGCTGTGCAACTGGACATGTGCTGCATGTGCCATGCACAGCTGTGTAACTGACCATGTGGTGCATGCTCCATGCATAGCTCTGCAACTGAAGATGTGCTGCATGGTCCAAGCACAGCTGTGCAAGTGAACATGTGCTGCATGCTCCATGCACAGCTGTACTAGTGTGCATGTATGGGCTGCTGCATGCACATCTGTGCAAGTATCGATGTGTTGTGTGTTAAATGGCGATCTGGGCAAGGGACTATGGACACCTATGTATGGTTGTCTTCTGTGTGCCTCTGTACAAATTGTAAGGAACCCCTATGGGCATCTTCTGGTTGTTGTTTGCCTCAAAATACTGTGTGACACTACATGTGTCTGTCTGGGAGACATGATGTTTTTGTATTTCTCCTAGCTTGTGTGCTGTTCTGTTGCCTGCTGTTTTTTGCATAAAGTATGAATTGTGGGATAAATTGTTTTAACAGGCCACCAAACATGCACACCATGTACACGACTATGTTGTGTGCCAGCTAATTTGTCGTTCATCACCTAAATTAAACTGCATTGGTCAGATGTGTCACTTTGCCATTCAGCTGCTTCCTGTATGTCACACATAACTGAGTGTGTGACCTTGTCATTTGTTTGTGTTTAGCTTTATGTTATGATGTGTGCTCTGGATGCACTTTAACCACCCTTCTACATTGTTTTGCCATTTGAGTTTGGATGTTGTCACTCATCATATTGTACAACGTGGACTTCCCACACATGTCAAATAGGTGTGTATGTCCTCATGTCATGGTAGTTGTTCTTTTGGTCCTTTGGGCACCTATCGGGCTCTTCCATTGTGTGCATAATGTGTATTTCCCTGCTCACACACAGTTTGTGAACCACATAATGTAGGAGTATGTGTCCCCTATAGCCCTGTCCCTACCAGTGTTGCCATAACTCTTTGTAATGAATTTTAAATAAGACTTGTTTAAAATCAACATCTACCAGCCTCTCCTATGTAGTTAAGACTGCCTTAAATCTGTGACCACCTACAAGCTTGGGTGTATGTTTCTGGTGTTGGTAGGATGGCAAACTGTAGTGCTTAATTTCGTGGGGATAGAGATGGACTGTTGGCACATTGTGTATTGATGAAACATGTCAAACTGTTTATATGTAATTACATGTAATCACTCTGCTTTTCCACAGACTTCCAAAAGGCCACATCATGGCCGTAAAAAAGTCTACTTTTGATGTGGACTTATTAATCCAGCTGGTGGAAGCTCGGCCTCCCTTATGGGACCACCGTGTTGCCCTTCACGCCAATATGGCGCATTCCCGACAGCTATGGGATCAAGTGTGTGCCGGTGTTGTTCCTGGGTGACACTGACTCAATGAGGCTGGCCAACGTCGTCACCATAATGTAAAAACACACTCGGGGTTCACAAAGGGCACGTATGTGTCGTGTGTCACTCAGTCCACCAGCAGAGACTTAGAGGCCACTGGCCCTGGGCCAGAGTTTATTGCGGTGAAAGAGAATCCGGTGGAAGACTGGGGAACCTCCCGGATGGCAAACCACAAATACGGGAGCAAGTAGTCCCAGTTCTTCCCGTCTTTGTCTATCGCCTTTCGGATCATCTGTTTCAGGGTTTTGTTGAACCGCTCGACCAGTTCGTCTGTTTGAGGATGATAGACAGAGGTGCGTAGCTGTGATATCTGTAAGAGCCTGCAGAGCTCTTTCATTACCCTCAACATAAAGGGAGTCCCCTGGTCGGTGAGTATCTGTTTCGGGACACCGAACCGACTAAACACATGGACCAGCTCCTTGGCAATGGTCTTGGTGGCCGTGTTACGCAAAGGAATGGCCTCGGGTTAGCGAGTGGCATAATCCAAGATGACAAGGATGTGCTGGTTTCCCCGTGCAGACCTGGGGAGGGGCCCAACCAAATCCATCCTAAACCTCTCGAACGGGATTTCGATGATAGGTAGGGGTAGCAAGGGGCTACACAGATGGGGCCTGGGTGCAGTGATTTGGCATTCTGGACATGACTCACAATACATGCGAACATCGTGGTGCATGCCTGGCCAAACAAAACAGTGTAATATCCTCTCGGTGGTCTATTGGACCCCCAGGTGGCCTCCCATCATGTGTGTGTGTGTGCCAGGGCCACCACTTTCTGCCGGTAGGGTTTTGGCACTACTAACCGTTGCACCGTGTCTTCCTCTTTTTTTTCTATCTGATAGAGAAAGTCATTCTCTAGGGCCATGTGAGGATATGCCAGCCTAGCATCGGCATCCACCTGTACTCCGTTCACCACTTTGACATTTTTTCTAGCCTGAGACAGGGTAGGATCCCTTATTTGCTCGCTTTGGAAATCGTCTTTCTGAACTTCCAATTCCAGCAAACCGGAAGGCGGATGGCTGTCCACCTCCGCCCCTGCCCTGGGTTCCTCGAAATTGCCAGCCATGACTGAAAGCGGGAACTGAAGGTTGTCCTCAGGGGATTCCTTCATCAGGCTACGTGACTCCACAGTTGGTCCAAGTGGAACATCTACCCACCTTCCAGTATCTTCATGTAATAATGTATCACTGCTGCCAACTGGAGCAGGACTGTGGGAGGGGTGTTGGGTGGCCCAAGTATGTTGCTGTGGCTGCATAGTGGGACCCATCAGTTTGGCTTTCTGCACAGCCTCCTGACAACACTGGATTATGTAAGCCTGCTGCTCACTCGACATCTCTTCCATCTCCCTAGTTACTGTTTTGAAATACACATTACAATTCAATTGCACTTTGATCTCAGATCCATCAGCTCATTTTGGACATGCTGCAAGCCCTCTGTCATCTTGAGGGACAGCTCGTTATACATGTTCTGATGAGTCTGAGACATATGTGCAACCTCAGGGTAAAGACTCCTATTGGAACCCCTCTGGCGGCCAACCCAAACACAGCTTGAGAAGGTGCACCAGAGTCAGGTGGCTCCGATAGGGGAAGAGATGTTGGAGCGGCTTCTGCATGGTTCCTGTGTTGCCTGGAGTTTGTGCCTGTGCCAGTACAGTCATCCTCTGATGGGCCTGCAGACATGGCCAAGTCATCACCGCTGACATGTTCCGGGACTGCTTCAGGTGGCTGGGGGACTCTTGCAATTGCTGGCTGAAGGGGTCTACGTTTGGTGCTGTGGGCGAGAGGAGTGAAAAGAACATTAGCAGGTTAGAATTATTCTACTTGTTCATTAATTTATCTCTAAGTATGCCTCTTGCCTGCAAGAGATGAGAGCCTCCCGCCCCTCCCCTTGAGGCCTGCACACAAAAAGGTCTCTTTGCCCTCAGTCCTTGTCGGACACTGGACCTGTTTGGACCCTGCTCATTAGGTACAAGTTCACATGGTCATGTTTTTATTACAACAGATAGGACAGCTTTGATAAGGGTTACCGTGAAGAGGTGAATCAGCTTGGTGTACATTTTTTCAAAAAAAGCATCGACTAAATACACTGTTTTATCATGTATTTTAACTGCACTTGCACTTAACTTTATTCCTTTATGCAGAGTATTTTAGACGTTTGGTTGACTTCGCTTTTTTTTATTATTTCTCTTAATTGTTTGCACACATTTTAGTCTCAATATGTGCATTTTGCAAATTCAACCAATGTTTTTTTTGTGAAAAGCCTAGTCCACATATACAGTATGGCTGGTTTCACACAGCAGTTTTGCCCCTTGATCATCATCCATCCGGTTTGTGAGCACAAACCAGGATTTTCTCGCCAACCCAGAGCAGGTGTCAAACATTGAAATAAAGTTTCTCTTGGCAAGTTCCTCTCCTGGTTTTGGCACACCAAAGGGATGTAATCTGAGAAAGGAATAAACTGCAGTGTGAATCCAGCCATACACACTGGATCACCTAATTTACACACAGGTTAGGCATTTTCCTTGTCAGTTCACTAAGTGGACACTTAGGGATGGGCGAGTCTATTTGCTAGGACTCGTTACTCGGCGAGTAGTAAGGGACTCGCAGGACTCGGTACTTGGCGAGTTTCCCACACTCGCACAGTAACGAGTCCAATGCAAGTCAATGGCAATCCTAGTTTTGTCAGAGTTTACTTTTTCTCACTCGCTAGACTCGCTATATCACATCGCTATGTAGCTTGAATCTCCCCAAATCATTTAAACAATCGCACCGCTTCACGGATACCCGCTGTCAGCAGCGAGTCTGAGCGAGTCTGTTATGTTCCGACAAAGCTTCCGAGACAGCCTAGCGTGTTAGGTCAGAAAACTTGTGAAGATGGACAAGCATGTTAGCCAATCATATTCAGTAATGCCACAGCCATGTTGGTTGTGGCAGGACTATGATTGGCTTCTGTCCATCGTGATGCCAATGTCATGTATGAGAGGCGAGGCTGTATATAAGCCTTGCCACCGCCATTTCCTCCACATTCCTGTGACGATCTGAGCTAGTGTCGGGTGAGGTAGATGCTGGAGCAGATCATAGGGATTGTCAGTCAGTGTAGGGAAACGTCAAGATTCCTTATATTTAAGTTTGGCCTCGGACACAGCAGCAAAAAACTGTTGCGAGTGGGGTTTCCAAAACGGCAATGCGAGCGCTTTCCGAAACACATCTGCGATTTGTAAATCGCACATTACTCGCTATTACTCGCTTGCCCATTCATTAACATTGGACTTGCTAGACTCGCAACGAGTAGCGAGTCCCGGGCTCGGACTCGCTAGAGTCAAGCGATTCCGAGTAATTTAGGACTCGCCCATCACTAGTGGACACAGAGGCCAACACCGACGACCAAGTAGTGCCTCTTGTTTGTGGTCCTAAATGTACGCCTATGTGTGCGCAACTTAAAAGAGTCAGAGAAAAACTCACAAAATGGGTATGCAACAAACATTTAATGGAACACTATGGAAAGCAGGGAAGAAATGAAAGGTTAGTTAATCTCGGGTATGGGAAGGCATGGTACTTGAAGTTGTGATGGGGGTTTGGGTGGTAGTAACGGCGGCTACGCTGCTCCCACTCTGCTAGGCCACATACACAGAGGGCCAGGCAACACTTATGCCACTCTATAAAGCTAAGCTCCTGAAGGAGCAGGAAGTTTGTGTGCTGCTTGCACGGATGGAGCCAGGAGGGAGAGAATGTGATTATCGCTGCCAAAGCTGAGGCAAGTGTTTGAGATTTTGACAGCCAGCAGCTTGGAGGAGCATATTCAGCACTGAGGGAGACATGTGTCATTACAGGTGGCCATATCCTGGCCAGGTACACTTTTGCCATCACTAGGGGTCATGTTGTACCCAAAAACAGTTTAAGGGAGCCATATGTGGGATGGAGGGGCTACATACCAGGTTGAGGGACCATGTACCAGGATGAGGGGGCTAGGAGGGCCATATACCATATATGATTTAGCAAATGCCCAGTGACATGATAACACAAACCACATTTAACGTAAAAATGTTTATGTTAATGTCATCATGCCACTTATTTGGTGCTGCGTCTTATGCTCCCGTCACACGCGGCAAGCTCGCCTGGCGATCTGAAAGGCAATGTGTTGGCCCATCAACATTGCTGTGACATTGCATGACTGGGGGGCCGTGTGCTTGTGTAATTTGCCTGTGCAAAATCGCCCTTTCCCGGTCACCTGATTTCAGAACACTGCTCATGAATGAGGCGATAATGCCAAGGCAATTTATTCATGTTGTGGCGTCTGACAGGGCGATAGTGATGGAAATAACGTTGTATGTGATTTCCCGTAGGTATGCCTAAGCTACTGTACTCCACGCCCCGTCTTACATGATGGTGTGGGATACTGTGTTCCCATTGGCTGTCAGTTATCAAACTCCAATACACAATTGCAGCTCTGTCCTGAGGTCGCAGCAGTGCCCAGCCAGGGGAAGATAAGATTAACAAACCGAAAGCGCTGAGTTGAAAACAACAGGTTGGTAAACAACAGGTATCTATGCAGCATGCCTAGTTACCCGATGTATACCTTGGTTACCAGTCTTCTCCGCTTCCAGGCTGGTATTCAAGGTACACAGCGGGTAACTAGGGACAGTGATGTGCTTAGATACCCGCTGTGTACCTTGGATACCAGCCTGAAAGCGGAGAAGGCCGGTAACCAAGGTATACATCGGGTAACTAGGCGCTGCGCACTGCCTAAATGCCTGTTGTTTATCATGGTTACCAGCCTGCTCCCACTTACCACAACCTGTCAGAAGACAGGAGCGGGAGATCAACATTGTGTAAAGAATAGTTTATATTCTTTCCACGATGTCGCTGGTCCACTGGTCGCTGGTGAGTCTGGCTGTTTGACAACTCACCAGCAACTGCATAGAGACTTTTCAGTGATCCCGACCAGCTCGGATCACTGGTGGGATCGCTGGAAAGTCTCAGCATGTAAAGGGGACCTAAGGACACCAAGGACAAAATTGTAGACCTGCACAAAGCTGGCATGGGCTACAGGACGATCGGCAAGCAGCTTGATAGTAAGGCTACAATTCTTTGTGTAATTATTGCAAAATAGAAGAAGAAGAACAAGGTGACTGTCAGTCTTCTTCAAAGTAAAAAATGATTTGCAGCACCTCAATCAGAACCAACAGGGTAATAAGCCCAGAGGGATGCACAAGTCCAATGAGTCAATTTGGAAATTACCACATGTAATTAAAGAGCTGACAGTGTCCTAATGTATTGAAAATATCATAGTTTACTTCTTTATTCTGCCATGATGCGATGTTTCGACCGCTTACATGTTTTTATCAAGCATACAAATTCCTGATAAAGACCTGTAAGGGATTGACATGTCTCAAAAATTACCTTGCTATCATGGATTGAAATCCTGCAGGGTACACAAGGTCCCACTGCTGAAGCCAAGACATGTCCAGGAAATTTCATGTCAATGAAATCTACCAAAGACCATCTCGATGATCCAGTGGAGGCATGGGAGAAGATCATACTGTCAGATGAGACCGAAATTAATGTTTTGATATCAACATGTTTGGAGGAAGAAAAAGAATGAGTACCACTCCAAGAACACTGTCCCAACCATGAAGGTTGAGTGTGGAAACAAACATATCACCTAATCTAGTAAATATACAATATACAGTAGAGTGTTTTTAAATGTCCAGATGGAAAAGTGCAAAATAGATATATATGTATTATGGGCTAACACGGTGCCACAATATAATTTTGTAACGTACATATCCAAACTCATGAAGCATGCACAAAGTGAGAAGGATTTAAGTACTGTTTATTTAAGGTGGAAAGAGTTTACATGTGCAAGCAACACTAATATTGATACCAACAACCCATAAAAGTCTATAAAAATAACAGTCAAGGGCAACAACATAAAAATATATAAGTCCCTGCATGTAGTTGCCAGGTAAAATAGCCATACACATAAACAGCCAAAATAGTAACCTCACAGAAACCAATGAATATATTGATAAGATTAATATGTGGAAAAGTTGTGAAAACATTATTTTGCTAAAAATGCAGAGCAAATATAGAAACAGGGCCACAGTAGGTATATTGGAATAGTAGAGGTTGAGGAAGTGGACCACAGCATGCTGGGACAAATGAACGAAAACATTCTAAAGGAGCCCAAAAGAACAAAGAGAATGCACAATATATGAAGCAAACTAACAAAGTGCAAAAAAAGAGACGATGAAGACTTGTCATGTAGGACAGGTACGATTTGGGGGACATAATTATTGTAGGGGCCAATTAGGAGACATTATTACTGCTGTAATACATTTTACTATTAAGGATAGTATTTTTAATCGGGGACAAAAGGGAGTTCCTGTTACTGTGCAGGGTTTTACTATGTCTCTTTTTTTCCTTATTCTGGCGCAGTGTGGAAGTTGTAAAAAAAAGTGGGCAATATGTCTAAAGATACCGTCACACGCGGCAATTTTGCTAGCAATTTCACGGCAATTTGCTGGTTGCAGTGAAATCATGGACACATTTTTTTTTTTTTTTTGCTGTGTACAAATGGAACAATGTGTCCATGATTTCACTGCAACCAGCAAATTGCCAGTGAAATTGCTAGCAAAATTGCCGCACGTGACAGTACCTTCAGCAGCAATCAGGTATAGATGACTGTGTATTATTTTCTGCAGAGTTGAGTCCTTGCTGGAGGATATGATAGTGGTCTACACCAGATGAAGACAACAAAGATGAATTACTTCACCTAGGGATGTCACTGGTAAATTATGGAATTACCTATACACTATATACTGCTTTATATATGGTGCATATAGGGCCCCAGTGTATAATGAATGACACTGGTGATAAGTGTATTATATGAACACTACACACTATATAAAGTTCCTCTGTGTAATGTCACTGGTAAACTCTGTATAATCTCTACACTGTAATCTGTATATAGAGTTCCTGTGTATAATGTCCCTAGTGATCACTGTATTAGCTTTACACTATAGACAGAGCTCTTGAATGCAATAGAACCAGTCATTACTGTATTACCTTTACACTATACACCAGGGCTGGGCAACTCCAGGCCTCGAGGGCCGCACACAATCCAGGTTTTAAGGATTTCCATGGCATTTGACAATTGGTAATCAAATTACAAACTGTCAAATTCTAAGGAAATCTTGAAAACCTGGACTGTGTGCAGCCCTCGAGGCCTGGTATTGCCCACCCCTGCTATACACTATATACAGAGCTCTTGTGTATAAAGTGACTAGTGATTATTTTCCAGAAGATAGGGTTTTTGGGTTCTAGAAAAAGACGGGACTGGTGACAGGTGCCCACATAAACCAGTCCATCCTGCTGCATGACCATTTTCATTCACAACACTGCACCCAGTATTTTGTACATGTTGTCACCTTTATGAAGGTGAAGGGAAGCAAGGGGTGGTTGATAGTGGGCATAAATCAGGTTGCCAATGTGAATGAAAGCCAAGACCTGCAGCTGGAGGCCGACATGAAGAGCATGGAGCGTCAACTGCTATACAGGCCTGATCTGGTTAGCCAGTCAGCTTCAAAGAAGCCCACAGGGACCAGAGATCCTGAAGGGCCTGTCAGTGTTGCCCAAATTCCTCCCATGTATCCCAGATGGGGTGGCCATCCCCTAATTCAAATATCTTTTCATCCAGCAGTGGCCATGACAGGGTTTGCTAGGGTGCAGATAATGGGGGAGATTGCCCCTGGAGGAGTAGCACGTGAGACCCCCCCAAGACCATCCTGCAGTGGACGACATTGTGGAATGGCGACCTTCATACCAGGCAGCAATCAAAAAGCTGTTCCAGTCTTCTTTACTCTGATAAAGAGAACTGCCCAAAAAAAGGCCTGTTTTTGGACTATTTTGAGTTATCAGAAGATCAAGGCTTGTTTTTTTAATCACTTTATTTTTCTCCTTTCCAAGTTTAGCACCAGTTGCACTTCCCCTTGCTGGATTAGTGGGACTGCAGTCTTCGGGCTACACCTCAAAGCGCTTAATGGACAGTGACTTTAATGGACTGTGTCCTTAATGGACTTTGCCCCATTATCTTGATGACCTGTACCTCTTTTTAATCTGCTGATCCTTGTGGGACTTACTCATATACATACTGTGCATATTTATTTATGTGTGTGTCTTTTATACTTATAGTCTGTGTTAAGTACCTATTTTAAAATTAATGTGTATTATAAATGTGAAAAATTATATGTGCTTTTTTAAATGTTGCTACTGTAAAACTTTTTTACTTCACTCCTTGTGTGCTGGACTGTTTCTGAAAACTAATAGGTGATGTGATACTGCAGATGCTAGCGAACAAGCAGCAGGCATCTTGCTCGAAGGTGTGAGGTATTGAAATGCAAGACACTACACACACACTCCTTTAGAACATGCTTGGGTAATTGCAGTCTTCAAGGACTGCAACCAGTGAATGTTTTCAAGATTTCCTTAGCATTGCACAAGTTGTTGGACTCATCACCTGTGCAATGAACACCTTTGCAATGCTAAGGAAATCCTGACACCTTGCACTATTTGCAACCCTTGTGGACTGTAGTTGTCCACTCCTGCTCTAAATGTCTCTGTAGAGTTAGCAAAAGGGGCAAGATGAATCCTGAAATCTTTCACCACAACTGCAGCTCTCCCTTGACCCTTTTAGACCCTGTGCCCATGATGTGTTTGTTGATGCTTTTTTTTCACAGGTTTTGAGAATCTGTGTCAGAATCTGCATGTCTTTTCTGAGGCCAGCAAAATCCAGGACAGTTCAGAAGTGCTGTGGCATATGGCGAAGCGTACGCCCATATTTTCAATTATTTATTTATTTTTATAGTAATCTGATGTCAGTTGGTTTGCCATACTGGCAAGCAATCACAGATGCCAGCATAGAGGGTTGGTGGGGCAAAGTCTAACTTTAACCAATCAATGGGGGAAAGCAGTAAGGTTTATGAGTGGGCCCAGAAGCTAGGTGACAGCAGCGCTGAAGCTTAGTAAGTTATAGTCTAGGAAGCTAATGTCTGTGCCAAAACAGCGGGGCTCCACTGAAAAACAGTTTAAGCTGTGTTTGGCAGCTTTTGAGTCACTTTGAAGATGTACTTCTAGCCCTTGAATTTGCCTTCCATTGATTTGAATGGGGTTTGGAAGTTTGGCTAACTGTTTACTGATCAGTTTTGCGAACATATGCCCATTTGGTTAACAGAACACAACCCGAACTTCAAAAGGTTTTCTCTTCTCTACTTGTAAGCAAACATCTCTCAGTTTGTTTATTTTCTTTAGGACAGTTATGATGAGGTTTTGGGTCCTAGTGTGACCCCATTGACATTCATTAGATGTAGTGACACAATATGACACCATGATCTTTTTGTTGTATACTGCATGTTACAGTAAAAGCCTTACTTGTTGTTCACTTGTGTATTAAACATTAAACTAGAGACTGATGGTCTCCTCTCAATACAAATCGCATGCGACTATAAGCAGTCAGATTCAATGAGCTTAGTAGTGATTTCTGGCTATAAGGTTTTCTCTCCAACAGTGTATCTATAAGTAGTTGGTGAGGTAAGTATTAGATTACTCATTAAGCGATAGCTTAACACCTCACTACTCTTTTCTCTTTTAACCTTGACATCTGTATAGAAATTTCCCTGAGGATTACTGGCAATTAAGAGCCAGGGGACAGGTTCTGACTTGGGTGTGTATTCTTCAGCAATATCCTTCAATGTGAGGACACCTTGTGGGAATTTAGTGCTTGCTCTTATACATCCATCACTAGGGTGCCACCTGTCTTTGTAATAGAGTCATAACCCCACTTAAGCTTGTCTTTCAGTAATTACTTGTATAATTTATCTCTCTGTGAATATTTACTTTCACCATGGCTTTATCCAATCCTACTGGTCCAGAGAATTTATCGCGCAGCTCTAGTTCTTGATTTTTACCAGATAAACGTCAAAGTGAAATATTTTCTATAAAGGTGTGATCTTTTTGAAGACTGCAGGGCAAATGCATCGACCAATTTAACATTTTATGCACATTACTTGAAGGTTAAAGGAAAATATACTTTTTTCATTATTTTTTTTTAGTTACACAGCCATCTTTTTACATCATGCATTATCATCAATGTCTCCACTTGGGCTCACAATCTAAAGGTATCATTACACGCTTCAATGTCGTAACGATTTCACCAACGATCTCATGGGTGCACGGTCGTTAGGACATCATTGGTGAGATGTCGCACCCCTAGATATCGTGGACGACGCACGATGTAGTGAGCAGCTATCGTTCGCAAAAACCAGAGAACGATACTTGTTCACTGATGTGAATGGGCGAACTTGTGAACGACATCGTTATCGCGGTGTCACACACAATGATGCAGCAGGTTGGCTGATAGTGGATCATTTGATTTGAGAACATGTTCTCAAATCTGCGATCAATGATCCAATGATCTATCGTAGTCTTATCTCGGTGTTACATCCAACGACGTCGAAACGATGTTGTTTCAACTACTCCAAAGCCGTGATGTTTCAGCGATATCGTTCACAATATCGTACCGTGTAACGGGGCCTTAAGGCTGGTTTCACACTGCAGTTTTTTCCCTGATCAAGTTCCATCCAGTTTGTGTGCTAAAACCAGGAGAGGAGCCAGGAGAGGAACTTGCAGAGAAAAACTATAATGGAAAGATTAACACCTGTTCTGAGTTTTGGAGACACTCCTGGTTTTGGCACCCAAACCGGATGGAACCTGAACAGGGAAAAAACTGCAGTGTGAAACCAGCCTAAATTGCATATCAGTATGTCTTAGGCTGGGGTTACACATAGAAATCCGTTTTTGGAAGTCATTTTCATCACCAGTCCGTTTTTTTTGGGGTGCTTTTTGAGCCTCCTGCACTTCTGAACGTTTTTGGGACTTAGTCATTTTTTCATGAAAAACGCATATGCGTTAACGCATGCGTTAACGCAGATGCCTATATGTGCTATGCGTTAACGCATGCGTTTCCCATAGGGCCCCATGTTAAAAAAACGCATGCGTTAACGCATGCGTTTTTTAACTGATGCCAAAAACGCTGTTTACTGCGTTTTTGGCTCAAAAACGGACAGGGCAATGTTTTGAGCTCCAGAGAAAAACGCACAGGGTGTTTATTACACCCAATGCGTTTTTCTGTCAGTTTTTGGACTTAGAAAAAAAAATTAACAAAACTGAAGCCAAAAACGGACTGGGGGCTTATGTGTGACCCCAGCCTTAGGCTAGGGTCAGACTTGTGTCATGCATTTGTTAAATGTATGCACTATTTGCTTGTGCAAATCAAGAAAAACGCATGCGTTAACGCACCCGTAGGATCAAATGCAAAAAATGCATTGTGTTTGATGCTATGAGTTTTGGTCAGCGCATTGAAAAACGCGGACTGCAGCGTTTTATGGTGCTGTGGCAAAAACGCATGCATTTTTGTAACATGACAGTCTAGGTGCAATGCATCCTTTAACGCATTGCACATATAGAGGCGTGCGTTAATGGATGCCTTTGTGCTTTTCAGCTGTTTTGAATTAGAAATCACTGATGTGATAGGTCACGTGACCTGTGTATGCTATATATGGTGGCATGCAAAACAGGAAGTGTCATCTTTCCCCCAGGTGTGCCACTCCCATTTGCAACAACTTGACATTCACATTCAAGGTATGTACACATGTGTTTTATGTGTTCTCATCATGTATCTTGCAATCCAACATTTTTATGTTTTAACCTCAAAATGCAGAAAATGTAAGCATGTCATTTCATGTGAGGGGGATGAAGGAGTTGCTGGAACATGTGTTTGTTGTGTTCTTCTGCAACCTTATTTTTTGGCCCGACCATGGTTGTTACACATGTCACCTGCTGTACTTGCTGCCCTGTAACTTGACTCCGGCATCTTCACCAGAGTGGCGGTTATGTTCATTGTGAAAATTGATGTAGAATGCCACATGTGCCTTTTTTATTTTTGGTGCGTTAAACTCAGCCTCCAACACTTGTGGTACCCGTAATATCTCACCCATTGTGGTGTTGCTGCACATTGGTTCATGTCGTCAACATGTTTTGTGAGACGTTCATAGTTGTTAGTGTACACGTGTCCCAAGGCCTCCATGTAATGACTGCATTTTGGCCCATATTGGTTACACGGTCTGTATGTTTGCCCACATATCCTGATAAAGGCACTTAAACATGCCTTCACACACACACATGTTTTGTGGAAGTATTAGGGCATGTTCCATTTGCTACTGTACACTTTGCATGTACCAGGTGATTATACATGAGGTCAAAACATAATAGTTTCTTCATTGGCCATTGTGGACCTATAAATATGTCTACACATATGCTTGTATGTATGGCCAATCTTAAATGTGAACTTTGTCCATTGGCAGAACATGGGCACCTCAACCGTGTCTTCGGATTCCGGAGCAAAGCGAGTAAGTTTATTGTGTGATTAATGCATATTTTACTAGTCTGTAAGCATTATCAGAATGTGCCATTACATGTGTGACACATGCCATTTCACATATGTGTGCCTCATGGGCTGAGTGTGTTCCCTGCTCTTAATGTCACATATCCTGTAACCATGCAGATATATAGTGTCAAAATAGGGGCTGCCTGTCTGTGGGCCAGACTTTGCATTCATACATATGTTATAGGTGGCACATGTGTGGTTCTAAGCTCCTGCAACAAACTTCACACAACATGGTCCGAACACGCAAACATGCATGACACATCCCTTTTGTGTTTGGGTGCCTAATATGTGTTTTTTGGACCCGCATAACCAATTTAATAAAAGAAGGCTTTATGCACTTTACTTAATGTCCTGTAAGGTTTGGAATCAGGCCACAATATTCTTACGTTATGAGTCTACGTTTACGTTTAGAACTCATTGTCCATTTCCATGTGTTAAGGCCCCTTCACACACTGAGACTTTCCAGCGATCCCACCAGTGATCCGACCTGGCTGGGATCGCTGAAAAGTCTCTCTGGAGTCGCTGGTGAGCTGTCAAACAGGCAGACTCACCAGCGACTCAGCACTCGTGAGATCTTTGGTATCCATGAGGAACAGCGGTAACTAAGCAGCGCCGATCCTCACCCACCCCTACTGTACAAACACTTCGATCAGTTGACGTTTTTGCAGAAAACTGTCGAAGGGCGGATGTAAGTGCCCACACATAATGATGTTTCATACTGTTTTGCCTAACAACATGGGAAGTACGTGTCTTAGGCTGTGGTCACAGTTGACATGCGTTTTTTTAGTGCCTTTTAAAAACTCATGCGTTTTAACATGCGTTTTGTCATGTCAGCATGAGTTTTTTAAGGTGTGTGATGGCTCCCTGCGTTTTTGGCTGCGTTTTTAAATCTGTACCCAAAAATAGTGCATGTACTATTTTTTGGTGCGTTTTGAAAAACGCATGCGTTTTTGTAGAAAACGCATGCGTTTTTATAACATGGGCCTCTATGGAAAACGCATGCAAAAACGCATGTACAATTAGTACCATTTAGTGCCATTCAAAAACGCTTGGTACATTAGTACCTTTTAGTGCCATTCAAAAACGCATGCGTTTCCCATAGGAGCCCATGTTAAAAAAATGCATGCGTTTTCTAAAACGCATGCGTTTTTTTAACATGGGCTCCTATGGAAAACACATGCATTTTTGAATGGCACTAATTGTACATGCGTTTTTGCATGCGTTTCCCATAAGGCCCCTTATTAAAAAACGCATGCGTTTTTGGAAATGCACCAAAAACTCATAGTACTGTCACACATGCTTTTTTGCTATTAGGGCATGCGTTTTTTAACATGGGGGCCTATGGGTGCGTTTTTTACATGCATTTTTGAAAACGCAGGTCTCCAAAAACGCTTGTGAAAAATGCAACTCTGACCCCAGCCTTAATTGTTTTTTTCACACCAAACAGGACATTCAGCAGTATGCCGGCCGTGGATCTGGATGTGGCTGAAAGTGTCGGGGAAGGGCCCAGCACCAGGGACCAAGGGGATGACATGTTGCCGTCTGAAAGCACCCAATCTGAGACACAGACCACACGGTCAGAAGGACCGATCACCACTGGTGCCCCAGATCTACTGTCTTTCCGACATCGGGTCACCCAGACTAGAGGCCGGACAGTGCAGAAGGACGACACCGACATGCTGATACTGGATGGCCTACATCGGCTGCATGACATTTTGCGGATTCACAATAGGGGCCTGCTGAGGCAAATTGATGACATGAGGCACAGAGATTCCATCCAGGCCAGCAATGAATGGCAGCAGCTGATGTCCTCCTATGTGCTGGCCTTGTCCACCATGGATCCTCAGTACAGGTTCCAGTTCAGAGAGGAGTTGAACACACCGATATCAAAATATTGCCAGAAAACACCCATAATCATCACTATTGTTTGTGATGAACAATCACCTGAGGTAGAGTAGTATCCACCTCAGGTTTTGTTTTTTGTTAATGATATGCTTCTTGTGGGAATGCTTATGTATTTGGCGATATTTTTTACCATTTAATGTACTATTGTTATTTTGATTTCATACATTGTGGAAACCATGCTTTGGACAGACGTTATGCTACTTCTTAGTTTGATGGCCAATAATGGTCCTACTTACTTTCACCATGTGAATAAAACAAGTTTTGAGTCATTTGTAATCTGTGTTCATGGTTTGTCTGCATGACCAATTCTCTACCAAGATAATCTCATCCTTGTTGCATTAAACTCTGGCCATATAAGGTGCACACTGTTTGTAATATGCATACAATAAAACTGTGGTGTTAAGGTGTGTCCGTGGCGAATTGGCCACCGTCACCATACATAGAATATATAACAACATACATAACAACTGCAAGCTTGCTGTCATACATTACTGGTCTGACATTGTGTGTGAGAGAGCTATGTGACAATTGTGTGACCACTATATATATGTTCGCAAAACCATCAACCCAGGGATATGTTTGTTGCTGAGATATGTGGAATATAACGCAGGCCATGTTCACACACATGCGCTTTTTTGCCCATCTCTGCATTTTTTGTGTTGTTAAAAAAAACGCAGGTGCGTTAACGCAGGGTACATTTGAGTGTACATGCGCTTTTGAGCCAAACTTGCGTTTTTTCCCCCAGCCGAAAAAACGCTGCATGCAGCGTTTTTGGGTGCTGTAAAAAAACGCATGTGCGGTTTCCCAAAAACGCATGCGTTTTTTTAACATGGGACCCAATGGGAAACGCAAGCGTTAATGCTTGGCACACATAGACACATGCGTTAACGCTAGCGTTTTTTGGAAACGTCCCAGCAGTTTGTGTAAAATTTTTTTTTTTTTCATCAGCTCCCCCCCTATATAAACAAGAAAATAAAAAAAAAATGTTATGATAGCACCCCCCCCCCCCTTGGTCGGCAGGCAAACGGAAAAAAAAAAATCCTTCAGCAAAAACACAAATTTTTATGCCATGCGTCGTTTTTTGTTATTGGGTGTTTGGTGAAAAAAATGACTACCGTATATACTCGCGTATAAGCCGAGTTTTTCAGCCCAAAAATTGGGCTGAAAAGTACCCCCCTCGGCTTATACGCGAGTCAGTGCTGTATACCGATGTATACATCGGTACATACCGATGTATACATCGGTATACAGCAGCCCCCGCATCCCCAGTAATGCAGGGCCCCCCCAGGGTCTCTCCGGTCACCTGTAAAGCAAGCTATACTTATCAGTGTCCCGCTCGCACCCGCCGCTGCCGACATCCACGATCCTCCATCTTCATGCGACTCCTCTTCCTGTTTCTGTGCGCGTCGCCGGCAATGACGTCATTCCCGGCGACGCGCACAGGAAACAGGAAGAGGAGTCGCATGAAGATGGAGGATCGCGGATGTCGGCAGCGGCGGGTGCGAGCGGGACACTGATAAGTATAGCTTGCTTTACAGGTGACCGGAGAGACGCTGGGGGGGGCCTGCATTACTGGGGCTGCCTGTATACTACCGCTGGGGCTGCTATATACCTCTGGGGCACTGTATACTACCACTGGGGCTGCTATATACCTCTGGGGCCCTGTATACTACCACTGGGGCTGCTATATACCTCTGGGGCACTGTATACTACCACTGGGGCTGCTATATACCTCTGGGGCCCTGTATACTACCACTGGGGCTGCTATATACCTCTGGGGCACTGTATACTACCACTGGGGCTGCTATATACCTCTGGGGCCCTGTATACTACCACTGGGGCTGCTATATACCTCTGGGGCACTGTATACTACCACTGGGGCTGCTATATACCTCTGGGGCCCTGTATACTACCACTGGGGCTGCTATATACCTCTGGGGCACTGTATACTACCACTGGGGCTGCTATATACCTCTGGGGCCCTGTATACTACCACTGGGGCTGCTATATACCTCTGGGGCACTGTATACTACCACTGGGGCTGCTATATACCTCTGGGGCCCTGTATACTACCACTGGGGCTGCTATATACCTCTGGGGCCCTGTATACTACCACTGGGGCTGCTATATACCTCTGGGGCACTGTATACTACCACTGGGGCTGCTATATACCTCTGGGGCCCTGTATACTACCACTGGGGCTGCTATATACCTCTGGGGCACTGTATACTACCACTGGGGCTGCTATAATACCTCTGGGGCCCTGTATACTACCACTGGGGCTGCTATATACCTCTGGGGCCCTGTATACTACCACTGGGGCTGCTATATACCTCTGGGGCACTGTATACTACCACTGGGGCTGCTATATACCTCTGGGGCCCTGTATACTACCACTGGGGCTGCTATATACCTCTGGGGCACTGTATACTACCACTGGGGCTGCTATATACCTCTGGGGCCCTGTATACTACCACTGGGGCTGCTATATACCTCTGGGGCCCTGTATACTACCACTGGGGCTGCTATATACCTCTGGGGCCCTGTATACTACCGCTGGGGCTGCTATATACCTCTGGGGCCCTGTATACTACCACTGGGGCTGCTATATACCTCTGGGGCCCTGTATACTACCACTGGGGCTGTATATACTACCACTGGGGCTGTATATACTACTGGGGCTGCGTGTATACTACCACTGGGGCTGCTGTATCTACCTCTGGGACTGGTGTATACCACACTGCTGGGGGCTGTATACTTGTGCTAGGGTCCACCCTCGGCTTATACACGAGTCAATAGATTTTCCCAGGTTTTGGGGGCAAAAGTAGGGGGTCGGCTTATACACGGGTCGGCTTATACACGAGTATATACGGTAATTGCAAAAACGTTTTGAAAGCTTTCACACACACAAGGCACATTTTTTGGCACTCTTAAAAAAACGCAAGTGGTTTTAGGAGTGCTAAAAAAAAACGCAAATTGTGTGTGAACAATGCCATAATTGCCCTTGGAAGGATCCATATGTCAACTCATTGATGATTACCATGGTGCTGTAACCATTTTAACCATGATATCTGTACACGGCCAACATGTACCCTGCATAGTGTGAGAGATGTTTAAAGTCCAGACCCAAACATTACGTTGCTGATAATAAACACAACCAAACACTTCGTTTATGTTTATTTAAAAATTGAAACGGTAAAAATAACAGCTTAGGTGATCACAAATATATAACAGTGACAGGCCAAAAAAATGTGCAGATGACATAACAAGAAATGCAGCAGAAATCACCTTGCCCCACCACCCATCAACATCTGACCTACATCACCCCGAACGTATTCAGCCAATTGATTCAGCACGTCAATGCCTGCAACAGGAGAACAAACCTTTGCATCCTGGAGCCCGACGAGTGTTGAGTACCATTCATAGGGTCCACTATGAGGGGGTCATGTTGGCAGACGAAATTATGTAAGCAGACACATGCTTTCACGACACTACCCACGTTATGGGAGTACAATTGAATGCATGAGAGGAGCACAAGTTCTTAAACGCACACTCCTCATATTGGCGTGCCCGACTTAACCGGGTATTGAAGTTACGTTGGGTCTGGGTGAGTGTGTAGCTGGCATAATGCTTCATGAGGTTCATGGAAAGCTGGAAAGCCTCATCTGCTACAAGTGGATCTGTATGACAAAGTGCCATTGTGTCCGCGCTGCCGTCAAAAGGATCGCCAGAGACAAGAGAGAATATGGGCTGAATTGTGTCTTTATTCTTCCGATACGTTTCGGAACCTTTACCTGCCTCCTTCCTCCGGGACATTCAGGAGTCCTGATGCCTGTAGGACCTGCCGTGATGTCCCAACCCAGCAGTGTCATCGGGTCACATGACCGCTTACCGCGGTAACTGCAGTCGTGTGGCCCAATGATGCTGCCGGGTTGTGACATCATGGCAGGTCCTACAGGCGGGAGGTGCAGGAGGCATCGGTGGATCGCCGGACAGGTGAGCATAGAGTTTTTTTTATTTTTAACCCTTTCTTTGACTTAATTTCACTTCCCCAGAAGAAGGCAGCAGCCGAAATGTGCACGTAGGGGCATTCAGGTGGTCATTCAGGTAAACATGTAACATGGTTAATACTTTGAAATGACGGGGTTGATAAAAATGCTATAGCTGGCTTTTGCACTGTTTCACTTTGATATTGAAGATTGATGAATATAAGGGAGGATAATAGCATTTAGATTGAATCTCCTATATCAATTGGATTACACTTTTTTCCTTTATTATGGAGTGTGTCTTTGATATTTTGCATTAGGTACTTTGAATATTGTTCATCAATACTGTTTCTTTGCACACTTGTTTATATTTATTTTTTCTATAGCATATTTATACCTTTGTATTGCCATTTTTTATATATACAAAAGAGGTACATGTAGACCATTCATAATTTATTTTGGTTACCCATTAATTTTTATCTACTGTTTTTACTATCTATTTTTTTCAATAAAGATTTATATATTTTGCATTATATACAGCCTATTTTTCTGATTTTTAATTTCACTTCCGCAATGTATGCATATACATTGAGGAAGTGAAAGTGCCCCGCACAGCTCATTTATTAGGCAGAAAATGTGGCAGATGCGTTTTTTTTGGATCTGCTGCATTTTCAAACCGTTATCGACCATAACCTCGAACTGCCGAATTTGAAGCTAATTGTTCGCATTCGTCAAATGACTTGAACACCGCCCAAAACAGCTCGAATTTGAGATTGGCGAACACTTCAAATCGGTCACCGCTCATCTCTTCTGACTTGCAACTGCCACTGATGTATTGCTCCCACCCAGCCAGAATCCTGCACCACACTGATGAGGGGCAACAACCCCGAAACAGCTGCCTGTGGTTGGATACCTAGTCCATGGTAAATCCCTGGCCATATCTTCAAGCTCGCAAGGGCTGGATAGTGACTTAAGGGCTACTAATACTCTGGGCTAGGTCCTTCCCTTGTGGGATAACTGGCTGGTGTCCATGTTGTAGACTCTTAACCGAGGCTCCATGGACTTCATCTGTATATTCAAATTCTAGGGAGCAATGCACCTTGGGTTTCACTGTGTTTGAGTGCTTTAACTGGTGCCCGCAGTGTTATCCTCCACTGGTCTCCACAAGGTCAGTGGGTGCTTTGTGATGTCTGATGTAACACGAGGTAGCGAAGCTCCACAAACAGTGTGTCATCCATAATGCCAGCAGAGCCACAAACGTCACACAAAATGCCTAATGACAACACCCCCCAATGGGCATTTTATTGGCTGAGGGGTGTGTCTAGCCAAACAACTTTAAAAAAAACCTTCAAAACGGGTCCAAAAAGCTAGCCTATTAACGCATGGCACATATGTGTACTATGCATTAACGCATACATTATTTGTGGCACCAAAACATGGCACAAAATGCATTAAACCGCAAGCCAAAACAATGCATCCTGTAACGCATCCGTTAAACAGATGAAGCATCCAAAATGTGACCCTGCAAATAGAGTCTGTGGAGCCTCGTTTAGGAGTCTCAACACAAAATGTGACCCTAGCCTTAGATTGTGGTAAGAAAATTGGAGTGCTTTGCCAAAATGTGCTACCAGCTACACCTAACCAGTCCCTGAAAACTATGGCATAAATTACAAATGTGAACCAGGGTTCTTGTGGCAGCCAAAAAGGCTAAATCAACACCAGCTTAACCATAATATTTTATCAGAATGTACAGGTGTATCTCAATAAATTAGAATATCATCAAAAAGATAATTGATTTTAGCAAGTCAATACAAAAAGTGAAACGTTTATCTAATATATAAAGCTGAATGTGTGTATGTATGTATATCTGGGATTGGCATCTACACCATCGCAACTACATCACACGTCTGGACCCCGAGAGCGTCGTAGGCTATGTTGTGAGGCGAAATTTTAACCCCGTGCATTCCAATTCACCAAACAACTTTGCCCCTATCTACATAATGGGGAAAAAGTGAATGGAAAAGTGTTGGAGGAAAATCGACAGCTGTCAGCTATAGCCACAAAATTTTGCACAGTCACACGTCTGGACCCCGGGAGCGTCATAGGCTATGTTGTGAGGCAAAATTTTAACCCCGTGCATTCCAATTCACCAAACAACTTTGCCCCTATCTACATAATGGGGAAAAAATGACAGTTACCAGTTGACAGATGTGAATGAGAGGGGCTTAATGATAGCGCCAAAGACTAACAGCACATACCAGCATATAGTCACTAAGGTGGGGCCCCAACATGAGATATTCACCACGCACGGGGACATGTATACACACCACACGCACACAAAGAGTAGCAGCAAGTGTATAGTCGCTAAGGTGCAGCCCCAACATTGGATACTCACCACGCACCCGAACAAACACACACACACACACCCCCACGAGACACACACACACCCTATAGTGACACATGCACTCACCCCACAGGGACACACACACCACAAAGACACACACACAACACAGACACACACACCACACAGACCCCCCCACAGGGACACACACACATAGCCACCCTATAGGGACACATGCACTCAACTCACAGGGACACACACACACCAGAAAGAGAAACACACACACACCACATAGATCCCCCCCCCACAGGGACACACACACATACACACCCTATAGGGACACATGCACTCACCCCACAGGGACACACACACACATCACAAAGAGACACACACAACAGAGACACACACCACACAGACCCCCTACAGGGACATGACTCACCGCGGCCGGCGGACTCCGGTTTATACAGGCGATTCTTCTCCTTCCTTGTCACGGGTGGACCGCGCCTGCCGGTAGTGGGGCCCGGTGTAGTGCAGATCAAAAGTGAAGACGTCTTACGGGAACAGATTAAAGGAGTTTAATTTGTTTTCTTCGTGACGCCACCTATGAGTAGTTCGGTAAGGGCTACCGATGCTGCGGAACCCCCGGGGTGATGGACAGCAGCAAGATGTTACGCTCCCCACAGGCTGAGCGGTGATCCCCGGAGGCTGGAGCTGCTCAAGATGTTGTGCGGCAGCTGCGGTTACCTTTAGTTAATGACGGACAGTTCATAAGGAGACACGGACACAGATAGTCTCTGCAACGGGTCTTTACTGTAACCAGCAGGCAGTACATGGCTTACAGTGGTTGAGTAGAAGACCGGGTGGACTTAGCAGTGATAGTGCTCCTCAGAGATCCGCAGTGTTCCTCCATTCTACCTAACTTGATTGCCAGCGTCGCCCAGGAATACCAGGTCGGGTACGGGGAGGCTGCTTCAATGCCCTATCCATGATGTACGTTCTGGATGCTTTGGGGAGCCTTGGGTCCCTCAGTGGGTACACCGCTGGTTAGACGACTGGAAACTGGCTGGTGGTGGGGTGCTCCTGTAAAGCTGATCCTCCACGGGGCTGGTTCGCGTGGCAGAGGTGAACTGCTGCCAGCTTCGGTACCAGTGAACCGGCTGTGAGTTGTGGGCACGGGAGTCTTTTGGGAACCCGTGTAGATATGCCCAATCCCGGTAGTTAAGGCCTCAGGTGCTGACACCCGACCGGTGACGGCCCAGGGGCCCGCACGGGGTGCGGAGCCCCCGCTCCTCTCCAAGTTCTAGTCTGCTCTCTTCAGGTTCTAGAGGCTTCTTTTAGACCGACTGACTGCTCTAGACTATTGTGTGTTCTAATTCACTACCCTAACACTCCACCCACCAGGACCTAGGATTGGTCCCCTGTTCTAGGTGTTGTATGTTGGGTTGGATCTCAGAGTTAACTATTGCACTGCTTTGTCAGAGAATATTGCGGCTGCAATACTCCCTTGTGACGCACTCGTTGCGGGGCGCCACAGACACACACACATACACACCCTATAGGGACACATGCACTCACCCCACAGGGACACACACATACACACACCCCAGGGACACACACACCACACAGACAGACACAGATGTGCACAAATCACCTCACACAACTCGCCTCATACGTGTGCTATCTTTAATTTCCAAGTATAAACATCTGATTAAAAACAGCCAATGTGCAACACATGTGCCATATAGGGAATTAAGGCAGATGTCGGTCACATGAGCCGTCTATTATGTGTATGTGTGAGGTAATATATATTGCCCGGCCGGGGGGCAGGGTTTACTGTTGGCTGGAGATTTATTAGGCTGCCTATAACAACCAATCACAGCTCAGCTTCTATTTTCTTTCAGGTCATTAATATGACATATTCAAATTCTATTTTGTTATAGCTAACAGCAGTTATTTTTAACCCGGACGTAGCCGGGTACTACAGCTAGTAATATATAAAGTCATTACAAACCGAGTGATATATTTCAATTGTTTATTTCTGTTAATTCTGATGATTATAGCTTACAGCCAATGAAAACCAGAAAGTCATTATCTCAGAAAATGACAATAATTAACACAAAACACAGCAAAGGTTTACTAAGGCTAGTTTCACACTGCAGTTTTTTTCCCTGATCAGGTTCCATCCGGTTTGTGTGCCAAAACCAGGAGTGTCTCCAAAACTCAGAACAGGTGTCAATCTTTCAATTATAGTTTTTCACTGCAAGTTCCTCTCCTGGGTCCTCTCCTGGTTTTGGCATACAAACCGGATGGAACCTGATCAGGGAAAAAACTGCAATGTGAAACCAGGCTAAGGGTTTAAAAAGGTCTCTTAGACCAGCTTCACACCATGGTTTTCAGCATCAGGTTCTGTCCGGTTTGAACCGAACAGAACCTGACCTGGTTTTGCCTCCCATGTATCCCTATGGTGCCGGATTGGTCCTATTTGGCCATCCGGTTTTGTGTATTCTGTGTCTGATCCGATTTTGTCAAGTATTTTACCGTGCACAAAATCGGATCCTTTATGATTTTTTTTGTCTCCGGTGCAAAAATCGGCCAAAACCGGACAGAACCGGATCAGGCACAATCCGGTTTCGTATAATGGGAGTCTATGGGCGCCGAATCCGTGACAAAATCGGATCATTTCCCACAGCGCTGCTATCGCCAGGCTACATGTACGACCGCGGCGACCCCCGTCACCGCTACCCGCCGCCTCCCCTCCTCACCTTCTCGCCTCCCTCCTGGCCTTCCTGCCTTCCTCCTCGCCTTCCTGCTTCCCTCCACGCCTCCCTGCCTCCTTCCTTGCCTCCCTGCTTCCCTCCTCACTTTCCTGCCTCCCTACCTCCCTCCACACCTCCCACTATTCTCTCCAGTCTTCTCCCTGTACAGCTGTCATGTGACAGGGCGGGCTGATGTGACGTCACACAGCCCGCCCTGTCACATGTCGCTGTACACAGTGCGACACTGCGGGTGAGAACAGAGGGGGGCAAGAAGGATCCTGCCTCTGCAGCCATTCTGCCCCCCCACAGCCATCCTACCCCCCCGACAGCCATCCTGCCCACCCCCGCAGCCTCCTGTTCCCCACTGCCATCCTGCCCCCCATCCTGGCTCCATACTGCCCCCCCGCATCCATCCTGCCCTCCCGGCTCCATCCAGCCCACCCTCCGGCTCCATCCTGCCCCCCCCCAGCTCCATCCTGCCCCCCTGGCTCTATCCTGCCCTCTCGGTCCTTCCTGCCCTGCTAGCTCCGTCCTGCCCTGCTTGCTCCATTCTGCCCCACTCGCTCCATCCTGCCCCCCTGGCTCCATCCTTCCCCCCCCTGGCTCCATCCTTTCCCCATGGCTCCATCCTGCCCCGCTTGCTCCATCCTGCCCAGCTCGCTCCGTCCTGCCCAGCTCGCTCCGTCCTGCCCCGCTTGCTCCATCCTGCCCAGCTCGCTCCGTCCTGCCCAGCTCGCTCCGTCCTGCCCCGCTCGCTCCGTCCTGCCCCGCTCGCTCCGTCCTGCCCAACTCGCTCCTTCCTGCCCAGCTCGCTCCATCCTGCCCAGCTCACTCCATCCTGCCCTGCTCGCTCCGTCTTGCCCCACACGCTCCATCTTGCCCCGCTCGATCCGTCCTGCCCCGCTTGCTCCGTCCTGCCTCGCTCGCTTCGTCCTGCCGCGCTCACTCCATTCTGGCCCTCTTGCTCCATCCTGCCCCGCATGCTCCATCCTGCCCCTCTTGCTTCATCCTGCCCCACTTGCTCCATCCTGTCCCCCCTCAGATCCATCCTGCCCCCCAGCTCCATCCTGCCCCGCCCACATCCATCCTGCCCCGCCGCATGCATCCTGCTCCCCCGGCTCCATCCTGCACCACTCGCTCCATCCTGCCCCCCCCCCGCCACCATCCTGCCACCCCGTCACCATCCTGCCATCCTGCCCCCCGCCGGATCCATCCTGCCCTTTGGCTCCTTCCTGCCCCCCTGGCTCCATGCCCTGCCAGCTCCATCCTGCCCCTCTGTCTCCATCCTGTCCCCCTGGCTCCATGCCCTGCTGGCTCCATCCTGTCCCTCCCGCCTCCATCCTGTCCCCCCCGCATACATCCTGCCCCCCTCGCATCCATACTGCCCGCCCGCATCCATTCTGCCCCCCGCATCCATCCTGCCCCCCTCTCACCCATCCTGCCTTTCCCCATCCATCCTGCCCCCCTGCATACATCCTGCCCCCCCGCATACATCCTGCCCCCCTCGCATCCATCCTGCCCCCCGTATCCATCCTGCCCCCCGCCTCCATCCTGGCCACCGCCTCCATCCTGCTCCCCTGCCTCCATCCTGATCCCCCGCCTCCATCCTGCCCCCCCGCCTCCATCCTGCCCCGCTCGCTCCATCCTGCCCCCTACCACCATCCTGCCCCCCCACCATCCTGCTTTCCATATCACCATCCTGCCCCCCTGCTCTATCCTGCACCCCGGCAGTTAGTGGTCATGTGACCAATCAGCTGATTGGTTTCCCAGGCAACGACAGGTCCTAAAGGCCTGTAGGACCTAGAAGACGGAGGTGGAGCGAGCCGGCAGACATGTGAGTATCCTCACTGAGGATTTTTTTATTTTTACTTTTACTGTGGAGGAGCGGGGGCCAGCAGGAGCTGGGGGGCCACGGGGAGTAGAGTATCGCCATATACCATAGTGCTGCTATACATGTCCTATAATGTACCGCTATATACCATAGCGCTGCTCTACTTGTACTGTATTGTACGGCCACATACTATAGCGCTGCTATACATGTACTGTAATGTACTGCCATATACCATAGTACTGCTATACATGTGCTGTAATGTACCACCATATACTATAGCGCTGCTATACATGTCTGTAATGTACTGCCGTATACCATAGCACTGCTATACATGTGCTATAATGTACCGCTATATACTATAGCGCTGCTATACATGTGCTGTAATGTACCGCCATATACCATAGCGCTGCTATACATGTACTGTAATGTACGCCATATACTATAGTGCTGCTATACTTGTGCTGTAATGTACCGCCATATACCATAGCGCTGCTATACATGTACTGTAATGTACCACCATAAACTATAGTGCTGCTATACATGTACTGTAATGTACCACCATATATAATAGCGTTGCTATACATGTACTGTAATGTACCGCCATGTACCATAGCTTTGCTATACATGTGCTGTAATGTACCGTCATATACTATAGCGTTGCTATACATGTACTGTAATGTACCACCATATACCATAGCGCTGCTATACATGTGCTGTAATGTACTGCCATATACTATAGTGCTGCTATACATGTGCTGTAGTGTACTGCCATATACTATAGTGCTGCTATACATGTGCTGTAATGTACCACCATATACCATAGCGCTGCTATACATGTGCTCAAATGTACCACCATATATTCTAGTGGTGCTATACATGTGCTGTAATGTACCACCATATACTATAGTGCTGGTATACATGCACTGTAATGTACCGCCATATACTATAGCGCTGCTATACATGTACTATAATGTACCGTCATATACTATAGTGCTGCTATACATGTACTGTAATGTACTGCCATATACTATAGTGTTGCTATACATGTGCTGTAATGTACCACCACATACCATAGCGCTGCTATACACGTGGTGTAATGTACTGCCTTATACTATAGTGCTGCTATACATGTACTGTAATGTACCACCATATACCATAGCACTGCTATATATATAAGTAATGATCATACTGTGCATGGGGCTGTGGTGGCATCATACTGTGAATAAGTGGCCATAGTGTGTATCATAGTGTGTAAAGAGAGACTATGAGTTTATCAAATTCTGTATAGGGGACTGTGACACCATCCGGATCACAGTGGTAGCTGAAAATGTAAAAATGTAAAAATGGACAGTGCAAAACTCCTTTAAAAATGTTGAATATTTTATATGATGTTTTAATTACTCGATAGTTAACTAAGGCTAGGGTCACATCTCCGGTTTTTTAAAAAAATCCTGATCCGGTTTTGAGCTTTCAAAAAGCTCAAAACCGGACCAGGAAACGCTCCTCATAGAAGCCTATGCTAAACACCGGTGTCCGTCTCCGGCACTGCAGCCTGCGTTAAAAATCATGCAGGCTGCAGTTTTCGGAGCGGTTTAAGCAGCCGCACTGCAGTAACCAGATTGCTCAGGATGTGTAATCCTGAGTAATGCGGCTACTGCATAGTTTGCTGATACCGGCTATATAGATAGGGGGGGAGTTTGGGGGTTTTGCGCCAGCTATGAGGACAGTGGCGCATTTGAACTTTGCAGCCAAAGAGTTGGCGGCCGGTCTCTAGGGGGACTAAGCACCCCCCTAGAGACCTCAAGGATTTTTTTATTTATTAAATTTAACACTTTACAATTGATAGTACAGTTTGCTCATCCCGGCAATAGCCGGTATCAGCAAACTATGCAGTAGCTGCATTGCTCAGGATTACACATCCTGAGCAATCCGGTTACTGCAGAGCGGTTTACAGAACACATTTTTGAAAAAAAATGTGTGTGACCGGTATTGCGTTCACCGCATCCGGATCTGGATGCGGTGAACGCAATTCAATTTTTAAGTGTGACCCTAGCCTAGCAATATTTAAGATATGTCAGGATATGCTTTCAAAGTCTGTAAGATAACATTCCATTGAACACTAGAAAGAACATGCAAGGAAATGTGGCACAGGGTCTTTATATTTTTTAATTTATTTCTGTCAGGCTGATGTACTTATGTAGATATATCTGTCCTAGTGTGTTATATTACTGAAATTTGAATGGATTTATCACCTTTGATACTGATGACACAGTCTAAAACATGCCTGCGTCCACATACACACAATCATCTAACTTCAAAAATTGTTCTTACTAATGACAATACCTAATCTATCTAGCCAAGCTTACACTCCCACAAATTAATTATTTTTAAATTGGATACACCAATTACACATATTAAAACTTCAATTAATTTAATAATCATTCATTTCTTTTAGTTTTCCACTAGTTCCTTGAAAGCCTTAATAAAATAAGGTGATGATAATGCAGCCCTGAAGCTGCTGGAGAGAATCCATATATCTGTTTGAGCAAACTATTACTCATCATACATTAGAACAATTATTTGAGATAATAAATGTAAATACCTTTTTATAGTAGCGGTCAACATGTTGACAAACCTGTTCATGCAATGTTTTCCTTGTTCCTTTCGGAATGGGCACATTGTAAATTTAGTGTGAAGGTATCAAAACCATGAATGGGCACATATGGCAATAAAAAGTAAAAATGTGTTGAAACAAAGCAGAATGCATGTTAAACCTTAGATTCCTCAAAGTACTCCTTTTTCACTTTGATAACAACTTTATGTCTCCTTGGCATTCTTTCAAGTAGCTTCATCAATTAGTCAACTGGGATGGCTTTCTAATAGTCTTAGAAGAGTTCCCAGAGGTGCTGCTAGGCACTTGTTGGCTGTTTTGCCTTCACTTTACGGTTCAACTAATCTGAACCATCTCAGTTTTGTTGAGGATGTGTGATTTTGAAGACTAAAGCCGGCGTCACACACGTCAATGTTGTCAGCGATCTGATCGCTGGCGACATTGACAGCTGATCGCTGGTGAGCTGTCACACAGGCAGACCAGCGACATCGTGGAAATGATTTAAATATTGTTTCCACGATGTCTGCAGGCTGGTATCCATGGTAAACTGCGGGTAATTAGGCAGCGCGCGCTGCCTAGATACCCGATATATACCTTGGTTACCAGCCTTCTCCACTCACCGGCTGGTATCCAAGGTACACAGCGGGTAATTAGGGTCCCTAGGGTCCAAAATTCTTCCCTGCAGTAGCAATCTAAATCTGTTAGATTGCAAGGGAATTATCAGGTGAACTATCAGATTTTCAATTGGATTAGGGTCTAGACTCTGAATATGCCATTCCAGTACTTTGATCTTCTGGTGAAGCATTTTTTTGTTGATTTAGGGGTATGCTTGAAGTCATTGACATCTGAAAGGTGAAATTAATCTTTAGATTCAGCTTTTTACAGAGACCTAAAGGTTTTGATGCAAAATTGACTGATATTCTGTACTGTTCATAATTCCTTGAACTTGATTAAAGCCCTAGTTCTAGCTATCAAAAAACAGACTGAAAACAAAATGCTGCCTCCACCATTTTTCACTGTGGTTAAATACGTTCTTTTGATGACGTTCAGTGTTGGCTTGCACCAAACATACTCTTTAAAATTATGGCCAAAACATTTTATCCATAACATGTATTCTCACATGCTTTTGGCGAAGTTGATATAGGTTTTGGCAACAGAAATGCAGGCTTGAATGTTTTTCTTATAATAAACTTCCATCTTGCCACCTTATGCCATTGTCCAGACGTCTGAACAATATGGAAGATTGTGGTCACATGCAATGCACAATCAGTTCTTGCTCGAAATACCAACATCATCTTTAAAGTTTTCTATTGGCCTCATAGAATCCTCCCAGATGAATTTTCTTCTTGTCTTTCATCAATTTTTGTTGCGCAATCTATCAATCCAAAAGGAGGCTCAACTGAGTTCACAGCTGTAGTTTCTTATGATCTGAACTCAATTGAACCTGCTGTTGGATTGCCAGATTGCGGGACATGGCAACACAGCTGTCTGGCAATCCAGCAGCAGGTTAAAATGAGTTGACTCCATGGGAAACTACAGCTGTGTACTCAGTTCAACCTGCTGCAGATTGACGAATTGCAGGACATCACAGCGCAGCTGTCAAGCAGTCGAACCGCATGTTCAACTGAGTTCACAGTTGTAGTTTCCTACAGTGTGAACTCAGTTGAACCTGCTACTGGGAATGCCAGACATCTGTGCTACCATGTCCCGCAATCCGGCAATCTGGCAGCGGGTTCAAATGAGTTCACTGAAATCAGTGGGGAAGCCTTCCAGTGAACTGAATAACATCACAGTTTCTCACAGCTGAGGACTATCTCTTGCTGTCAGTATGTCCTGAAATATGTACTGAGTGGTCATTTATTACATCACAGCAGCCTCTGAGATGTAGGAGTGGCAGGATCATCAAGGGACATCGTATCAACTACTTAGCACCTGCAGGGATGTTTAGGGAGTTAATAAAGAGATGAAAGAGGCTTTGGGTGTTTTTTATTAGTTGTTTGGGTTTATTTCTTTTAATTTACAGATTAGTGTTGGAGGGGCAATACTTGACATGGCTTGGATGGGCCTGGAAGTGCCTACACTGGATAAGCTTGCTGATTGGCTGCTCTGCAGCCTTTCAACTAGATAATTTGGATGACAAAACCAAAAAGGAATCAGATGTACATATATGTTCACGATTCAGCACCGGACACAAAGTATTCGGTATGAATGTAGCACCCCACTGGTTGGGAGGCCATGGAGGGGTACTGCACCCAGACCAGAGTGTGTAGTATCACTGTGACCAGGGGACTGGGATGTTGATAGGGGACCCTCACCACACACATCCATACACCTTAGGTCTGGGGACCAATAGGTTAATCTGTTACTAGGGAATTGGTCCTGGTAGGAGGAGCTTAGGTGGTATAGTGGAGAACGGGAAAGTGAGTCAGTCAGAGAAAGTTGTTGGAGGGGAACCTTGCGAGAAGCGCAATGGAGGGCACCTCAGGAGAGGTGGCCCGGGAACCGAAGGGGATTCTAAAGTGTTGAGGTGCACCAGAATCCGTGCCAATACGTCTCCCCGGCCGGAGGGATCTAGTCCAAACTGGAGGACTGCCTCCACGGCAGTGCAGGTGTTTATCCTCGAGCCGCAGAACCGGACGGCACGCACTTCTTTAGAGGTTGCGGCATAATTCTGCTAAGGCCCCTGTATAGGGTCAAGGAGGCCCAGAGAGCGATAGACCCCAGAAGAAGACCCGGAGGCAATAGGCTCCAAGAGGAGGCCCGGAGATGACCGACTCCACACCAGAGGGTCAAGAGCATGCGACTCCGTAAGGATTCCGTGGGGACCGGCGGTGGGCTCTGTGCACGGGAGCGCAAGGAGGGAAGAGGAGAGCGTAGTAAGGACTGATGAGAGGAAAAACAGGCATATCACAGAGAGTCCCCAGCGAAACATCCTAATCCCCTGCTGACCACTCAGGCCAGTAATACGCGTGGACTGTGTAAAGAACTGTTTGCTGCCAAAGTCACCAGTAAAGCCCGTTTCAGAGACTAAGACTGTGTGCTTAGGGATGGGTGAATCTACTTGTTACTACTCGCTACTCTGCGAGTAGTAGGGTACTCGGCCGACTCCTTACTCTGCGAGTTTCATTGCGATTACTCGCACAGTAACGAGTCCAATGAAAATCAATTGTAAATTCTATTCCTCTACATCTTTGACTCGGATTGTCCCGGATTGACCCGGTCAGGTTCAATCAGGTATCATAGACATCAGTGTTTAATGTACCCGGATCTGTACAAACTGGTACAATCCGGTTTAGTCCCGGTATAAAGAATTTGCTTAAAGCGGTCATGGACTCCATTTCAATCCAGTTCAACCTAACATGTTTGCTATGCAGCCGGATTGTCCCTGAATCGTTACAAAACCAGACCGGTTACCGGATACCCACTGTCAGCAGCGAGTATTACGAGCGAGTCTACTCCTGTATTTTGTATTTGGTACTCGCCGAATATAGAATATGTTAATGTTACGTTACGAGACGGAGACAGCCTAGCATGTTAGCTATTAAAAAACTGAAGAGCGAGCCCAGCATGTTATCCAATCATAGTCAGTAATGCCGTAGCCATGTTGGTTGTGGCATTACTATGATTGGCTGCTGTCCATCGTGATGCCTATGTCATGTATGACAAGGCAAGTCTGTATATAAGCCTTACCCCCGCTATTTTGGGCACATTCCTATGACGATCTGAGCTAGTGTAGGGAGAGTTGCAGAAGATCCTAGGGAGTGTCAGTCAGTGTAGGAAATCCACCTTGAGATTCCTCACATTTAACCCAAAAGCTCTTGTGAGAGCTACCAGGATGGAGGAGTACTGTAGAGGACTGTAGGCAGGGAGACAGGCAGGAGCAGCCTTTCAGTGCCACACGGCACCGACCTCAGAGCTTAGCTTACTCAGCTTTCCTCAGAACTGAAGTCAGAAGCTAAGAGTTTTTTTTTTCCAGCAGATAATTTTGGGGTCATATTTACCCCTGCAGCTTAATTTTTGCTAGGGACAGTGCGTAGCTGCTCTGCTACCTGACAGCACGCACGGGACCATCTAGTAGTGACGCAGAGAGCACCACAGTACACCTTGGTGACTGCTTATGCGCACTAACTATTATTTTCTGGGCCAGTGCGTTTCTGCTCTGCTAACCGGTCCGGTTCAAGCCGGTTAACTTTAACATGACTGTCTATGGACCGGATTGAACCGGACCGGTTCAATCCGGTTCAATCCGTGTTTTTTTTTTAACTATTCTTTAAAAGCCCGTGGCTTTTTGCTGCTGGCTTTTAAAGAATAAAATGGGGAATTGCAGGTTTTTCCTCTGCCGCCAGACCCCTTCATGGGGTCCAGCAGCAGAGGAATCGCTGCAATACCGGCTTCCCCATTCATTTACATTGGACTCGCTAGACTCACAAGGAGTAGCGAGTATCGGGATCCTACTCGTTAGAGTCTAGTGAGTCTGAGTAATTTAGTATTCGCCCATCCCTATGTGTGGTGTGTTTATTAGCCTGCCCCGGAGGAGCCATATTCCTGCCCACAGAGACTGTCATCCTGCAGCTCTACCTGATGAGCCACCTCCATCTGTAAGTTCTCCATTCCTCCATTACAGCCTCGGGGATACCGCTCCACCTACGGGGAGCATTACCAACTAGCTCAACATAATCCCCGGAGGTCTGAAGCAGCGCAGGTATCATTACCGGATACCGTGGGTGGCATCACAAACTCTTTTATTCTTCCCCTTTTTCAGCGACCACCAGGGCCCCGGCCCCGACACAGGCCACCCATAACATCCCCATGAACTGCAATGCCCGGGACCAAGTCCCCAAGGCCATGGGGTGGGTAAGCTTTTGGAATAGCAAACAGGATCCCGTGCCCTGTAACACCGGGTACTGTGCACCTTGAACTTTAATTTGAACCGATCTTTATTGCTGGGCCCCAAAATGAGACCACGTTTCGGGACTTGAGGGTCCAGTTAAATGAGACACTGGACTGGACCTTCAGTTGGTGGTGCGCTGGTACCTGGTCCGTGCTGTCCCGGTTGGCGGAGCAGCAGGGAGCTATCAGGCCAGAGCCGGAGGTGCAGGCAAGAGCCCTGACCCTGGAGAGCCTGAACCCACCGAGGAGACCCCAAGACCAGATCCACAACCAGTTCTCCAGGAGGAGAACCTGGGACCTGTTGTAGATGTAGAAGTCGGGGAATCTGGGCCCCGCACGGTGCCAGACGATCCTGAGCCATATGATGATGACAATGAGGACCGGGAGGAGCCAGCCAAGTCTGATGTCCCAGAGGTGCCTGTAGGAGAACCCGACGTGGTCATGGAGTCAGTCCTAGAGGAGCCATCCAGCCACCCGGATTCCGAGGAGGAGGGACCTGAGGAGGATGACCAGGACTGCAGCGATGATGAAGTCGGGGCATCCAGGCTCCGCATCATCTGGTGGGACAGTCATCAGCATCAGCAGGTCAGGAGAGTCGGTGTTGCTGCCATCATCGGGGTGCAGGAGAGTGCCCCCATTCCAGTTTGGGAACAAACAGAGTTGACAGAGCAGAAGTAGCGGGCCAACCAGGTGGACCAGCAGCGCTGCCGTGAGGAATGCTGGGCGCGGGAACTAGAAAATTTGCTAGAGAGACCCCGAGCCCTAGGGTTACCGCCGAGACCACCTGAGGACAGGAAATCAAGTACGGTAATGGCGTTTAACCTGGATAGTGGGTGTGGGTTCATTTGGGAACTGGGCCTACAGGAGGAAATATTTGTCAACCGTAGTGACGTAGAGGCTCACCTCCCCAAGGGTCACCCAGACAGGGATCTTTACCGGCATGACCGGGTGGACTATGAGCGTCATGCCGGACCTAAGGGCTGGTATGCTCTGTGTGTTTACAAAGGTAAAGAATGAGATGCTAAAACCTGGCTTTGAATATAGTTCCATGTGTGATGCTTTTATGTGAGATGTAACTTATTTATATGCTGTTGAGACTTGCTGGACTATAACCTGTTAAGCCCAAGGACTCAGTAAAGTGTGACAATATGCCTTTAAACAGTCCGGTGGTAACATGGACACTACTGTATCACTGCAAGTTAATTACCACCGGAACTGTATGTGTGAACCCGGCCTATTAGGTCGGCTGTATATAGCTTTAAAATGGTTTTGGTCTCGTTGACCCGGCAACGTTATAAGAATGTGCCTCCCGGAAGGGATGAAAAATAATGCATAAATGTTATAAGTGTGAATAAAAATGTTATTTTATTGTGTCGTTACCATGCATATAAAAATTTTACTCTGTGCTGGGTACGGGTCGGGTCTCTCGCGGACGACTGAGCTTAACCAAGGGGGAATGTGGGGCCCCACTGGTCGGGGATGCCATGGAGGTGTACTGCACCCAGACCAAAGTGTGTAGTATCCCTGTGACCAGGGGACCGGAATGTTCATAGGGGACCCTCACCACACGCATCCACACACCTTAGGTCAGGGGACCAATAAGTTAATCTGTTGCTAGGGAACTGGTCCCGGTGAGAGGAGTTTAGGTGCTATGGGGAGTGTTACCAACTAGCTGCCTCAACATCATCCCCAGAAGTCAGCAGAAGCGCCGGTATCATTACCCAATACCGTGGGTGGTGTCATAAATGTTTTTATTTTTCCCCTTTTTCAGCGACCACCAGGGCCATGGGCCCGGGCACAGGCCGCCCGTTACATCCCCATGAACTACAATGCCCGGGACCGAGTCCCCACGGCCCTGGGGTGGGTCATGACCAGTACAGTTTGGGTTCGCTCATACCTACTCCTGTTACTGTCCCACAGAGTAATGGCACCACAGTGCCCCTTACAAAACAATAATACCTCCTTTGTGGCCTCTATATATTAAAATTGCCCCATAGAAATATTAATTTCATGTGCCCCCTAGAAAACAGAGCCCACATTCTGTCCCTTTGGCAAGCACAATACTCTGAGTGCCCCTAAAATAATAATGCTTCCTAAGGGACTACTTAACAATTAATATTGTCACTCAAGTCCCCCAATGTACACATTTCCTATGCACAGAATGGTTTGCAAACAGCTCCTTGCAAACAGCTCCTTTATGCAGAGTATGATGACCCCACAGCTACGCTATACAAAGAATTTTTCAGGTGCTTTTCAGGAACTAAAGCAATGTGGAAAGAGAAAATAAAAATTCTACTTTTTTCAACGGAATATTACTTTAGCCTGAAATACTGTATTTTCACAAAGGTAAAAGCAGAAATTACACCATACAATTTGTTGTGCAAGTTCTCCTTAGTACACGATACCACTGTTTGGGCGCAAAGCAGGGCTTGGAAGGGCAGGCGCACCATTTAACTTTTACAATGAGAAATTGTCTGGAATCGTTAACTGAAACCATGTTGTGTTTGGAGAACCCCTGATCTGGCTAAATAGTGGGACTCCTCCACAAGTAACTCCATTTTAGAAACTAGACCCCCCAAAAATGAATCTAGATGTATGGTGAGCACTTTGAATCCCCAGGTGCATCACAGAATTTTATAATGTTGAGACGTGAAAATAAAAAATTCCTTTTCTTTCCATAAGAATGTTATTTTAGCCCCAATTTTTTTGTTTTTACAAGGGAAACCTGAGAAAATGGACCCCAAAATGTGTTGCGCAATTTCTTCTGAGTATGCTGATACCCAATACATGGTAAAAAATGACTGTTTGGGTGCACAGCAAGGCTTGGAAGGGAAGTAGCGTGTTTTGATTTTTTGACTAGAAAATTACCTGGACTCGTTAGCGGACTTCATGTCACAATTGTAGAGCCCATGATGTGCCTAAACAGTAGAGTTACAAAAGTAGTTTTGAGGCACAGTGCAAAGTGTAGGATGGAAGGAGCGACACATTGCAGTACAATTTTAGTTGGAATAGTTTGCTGGTGCCATGTTACATTGGCAAAGCACTTGATTTCACTAAAGAGTGGAGTTCCCCCACACGTGACACCATTTTGGAAACTAGACCCCCTCAAGGAATTTATCTAGATGTTTGGTGAGCACCTTGAGCCCCAAATGCTTCACAGAATTTGATAATGTTGAGCTTTGAAAATGAAATAATACATTTTTAACCATAAAAATGTTGTTTTAACCCCAAACTTTCTGAAATTTTCTGTGCAATTTTTTCTAAGTAAACCAATACCCCATATGTGGTCAAAAACTACTTTTGAGGCAAAGTACAAAGTTAAGAAGAGAATAGTTGGAATGCTTTGGGGTGCCATGTCACATTGGCAGAGCTCCTGAGGTGTCATAAAAATGACCCAATTTTACAAACTGCTCTCCTAAATGAATTTATCTAGGGGTGCAGTGAGCATATTAGCACTACAGGTGTGTGCAACATTTTTTTTACTATTGGGCCGTGAACAAAAAAAATTTGATTTTTACCACTAAAATGTTGTTATAACCCCAGATTTCCCATTTTCACAGGAAGTATAGGTTAAAAAACCCGCATAATGTGTTACACAATTTCCCCTGAATGTGGCAGTACCCCACATATGACTGTACAGTACTCTTTGGACTCTCCTCACTACAACAATGCCAAACATGTGGACATTAACTGTGGATTATAGATGTGGAGCTTAGAAGAGAAAGAATAATTTGGATTTGGGTGCGGGTTTTGCTGGTTTTCTTTTGGGGGCACAGAGCCATAGTGCCTTCTTGAGCCTTTGTGCTACCAGTAACATGGAAGCCTCCTATATTTCCATAAAAACATGCTGTACTTGAGTGGGGATTTGTGTTTTTGTGGGTTGAGTTGAATGCTATTGGTGGCGGTTTGGTTAAAGAACATTTTGGATCAGTTTATCCTGTGCTCTACGCTGAGCTCTTACATTTGGGTTTCCAGCTTCATCTCCGAAATACAGGTGAAATTGCCAATGAATCCATTCACTATAATGAAGCAGCAGAGTTACTCTGGACTCTGTTTGGCCTTTGTTCAGCAGTGTCATTATTTTGAAAGGTACACAAAATTGTTAATGCCCACTCTTTTGTATAGAGATGAGAGAACCTTTTTAAGTTCCGACTCGGTTCAAAATTGTATAATGGCACAACCTAAATGCATGGCACAGGGTCTTGGACAGAGCTTGGCCTAGCATTTGAAGGTTAAATATTCATTAGTAACAGGGAGATGAGTGACATGTGTAGGCTCATACTCACAGAGGCCTGCTAAATTCAGGAAGCAAACAAGAAGGAGACCCCCAAGAAGAGTCTCCACATTTCCAAAAATTAGGGCCAGATACCACCAAAGTGGCATCAATTGACCCAGAATTAAAATTGTATAATGGTGAGATGAATGCATGGCACAGCGTCTGGAACAGGGCCTGGCATAGCCTTTGAAAGTCAAACATTCATTAGAAACAGGGGGCTGAGTAACACATATAGGAATTGTACTCATAGAGCCCTGTTAAGTTCAGGAAACTGAAATGAAAGAAAACCCCAAGAAGAGTCTCCAAATTTAAAAAAATTAAGGCCAGATAACACCAAAGTGGCATCAATTGACCCCAAATAAAAATTATTTAATGGCGAGATGAATGCAGCATGCTGAAAAGCTCCTACTCTGCCCAGTCTGCCGCTGGGGTGGAAAAGTCCTTGGAGATTCATGACTTGTTCACCTTGATGAAAGCTATGTGGTCTACAATTTCAGGGGACAGTCTTAGGGCCACGTCACACGGTTCAATTTACTGAACGATATTGTTAGCCCACCCTACAGGGCTATTTTTATATGCATGCATGCAAACAACAAACCATTTTTATTACTAACAATATCATTCACATCGCTGGTGAGCTGTCACACAGGCAGACTCACCAACGATGTGGACCAGCGAGAACGCTGGTTACCATGGTAAACATCAGGTTAATAGGCGCTACGCAGTGCTTAGTAACCTGATGTCTACCAAGGATACGAGCTCCCAGCATAGGCTGCAAGGCGCTGGGTGCTCGTTCATCGTTGGTCTGGCGGTGTCACACGCAGAGATGCTGCGTGTCCACTGGCCGACCAACGATAGATTTGTAAACGTGTTCACAAATCATCGATCAAACAATCAAGCAGTTTTTCAAAGAAATATCACTTGATTACACGCAGTGACGCACAAACGATATCGCTTAAGCAATCAAAAAAGCACGTTACTTAAGCGATATTGTTCAGTAAATTGATGCGTGTGACATGGCCCTTATGCGCTTATGTGTCAGATCACCCCCAGCAGCGCTGAAGACACACTATGTGAGAACGCTGGCATGACAAAACCTCCAATGCATGATTGGTGAGCTCAGCCCACGCCTCCATTTTTAAAGCTAAAAATGTAAATGGGTTCAAGCCCCACCTGATGGCATGGATATTGAGCTCTAGATACTCCTGCAGCATCCTCTTCAATCTTTCACTATGTGTCAGACTTGGACAGGCTGGTTTAAAAAACTGGTCAAAGGACTCCCAGAAATTGCTTCTGACAGTTAAACTGCTACTACTAATTTATCTATGCTGTTAGCTCGATGTCCCCCAGTTTGGAAGTGTAAATCTGTGATACGTGCTGTGTCCCATATTGATGTGCTGGGAAAAAACTGTCCTAAGATTGTCTTTCAGCCTTTTTGATACTCCAGTATGTACAGTATGGCTAAATTTACTCTTGTACCGCGGATCCAATAGTGTGGCAACTCGGGGTACTCAAATCTGGGGCATTTGGGTACGGTGCTGTCACGGGTGGTCGGTGCCCGAGCCTGTGCCCTTGAGGTGACAATAAAAAGGGGTATTTACAGGGTTAAAAGGGATTATAAATGAATGTCGTAACGCCACCTGTAGATCCAGTGATGGCACCGGCGCTGCTGCAGACCTCCGGGGGGGTGGATGGCAGCAAGGTGTACAGGTAGAGCAGGGTCCCCCGAGGCAGTGTAGTGTGAAGATAGGAATAGGGCAGCGCATTCTCTGCTGTGAGACTGGAATGTCACAGTTCACCAAGAAGGAATCACAGACACTTGCTTGCTCTGCACGGGTCTTTACTCCGGTAATCTGCAGTTTACAGGGTATACAGTTGTTACAGCCAGAGTAGCAGACCGGGTGGACCTGGCCATAGGCAATGTCTATCCGAAGCTCCAACTATGTCCTTTCCTTTCTCTTGCACTGTCCTACTTCTGCGCACTCCATCTTCCTCGCGCTGCCCTGCACGAATCCCGCTTGTGAACCAGCCCTGTTAGGTGATATGGGACACCCTCTTCTCACTCTAGGGGCCCAACATGGTTTGGTGCTTCTGGTGGGGACCGTGCGTGTCAGACAGATCATGCTCCTAAGAAGCTGTCGACCATACTGGTATCTGTGGCTCAGGGATGAACCTCTACACCGCTTCAGAGCCGGTACCCCACTTTGGACTGGGCCAAGGTTGTTCAGTCAACCTCTGTCTGCCCCTCTCTGTCTGGGCCACCAGGTTGAGGTGCCCTCCCCGTTGCTACTCTTTCTTCTCCTCTCTCACACTCATGTTTCCTGCTCTTTTCCCACTCACTATATACCCTAGCTCTCATCCCACCGGGACCAGTTACCCTGGCAATGTGCTGTCCAATTGGCCCCCTGTCTCTAGGTGTATGTATGTGTTGGGGAGCTTCAGACTTCCATTACCCCCTACCAGGACAAGAATACTGCACCTTCTGTTTGGGGTGCAGTTCCCTTAAGTAGCGCGCTGACCAGTGGGGCACTACACTCCCTATTGGTGAACTACACTTGTCCCCAAATGTCACTACCCTACCCGGAACAGGGCTATTTTTATATGCATGCATGCAAACAACAAACCATTTTTATTATTAACAGGTATTCTTGTTCTTCCTGTCCGGGAAGTACTGTCTCTTAGACGTTGTAAAAACTTTTACCAGTTCAACGGAAACGGGTAACTCTTGCGGTCCCAGTGGTCACTGTCACTGTCTTTTCCAATATCCTGGTTACCACTGGGCCGCTGCACACACATAATATCACACAGCACACTAATAAGACAAGGAAAAATAAAAAAATAAAGAGTCCTCATGATAGTCTATGAGTGATTAACGGCAAGGTACACTATTAACATTAAGGAAATGACGTGTTGATTTTACTTTTGATCCTCACACTTGTGCACACGTAATGCGTACCAACCATGGGGTTATGCGTCTCTCTCATCAGTATAAATCTCAATCAGGGTGACCTTTAGGCAAATGAGATTCAACGTCTTTCCTCATAAAGTCCCTTTTCACGGATAAAACCCCACCCGTTCTCCAAGTTAAAGGTGGTGACTTTACCTTGTTTACGGTGCTTAGGTGGTGTTGGTGGTTGGCGACAGGCCTGTACTCTAATCTGTAAATTCTCCATTTCTCTGGCCCACCACTCCTCACAGCAGAGCTGCCGCACCGCTTGGTCAGGAAATTACATGGCGCGGACATAGTCTGGTTGGTCTGATACAGGGACTGTGTTTTGCCTCTGCCTGCTGCTCTCTACGGCAATGGTAGTTCCTCCGCCATGGATGAATTGGATAGTGCCCCACCAGATTCTACGGGACTCAGATAAAGTAGCCTCCTCGCGGTTCTCCTCTGGATCATCCTCCTCCTCGGAGCTCAGTTGGTCTGGTTCTTCTTTCTCATCGCGAAGCTGGTTGGGATCCTCCTCCTCAACTGCCTCTATTACCAAATCAGGCTCCTCGGCAAGTGGCTGTACATCCTCCGGTTCTTTAGCGGACTCTTCTTGCAAATCTGGGTAGTTAGGGTCATCTGATACGGCTGCAGTCTCGCCGTTGCTCTCCAGCAGGTCTTCAGGCTGCCCGCCTCATCTGTATTGATGGCTGGTGGCACCAGGTACTTTCTGGCTAACCAGGTGAGCATCTGGTAGCTGATTTCTCATCCCCGGTTCGAGTTCTGGACGGCCGGACTGCCTCTGCGTGGCTTCATGGTGTAGCTGGTGGGCCACACTGGCGCTCCAGTGCCAGATTGTCCACTCCACCTCCTCGAAGAGCTGCACTATTAATTCCTGGAGAACAGTCCCCCAAAAGGCTGCATCGCCCTCGTTGGTGTGGAAGGAAACCACCTCTGGGTCTCCAACTGCGGTGCGGGCCTCTTCCTCTACCTCCCGCATAAGGTCTCTCAGTCGGGTTGCCGACATGTCTCCAAGACCCGTAGTCGAGTAAGTCTGCTCTGCTCTTTTCCTTTTGAAGTCCATGGGCGGGTTAAAGCCTCTGGCCCACCCCCTTGGTTTTCCTTCAGCAATCGGGGCGGGCAAGTAGTTTGGCACCTCTGCCATGGCCCTCCCATGATGTGGGGCCGAGGCACGCCCCTCGGCCAACACATAGTTCTTTACATTCTTGGTTCTGCCATTTTGGGCCCAGCAAAAATGGCGGGAAGGTTTCTTAGGTGCCGTGCATAGACAGTTTAATTCCTTTTCAAAGTAGCCGATAAAGTTCTGTAAGGCACCTAAAACTGAGTTCACAGGTTGGTTCGTCCTGTTTGTGAGCGTCAAAGTTGTCTGGCCCACAACTGTCAGGGTACTCAGATCTCGGGCGTTTGGGTACAGTGCTGTCACGGGTGGTCGGTGCCCAAGCCTGTGCCCTTGGGGTGACAATAAGCAGGGGTATTTACAGTGCTAAAAGTTTATAAATGAATGTTGTGACGCCTACTGTAGATCCGGTGATGGCACCGGCGCTGCTGTAGACCTCCGGGGGGGTGATTGGCAGCAAGGTGTTGTGGCTCCCTACAGGTAGAGCAGGGTCCCCCGGGGCAGTGTAGTGTGATGATAGGAAAAGGGCAGCTCATTCTCTGCTGTGAGACTGGAATGTCACAGTTCACCAGGAAGGAAACACAGACACTTGCTTGCTCTGCACGGGGACACTGAGTGTCCATTCTGCTAGATATGAAGAGATCTAGGAGAGGGCCCATTCTGTGACAATAAGAGATTTGAGGATCTGTAACAGGAGGGAATGGTCTACAGTGTCAAAGGCAGAGGACAAGTCTAGGAGGAGGAGGACAGAGTAGTGTCTTTTGGTCAATTCTATCCCTACGCCGCTTATGGGGAAGTGCAATGGACTCCAAGGCTTAGGGTACTTGACCAGCCGGGCGTAGTCAGGGGGATGTCACAGTGGCAGTTCCTGAGGTCGTGACCCTGGCAGAACAAATGAAGGGGAATTTACAGGGGATTATAATGTTTTTACGTGATGCCACCTCTGGTACCTGATCAATGATGATCAGCGCTGCTTAGATGAGCCTCCAGGGGATAGATGTAGTGGCGTACGGGATGGTGACACTCCACAGGCGGAACGGGCCCCTGAGGTTTGGTGTAAGAGTCTTTGTGAATGATGGTGGTGGTAGTCGGTGTGGGAGGTGGCAAGGAGGGCGCAGGAGGATACAAAGGGTGCATTTCTTTTACCTTTACAGAAGAAACATGGTGCAGTCCAGAACACCGGTTACCAGGTCCTGGAGGGTCCGGTCAGCCTGAAAGCAGTCGGATTCCACTTCACCAGGTGGGTTTGGAGGTCTGCCTGCTGCGCTTCTCAGTTTGGGTCCCGCTGTCTGTGAGCTATTCTGTGGCCCTGTCCTTTTCCTCGCTCTTACTCTCGCTCCTGACTGGCAGACAGCATGAAAATTTAATGGACACTGCCATGTTGATTGCTCCGGGCTCTCGTTACACTGTTGTACAGCTGAGTCTCTACATGTGGCCAAGAAGCTTGCAGTCTCCTGTCCTCCAGAATTGGTCAGCGGGACGTGCAGTTCCCATCTAACCCAAGACTCTGGTGTCCTCTGTAGCACTGCCTGGGATGAGCTAATCAACATCTTTGCTTCCTAGGACCTTCTCCTTTGCACTACTCGACCCCTACTCCTCCCTTCCCTCACTTTCTCTACCTAACCACTCCTTCTTGTTGGAAACAGAGCATCTTCCCTGAACTCGGGTGCAGAGTTCCTCCTTATGGCCAAGAGTCAGGACTGATGTGTGCATGTGAGGGGTTACCTAGCATGGGAATCTCCTTCTGCTTCCAAGCGTAATGTCACCTCTGGTGAGAGAGGCAACACTACTGTGGCAACTGGACCATAGGGGCGCCACAGAAGTATCAATAGGACCATCAGGGAAATGCCAGACAGTATTCCTTCACGACACTCACAATGGAAATCCGTCCATATGCAAACCTCTGCTTAGGGCCCATTGAGGACAAAGAGGACAACCACTGTCTGGGTATCTGCCAGGTGCAAACATCAAGCATCAGCACACAGGGAAAATGCTTTGCTAACATTCTGGTCCACTATTCAGTGCTGGGCCAATCCTGGGGTGACCCTCAGGGTCCAAACAATTTAAAGGGGCTCTGCTTCCTGATGTAATCTCCTACTGGGCGGACTCTCCTGCTTCTCTCCACGCTACTAGCCCATGTCTAACAAACAGCTGTGAAGAGCAGGTTTCCAGATGGTGGCTTTTGTGAATAGCTCTACAAAGAAGATCAGAACTTAAAGGGGTATGGAAAGAATTCCTGGAACTTGGTACATTGCCTCGGTGTGATTTGTTGGAAAAGTTTTGGTTGTTGTTAAAACGGTAATTGGGGCTCTGAGTGTCACTACTATGAGGGGGGTTGGATATGGCTCATGACCCTCTCCCAGAGCACAATGTTGCTCCTGACACTCTTCCTGAGCTGAATGTGGCTCTCAAGGTCAGATAGGTTGGAGACCTCTGTTCTAGAAGGAAACTGTCTTTCTCCCTATCAACTAATCTGTCCCATTGTGGGCTAGTCCTAAAGGCCACATTACACGTAGTGATGTTCCAGTAATCCCACCAACGATCCAACCTGGCTGAGATCGCTGGAACATCGCTGTGTGGTCGCTGGTGAGCTGTCAAACAGGCAGATCTCCTCAGTGACCAGCGACCCATATAACAACCTTGACATTGTGGAAAAGAATATAAACTATTCTTTTCCACAATGTTGAGGTCCCGCTACTGTATTCTGATAGGCTGGGTAAGTGGGAGAACGCTGGCAACCAGGGTACACATCGAGTTACTAAGCAAAGCACGCTGTGCTTAGTAACCCGATGTGTAGCCTGGTTTCCAGTGTGCTGTGCTTAGTAACTCGATGTGTACCCTGGTTACCAGGGTTAGAGACCGATGACCAAAAAATGGTCCTGGCCATTCCACAGAAATCAGCGAGCTCATTGCTGGTCGCTGCGGCATGTCACATGCAATGGCATTGCTAGGAGGTCACTACAAAATCAGAAAACCTGTGACGTTGCAGTGACATCAGTAGCGATGTCGCTGCGTGTAACCCGGCCTTTACACTTAACTACTTCTTGCCCTACAGTCTGGGAACCACATATTATACTGCTGTACATTACAAATTACAATACAATTCACATTTTACATAATTTACAAAGATGCAGGACACAGTTAATGTGACATTACGGTAACTCGATCGGTGTCTTCAGGGAAAGGATTGCGACAGGAACCGGTCAACTTTCTTGAAAGTGCAACTACAGTATTGCAGTATTCAGTGAAGTCAGGGTTCTCTCAAGAAGTTTAGCCTGTGTTGAGCTTCACAAAAGTACCAAGATGACAGTTACTAGGGTCTACCTTGGCTTCTACCGATAAATGCTTGGTACTTGCAGCCTTTGTACACATAGCATGATGTTTACTATATACCGGTAGTTAAAAGTAATTTTCCAAAAATACTGTATATAGTGAGCAGTCATTGAAAATTTTATAAAAATATAGGTTTGTTAAAATGTAATACTATCAAATAATAACATTAGCAGTAATAATAATAATAATAATAATAATCTTAAATGGAAAATACCTGAATACATGAATTCCTCTAAGAGATAGGCAGCTGAAGAACCAATTACTCTTTTTATTTTCCAGAACTGAGGCTGAAGGAGTGTGCTCCAGTAAAGAACACACACAAAGAGTAAGGATGTGTTTAGAATTATCCCAGAGGACCACACACTTTCAACTGCCCTTATGATTTCCTCAGAGAATGAAGTCTCACAGAGCCAAAACAGATAAGGGCAAAGGTTCTCAGCCTTTTTAAGCACAACTCTTGAAGAAAACATCTGATTTGCCTTTGGAAACTCTTTTGTATTTGGTGTTTGAGGTAAAGTGACCAACAATTGGTTATTTTTACTTACAAATCCTGTTTAAAAACAATGGCGATCCCACATTGTAGAATAATGCATTAGTTTGTTAATGCAGTGCATTGACCTTAATCACCTCCTTTCTTTTACTAGGAAGCTGGATAGAGTGAGGGCCAACAAGGCTACTTAACCATTCAAGTGGACAATTCCATTGTGTGAGCTGGCCCTTCATAGTTATCCATAAGACATTGATAGGCTGGGGTCACACTTGGAAGTGCAATTATGTTGACCGCATCCAAATCTGGATGCGGTAAACGCAATTGCCTTCACACACATTTTTTTTTGCAAAAATGTGCTCTGTAAACTGCAATGCGGTAACCGGATTGCTCAGGATGTGTAATCCTGAGCAATGCGGTTACCGTATATGATGTGGCCAGGGCAAGGGGGTACTCAGACACCGGGACTGATGGAGGCTTGGATGGGGAGATCACGGGTGGTCGGGATCCCGGTTCTGTGCCCTGGTTATCATTTGAGTAGATGGTGGGGGAGAAGGGAATATTTACAGGGGAACGTGACGCCACCTGTAGTTCCTGGTAAAATTGTACCGGCGCTGCAAGCCGGCCGCTGAGGTGATGGTGGGTGCAGCAGAGAGTAGTCCAGCTCCCTACAGGTGGAGCTATTACCTCAGGCAGGGCAGTGGGGATGTAATTAGGATGAGGGGAGTTGTAGTCGTGGTTGGTGTTTGCAGTTCTTACCCCTCTGATGAGCTGCTGGTGGTGCTGAGCCGTCCGGGCACCGGCAGGAAGAACAACGGATACCAGTTCAAGCTTAACTCCAATTTACTGAGTACCGGCAGATGGTAAAACGGAACACGGTACAGTTTAGGTTTACCAGGTGGATGTTGCCAGCTCAGGGTCCCCCTTATGGAGTCTCTAGGTGTTCTCTCTTGGTCTTTCAGAGATTCCTTCTCTCTTCCTATTTTCTACCACCCTCGCAGAGCTCTCCCGCCAGTTCCACGGTCTGTAGCTATCAGGGAAGGTCTGTGCCCCACCGGTCCGGACGGGAAGCCCAAGTAAGCAAAGCTTCCCTCCGGCACCGCAATTTTGGCCCTTCTCCTGTAGTGTCCTGAATCGGTTCTAGGTCCTGAGGGGCGGGATACCTTGTGGCGCTGTCAACAACCAGGTTTCTATGGGCCTGCAGCTCGTTGGTCTGCGGTCAGAGCTGAACTTCTGTCCGTCTCGGCTTTCTGCATTGCCAGTGTCTCCCTCAACGTAACCAGCTGGCTCCAACCAGCCCTGGCCCATTGCCTGCTGTCCTGGGCCCCCACTTAAAGATGGGGCTCCCTCCTGTTGGCTGTGCTGTCAGGCCTGTCCTTCCTGACTGCCTTCCCAGCACTGTCTGCTCTCTCTTCTCTCTCACTAACTTCCTGCTCCTACGGCTCTACCTAGGCTCCACCCCCTTTTGGGACCTACTAAATTACCGGTCCCCCCTATTCTAAGTGGCCTAGTCCTAAGTGTGTGTAGGTAAAGACTCCATAGGTTAAACCCTGAACTGACAACTTACAGGGAAAACACATTTATTGTCACAGTGTAATACTTCCCTGTGGTGCCTAGCGAGAGGGGCGCCACATATACTTTGTTCATCCCTGCTGCCGCAGGGATGAGCAAAGTGTTAAATGTTATTAAAACATTAAATATTTATAGTAGCTGTGGGCAACATGTATCTAGGAGGTGCCCACCCTCCCCAGAGACATGCTGTCCACTCCTTTGGTCATGTGAGGGGTTAATGAGGCAGTTATACTATTGCCGGCTTTTGTCGGCTTTGTACAAATTTCTGAATGAAGCCGCAGCTCCTCACAGTAGAGGAGATACTGTACGTAATGTATGCATAGTATCAGCCGCTGTCCTTGGTCCTGTAAGCATTAACATTAGGTCTATGGGCAGCGCTCCGCCATAGACCTAATGTTAGTGCTTACAGGACCAAGGACAGCGACTGATACAAAGTATACGGTAACCACATTGCTCAGGATTACACATCCGGAGCAATCCGGTTACCCCATTGCAGCTTGCAAACCGCTCTGAAAACTGCAGCCTGCATGATTTTTACCGCAGGCTGCAGATCCGGATGCAGTAACCAGATTGCATGTAGAGCAATCCGGTTACCATAATGGGCTCCTATAGGGAGCGGTTACTGATCCGGTTTTGAGCTTTTTACAGCTCAAAACCGGATCAGGATTTAAAAATTCTTCCGCAAGTGTGACCCTACCCATATTCCATAGTTTCCCTAAACCTATGCATTTTAAAAAATTAAAGTAAAAAAGGACATATACATTTTTCCATTCAATAAATTGCAAAAACATATAACGAGAAATATGTAATCAAATTCATAGAAAGAACTTAAGCACCTTTAAAATATAATGATGATACTTCCATTTTATGATTTCAGTTGCAATGCTGGGTGTGCGCTGACCAAAAACAACAGCTCCATAAAACTTCTGAAACATTAATTCCTCACTCCAAAAACATAATGCTTTCTAAAAAGAACATTAGATTGTAAACTCAATAGGGAAAAGTAAATTATACAAATGATGAAAACTTATACATAGCACCATGGAATATGTTGGCACTATATAGGCAACATAAATAAAGGGTAATTCTCAAGTTTGGAAGTTCCATAGAAAAGGTGAAAAGTTCCCGATCACTGAGGATCTGACCACTGAAACACCCACTGATACCAAGAACCGGGGCACTAAAGAGCCATGTATCAAAGATAGGTTCCAAACTTGAAAATACCCTTTTAATACTGCCACACTATACATTGAAAATACCCTATTAATACTGCCAAACTATACATTAATGGACAAAATTATGTTCATTCAAGCAAGCTAAAGGAGCTAACTTCTGAAAGTTTTCTTCTGTATACCAAACAGTAGTGCACATTTGTCTGTATTTTTGTATTGCAGTATGATTGCTGCTCCTTTTAGGATTTTTTCTATTAATTTCTCATTATCAGGCACTGGGCATTAGGTGCAGTAAGGATCATTGCTGACTAAAGCTGCCTTCAGACTTGCATTCGCCTCAGCAGCGTCTTGCGGATGGCAAAAGCAAGCCGAGCACAAGCAACGCCCATCCCTATGTTTAACATGGATGGGGACGTATAGTGATGCGCTCGGCTGCGGATGGGCGTGTGCATTGATTGACGTCTGTGTGTGATTTGCACGCAAGCGGATACTAGCAGAGTTTGAGGGGCGGGGGGGTGCTAGCAGAGTTTGCGGAGCATGGGGTGGGGTGCTAGCAGAGTTTGAGGAGTGGGGGGGGGTGTTTTCTGGCAGAGTTTACCGATTAGCAGCCCACTTACCACAGTGCCCGCTGCGTCAGCTGCTGTGAGATTAGCGGCAGAGGCCGCAAAGCAATGACGTCCCATTTCAGTATGGGGGCGGCCCTGGAAAAGGTCAATATCAGCAGCCTGGGGGGCAATTGCCCCCCTGCCACGTGGGCCAGTCTGCCCCGGTCTTTGTGAAGTAAAAATGATGAGGCAGTATGATTTTCCAGGTTTTTATGAGCATAGAGATATCAAACTTATATGGTTTTTATGGGAATGGTTAGTAAAAATTCAGAAATTTGTATAAAGAAAAAAATTGGTTTGTGTTAGCATTTTGAATGACCTGCCAATTTTTTATCTTTCATTTTTCTTTTATAAATTGAACAACAGAATATAAGTGCATTTTTTGCACACATAAGGTACCTTTACACGCCGCCACTATCCCTGGCAACCGGTAGCAACCGTACGTGCACGCACACGTTTTTAACGGTTGCTAATGATCGCCGATACCGCATGTACACGCCGCCATTGCGTTGTCAAATTAAGGTATCGTGGTTCCTAGGAAGTTCCCACAGATCCTGCGGATAACTTCCTGTTGAATCCCGTCGCCCCTTCACACGCTGCAATCAGTAGGGGAATGTGGGTGTACATGTTCTGCGGCGCTAACACATAGGCGTGACGGAGATGTGTATTCCGTGACGCTTACACGCTGATTGGACAACGCAATAGCGTAATGATTGGGCAGCCTGGCTAATACATGATGCCATTGCAATTGTGTAGTGTGAATGGTCAGCTCTTTAAATATGGCGCTCTGTGAAGGGACAGCCAATGGTTACACAGTAGCCCCCACCAATCATTGCTGATGGGGCGCGGTATCCAGCATGCTGTGGCACCCCCCGGGGAAATCACTAGGCGACGCAGATTCTATCCCTGTCTCCCGTTCACACGTCACTACCATGGCAATTGTCCCTTTGTGTTGCCTTGGATTTTAGAACACGGCTCGGAAACAGCTACCCGAAGCAACTGCGAGAAACCCGATCACTTTCCCAAATTACACGCCACCACTTCGTAGCAATTTAAAGGAAACAGACATAAAAATCCCCATTGCCAGGCAGTTGCTACCACGCAGTGGCGGCGTGTAAAGGTACCTTTAGACTACAATTTTGTAGATATCATTTTGGCATACACATGACATTTTGATCTCAATCTATAGCATTTTTTTGGGCAGCGCACCGCCATAGAGCTAATGTTACAACTTTCAGGACCAAGGACCGGGGCTCATACAGTACGTACATTACATACAGCATCTCCTCTACTGTGAGGAGCCGCCGCATTCATTCATAAAATTGACAAAGCCGACAATAGCTGGCAATACTATACTGACAACATTAACCCCTCTCATGCCCACTTGAGTGGACAGCATGTCTCTAGGGAGGGTGGGCACCCCCTAAAGACATGTTGCCCATAGCTATTATTAACATTTAACCCTTTGTTCATCCCTGCAGCAGCAGGGATGAAGAAAGCATATGGTAGCCGAATTGCTCCGGATTACACATCCAGAACAATCCGGTTACCGCATTGCGGTTTGCAGAACACATTTTTGACAAAAAATGTGTCTGAAGGCAATTGCGGTTACCGCATCTGGATTTGGATGCGGTAACCGCAATTACCTGTCCAAATGTGTCCCCAGCCATAATTAATTTTTTAGTCCCCTTAGTGGATTTGAACTTGGGATTGTTTGATCGCATGTAAATTGTACTATGATACCAAAATATTGGAGTATGAATTAAATTTGTGGTTCTCCTATGAAGTTAAGCCTATGACTGCGCTTCATAGAAGGATCAAGAATGCATTTACTTTGCAGTATATTACACCAGTCTATATGACACTAACAGAATTCCTATTAGTCCACGCTCTTGACATGGTCTAACAGACCACCATAGCTGATGGATTAGAAGCTCAGTATTTGACCACCAGATGTCATGTCAACCATCGCATCCATGTGATTACGTCATGGTGGTACTGATTGTGTGAAATAAGGAGCCCCCTCTCTCTGAAGCTTCTAAATGTTGATATTTGTAATGATTGTGACATATAGATAGCCAGAGCTTAGTTATCACTTAAAGCCGAGCTCCTTGTTGTGGAAGTCACGTGTGCATAGTTCCTGCACCCGCACGATTGTCATGATGTATCAGTACAGTCATGGCGAAAAGTTTTGAGAATGATACAAATATTAATTTTAACAAAGTCTACTGTTTCAGTTTTTCTAATGGCAATTTGCATATACTCCAGAATGTCATAAAGAGTGATCAGCTTAACAGCAATTACTTGCTAAGTCAATATTTGCCTAGAAAATGAACTTTAACCCCAAAACACATTTCAACATCATTGCAGTCCTGCCTTAAAAGGAGCAGCTAACATCGTTTTAGTGATTGTTCCATTAACACAGGTGTAGGTGTTGATGAGGACAAGGCTGGCGAACAATCAGTCATGATTAAGTAAGAATGACACCACTGGACACTTTAAAAGGAGGCTGGTGCTTGGTATCATTGTTTCTCTTCAGTTAACGATGGTTATCTCTCTAAAGAAAGACGTGCAACCATCATTGCACTGCACAAAAATGACCTAACAGGGAAGAGTATCACAGCTAGAAAGATTGCACCTCAGTCAGCAATCTATCGCATCATCAACAACTTCAAGGAGAGAGCTTCCATTGTTGTCAAAAAGGCTCCAGGTGCCCAAGAAAGACCAGCAAGCGCCAGGGCCGTATCTAAAAACTGTTTCAGCTGCAGGATCGGA
>JARQOC010000002.1:365710945-365796467 GCA_033576535.1 Allobates femoralis
ATATATATATGAGAGCAGCACATTAAACAGTCCAGGTGCTTGGCCTACCTTGACAGCTTTCCTACTCGCCAGGTACATACCAGTAACAAATGTAGGCAGTAGTGATGAAAGAGTATGCTCGGCGCTACTTGTTATTCGCATGAGTATCCTGGTACTCGGGATGGTCGGCGAGCACCGAGTACAGCCGAGATGCTGGGACTCTTCACTAATAATTATCACTCTGACATAAATACACAGCTTCCTTCAGTGCACACAGTAAGCTGGCACCTCACAGAGAGCAGATTGATTGTTAGGGTCCCTCTGGGGTACAGCGAGGTGTTGTATGCTGCGACGATTTGAAGTACTTTTCATATTGAGTGCAATACGACTTTTATATAGCCTTTTTACATTAAAAGTGCTTAATAAGTGCACAGGTGTTTAAAATACATTCCACTGTCTGACTCTTATATGTTATTTACAATCTAATTATACCTTTCATTACAGAAAACGCCGGGTGTGTATCTTCAGCGTTCTGGAAGTCCGACTGCGCATGTCCGTGACTTCCTTAGTATTGCGTCTCTACACATGTATACACACATATATACAGGGCGGACTGGTCCAGGTAGCAGGGGGCAAGTGCCCCCCAGGCTGGTGGTTTTGCCCTAATTTACAGCTGCTCTTTTCAATGAAATGGGCCGGCGGTCGTTGCTGCTTTGCGGCCACAGTTGCTGCAATGACACAGCTAGACTGTGTGGAGAGCAGTGCGCGGTGAGTATCACAAAACTCTCCCCCCCGCTCCTCCCCAGGTCGGATCCGATAGCACAATCCCCCCCCCCCCGCTCTTCAGCAGGCCGGATCCGATAGCACCCCCCCTCACTCCTCGGGGCTGAGGGATCAGGTTGCCATCCGGGACACCCACCATCAGCCAGCCCCTGCATATATATATATAGTATATGGTCAAAAAAATAGAAAACAGCACCAATTTTACCTACTGCTGTGCAAGCTTTTTCCAACACCCGTTGCAGTGTCCATGTATAGAGTAAAACAATGAAAAAACAGCACAAAATATAAAACAATGTGGAACCTTAATGCCTGTTGCGTGGCTGGCGACTTTTTCGGACGCTAAGTCCTTTCTCAAGCAGTCTTGGGGCTTGAGAAAGTAGTTAGTGTCCGAAACATCACCAGCCACGCCACAGGCAATAAATGTCCACATTTTTAATATTTTGTGCTGTGTTTTCATTTTTTTACTCTCTCTCTCTATACTATATACGTTCAAAAGTTTAGGATCATTTAGAAATGTCCTTATTTTTTGCAAGAAAGGCTGGGGTCACACATAAGCCCTTTGGCCGTTTTTGGCTTCATTTTTGTCATTTTTTTTTTTCAAAATCCAAAAACTGATAGAAAAACGGATTGGATGTAATAAACACCCTGTCTGTTTTTTCTGGACCTAAAAACATTGCTCTGTCCGTTTTTGAGCCAAAAACATTGCTAGCAACGTTTTTGCATCAGTTAAAAAAACGCATGCATTTTTTTAACATGGGCCCTATGGAAACGCATGTGTTAACGCATGCGACATATAGGCACCTGCGTTAACGCATGCGTTAACGCATATGCGTTTTTTAATGAAAAAAAATGAAAAAATGCCTAAGTCCAAAAATGTTCAGAGGTGCAGGAGGCTCAAAAAGCACCCTATAAAAAACGGATTGGAGATGAAAATCACTTCCAAAAACGGATTTCTATGTGTGACCCCAGCCTCAGTTGTACTTTTGAATTACATCATTCCTTTTACCATGTAGTGTATAGGAAAATGGGACAAAAAGTTCCAAGTGCGGTCAAATTAAAAAAAAGTGAAATTCCACACTGGTTTTGTTTTGTTTTTTTATTCACCATGTTCACTATATGATAAAACTGACATGACAGTATGTCAGTACGAGTTCGTAGATACTAAACACATATACTTTTAGCTAAGTGGTGAAAAAAATTCAGAATCGCACTTTTGTCACCATTTTTCGAGACTCATAGCCTTCTCATTTTTCAGATCTGGGTTTGTGATGGCTTATTTTGTCGTCTTTAGCTGACATTTTCCATAGATCAATTTTCTGTAGATGTGATGTTTTAATCGCCTGCTATTGCATTCTATTGACCAAAAAAAACATTAATTTTGGCGTTTTTGCTTTTTTTCCAGTACGCAGTTTACCAATGAGATGAACTGATTTTATATTTTGATAGATCGTATTTCTGAACATGGCAACACTAAGTATGTGTTGTTGGTGAATGAACTGTGCTGACATATCCACAGTTGAAATGGGCTAATAGTCCATTTATGTTTTTGCAAAGCACACTCACTGAAGATAAAAGACTGTATGTCGATTCTGTGATGCATGCTTTGCATAAAGTGGTGTATGTGTGATATTAAACCAAATGGACTATTTATATAGAAACTATTGCTGTGTGCTTCAATCTAGCTGCTAAGCGAGTGCACCCTAATACGTTCCTTGAGCGCTGCCTCACAAGTTTTATTTTCAACAGGGCAAAGGGAGTGATTTGAACATTTATGTTTTTTATTTTTAAAATATGTGAAAAAACTTCTGTTTTTTACTTTTACTTTATTTTACTTTGCCCTTTATAGCGCCTCAACACTGCAGTGTCTGATTGTTCCTGTAGTACAGAGCGGTGCTGATCTTCGCCTCTGTACTGCAGAAATGTTCACCTCAACTGAATGCTAAAGCCCTGCTATAGATTGTGCTGTCAGTATTTGACAATGCAATCTAAGGGTTTAACAGCAGCGGGCAAATCATTGACCCACCGGCATCTGTTAGTTGCACATTATGACCGATCACATCATCTGGCATGTGCAGGGAATGATGTGAGCTCAGCGCATGAGCTTGCATCAAAGGGAGGAAGTTAACCAAGGACGTGCCTATATGTCCTTGGTTGTAAAGGAGTTCTATAATTCAATTGCATTTTATTACATGGAAAAAGTATTTGATCACCTCCCAACCTGCGATAATTCTGTTTCTCACAGTTAAGCTGGTTTCACACTGCAATTTTCTTCCTGATCAGGTTCCATCCGGTTTGTGTGCCAAAACCCCAGGAGAGGAACTTGCAGAGAAAAACTATAATTGAAAGATTGACACCTGTTCTGAGTTTTGGAGACACTCCTGGTTTTGACACACAAACTGGATGGAACCTGATCAGGGAAAAAAATGCAGTGTGAAACCTGCCTTAGGCTGGCTTCACATCACAGTTTTTGTGATCCGGACACCGCCGTATCCTAATCTGGCCCCATAGTAACCCTATGAGTGTTTATTTTGCCGGATGGCCGTGTTTTGCCATCCGTTTTTTTCAACTCCGTTGTGGTCCGGCCGGCTTCGGATTTTGTCCCCGGAGCAAAAATCGTAGCAGCATGATTTTTTGTGTCCGGGGCTGTTTTTCGCCAGAATCGGATCTCGCCGGATTGTGTTGTTTCCGGCGCAATCCGGTGAGTGTTGACATGGAAGTGAATGAGGGCCAGATTTCACCGGACCGGCTTCAAAAACTGGTCCAGTTGCCGGATGGTTTGCGGGCACTGCGGCTGCGCGGCTTTGCTTTGGAGGACCTCCCACACTCCTTCCTTTCAAGCTCCAGTGGGAAAATCTGCAGATTGCTGTCAGTTTATCTTGGAGCCCTGATCCCTGGAGATTGTCAGGTACAAAATCTCCAGAACATGTGTTTTGATGATTAATGTGCAAGTGTGCATGTATGGGCTGCTGCATGCACAGCTGTGCAAGTGAACATGTGCTGCCTGCTCCATGCATAGCTGTGCAAGTGAACATGTGCTGCATGCTCCATGCATAGCTGTGCAAGTGGACATGTGCTGCATGCTCCATGCACAGCTGTGCAAGTGGACATGTGCTGCATGCTCTATGCATACTGTGCAACTGAACCTGTGCTGCATGCTCCATGCACAGCTGTGCAACTGGACATGTGGTGCATGCTCCATGCATAGCTCTGCAACTGAAGATGTGCTGCATGGTCCAAGCACAGCTGTGCAAGTGAACATGTGCTGCATGCTCCATGCACAGCTGTACTAGTGTGCATGTAGAGCTGCTGCATGCACATCTGTGCAAGTGTCGATGTGTTGTGTGTTAAATGGCGATCTGGGCAAGGACTATGGACACCTATGTATGGTTGTCTTCTGTGTGCCTCTGTACAAATTGTAAGAACCCCTATGGCATCTTCTGGTTGTTGTTTGCCTCAAAGTACTGTGTGACACTACATGTGTCTGTCTGGGAGACATGATGTTTTGTTTTCTCCTAGCTTGTGTGCTGTTCTGTTGCCTGCTGTTTTTTGCATAAAGTATGAATTGTGGGATAAATTGTTTTAATAGGCCACCAAACATGCACACCATGTACACGACTATGTTGTGTGCCAGCTAATTTGTCGTTCATCACCTAAATTAAACTGCATTGGTCAATGTGTCACTTTGCCATTCAGCTGCTTCCTGTATGTCACACATAACTGAGTGTTGACCTTGTCATTTGTTTGTGTTTAGCTTTATGTTATGATGTGTGCTCTAGATCACTTTAACCACCCTTCTACATTGTTTTGCCATTTGAGTTTGGATGTTGTCACTCATCATATTGTACAACGTGGACTTCCCACACATGTCAAATAGGTGTGTATGTCCTCATGTCATGGTAGTTGTTCTTTTGGTCCTTTGGGCACCTATCGGGCTCTTCCATTGTGTGCATAATGTGTATTTCCCTGCTCACAACACAGTTTGTGAACCACATAATGTAGAGTATGTGTCCCCTATAGCCCTGTCCCTACCATGTTGCCATAACTCTTTGTAATGAATTTTAAATAAGACTTGTTTAAAATCAACATCTACCAGCCTCTCCTATGTAGTTAAGACTGCCTTAAATCTGTGACCACCTACAAGCTTGGTGTATGTTTCTGGTGTTGGTAGGATGGCAAACTGTAGTGCTTAATTTCGTGGGGATAGAGATGGACTGTTGCACATTGTGTATTGATGAAACATGTCAAACTGTATATATGTAATTACATGTAATCACTCTGCTTTTCCACAGACTTCCAAAAGGCCACATCATGGCCGTAAAAAGTCTACTTTTGATGTGGACTTATTAATCCAGCTGGTGGAAGCTCGGCCTCCCTTATGGGACCACCGTGTTGCCCTTCACGCCAATATGGCGCATTCCCGACAGCTATGGGATCAAGTGTGTGCCGGTGTTGTTCCTGGGTGACACTGACTCAATGAGGCTGGCCAACGTCGTCACCATAATGTAAAAACACACTCGGGGTTCACAAAGGGCACGTATGTGTCGTGTGTCACTCAGTCCACCAGCAAGACTTAGAGGCCACTGGCCCTGGGCCAGAGTTTATTGCGGTGAAAGAGAATCCGGTGGAAGACTGGGGAACCTCCCGATGCAAACCACAAATACGGGAGCAAGTAGTCCCAGTTCTTCCCGTCTTTGTCTATCGCCTTTCGGATCATCTGTTTCAGGTTTTGTTGAACCGCTCGACCAGTTCGTCTGTTTGAGGATGATAGACAGAGGTGCGTAGCTGTGATATCTGTAAGAGCCTGCAGAGCTCTTTCATTACCCTCAACATAAAGGGAGTCCCCTGGTCGGTGAGTATCTGTTTCGGGACACCGAACCGACTAAACACATGGACCAGCTCCTTGGCAATGGTCTTGGTGGCCGTGTTACGCAAAGGAATGGCCTCGGGTTAGCGAGTGGCATAATCCAAGATGACAAGGATGTGCTGGTTTCCCCGTGCAGACCTGGGAGGGGCCCAACCAAATCCATCCTAAACCTCTCGAACGGGATTTCGATGATAGGTAGGGGTAGCAAGGGGCTACACAGATGGGGCCTGGGTGCAGTGATTTGGCATTCTGGACATGACTCACAATACATGCGAACATCGTGGTGCATGCCTGGCCAAACAAAACAGTGTAATATCCTCTCAGTGGTCTATTGGACCCCCAGGTGGCCTCCCATCATGTGTGTGTGTGTGCCAGGCCACCACTTTCTGCCGGTAGGGTTTTGGCACTACTAACCGTTGCACCGTGTCTTCCTCTTTTTTTTCTATCTGATAGAGAAAGTCATTCTCTAGGGCCATGTGAGGATATGCCAGCCTAGCATCGCATCCACCTGTACTCCGTTCACCACTTTGACATTTTTTCTAGCCTGAGACAGGGTAGGATCCCTTATTTGCTCGCTTTGGAAATCGTCTTTCTGAACTTCCAATTCCAGCAAACCGGAAGGTGGATGGCTGTCCACCTCCCCCCTGCCCTGGGTTCCTCGAAATTGCCAGCCATGACTGAAAGCGGGAACTGAAGGTTGTCCTCAGGGGATTCCTTCATCAGGCTACGTGACTCCACAGTTGGTCCAAGTGGAACATCTACCCACCTTCCAGTATCTTCATGTAATAATGTATCACTGCTGCCAACTGGAGCAGGACTGTGGGAGGGGTGTTGGTGGCCCAAGTATGTTGCTGTGGCTGAATAGTGGGACCCATCAGTTTGGCTTTCTGCACAGCCTCCTGACAACACTGGATTATGTAAGCCTGCTGCTCACTCGACATCTCTTCCATCTCCCTAGTTACTGTTTTGAAATACACATTACAATTAAATTGCACTTTGATCTCAGATCCATCAGCTCATTTTGGACATGCTGCAAGCCCTCTGTCATCTTGAGGGACAGCTCGTTATACATGTTCTGATGAGTCTGAGACATATGTGCAACCTCAGGGTAAAGACTCCTATTGGAACCCCTCTGGCGGCCAACCCAAACACCAGCTTGAGAAGGTGCACCAGAGTCAGGTGGCTCCGATAGGGGAAGAGATGTTGGAGCGGCTTCTGCATGGTTCCTGTGTTGCCTGGAGTTTGTGCCTGTGCCAGTACAGTCATCCTCTGATGGCCTGCAGACATGCCAAGTCATCACCGCTGACATGTTCCGGGACTGCTTCAGGTGGCTGGGGGACTCTTGCAATTGCTGGCTGAAGGGGTCTACGTTTGGTGCTGTGGGCGAGAGGAGTGAAAAGAACATTAGCAGGTTAGAATTATTCTACTTGTTCATTAATTTATCTCTAAGTATGCCTCTTGCCTGCAAGAGATGAGAGCCTCCCGCCCCTCCCCTTGAGGCCTGCACACAAAAAGGTCTCTTGCCCTCAGTCCTTGTCGGACACTGGACCTGTTTGGACCCTGCTCATTAGGTACAAGTTCACATGGTCATGTTTTTATTACAACAGATAGGACAGCTTTGATAAGGGTTACCGTGAAGAGGTGAATCAGCTTGGTGTACATTTTTTCAAAAAAAGCATCGACTAAATACACTGTTTTATCATGTATTTTAACTGCACTTGCACTTAACTTTATTCCTTTATGCAGAGTATTTTAGACGTTTGGTTGACTTCGCTTTTTTTTATTATTTCTCTTAATTGTTTGCACACATTTTAGTCTCAATATGTGCATTTTGCAAATTCAACCAATGTTTTTTTGTGAAAAGCCTAGTCCACATATACAGTATGGCTGGTTTCACACAGCAGTTTTGCCCCTTGATCATCATCCATCCGGTTTGTGAGCACAAACCAGGATTTTCTCGCCAACCCAGAGCAGGTGTCAAACATTGAAATAAAGTTTCTCTTGGCAAGTTCCTCTCCTGGTTTTGGCACACCAAAGGGATGTAATCTGAGAAAGGAATAAACTGCAGTGTGAATCCAGCCATACACACTGGATCACCTAATTTACACACAGGTTAGGCATTTTCCTTGTCATTCACTAAGTGGACACTTAGGGATGGGCGAGTCTATTTGCTAGGACTCGTTACTCGGGCGAGTAGTAAGGACTCGCAGGACTCGGTACTTGGCGAGTTTCCCACACTCGCACAGTAACGAGTCCAATGCAAGTCAATGGCAATCCTAGTTTTGTCAGAGTTTACTTTTTCTCACTCGCTAGACTCGCTATATCACATTGCTATGTAGCTTGAATCTCCCCAAATCATTTAAACAATCGCACCGCTTCACGGATACCCGCTGTCAGCAGCGAGTCTGAGTGAGTCTGTTATGTTCCGACAAAGCTTCCGAGACAGCCTAGCGTGTTAGGTCAGAAAACTTGTGAAGATGGACAAGCATGTTAGCCAATCATATTCAGTAATGCCACAGCCATGTTGGTTGTGGCAGGACTATGATTGGCTTCTGTCCATCGTGATGCCAATGTCATGTATGAGAGGCGAGGCTGTATATAAGCCTTGCCACCGCCATTTCCTCCACATTCCTGTGACGATCTGAGCTGGTGTCGGGTGAGGTAGATGCTGGTGCAGATCATAGGGATTGTCAGTCAGTGTAGGGAAACGTCAAGATTCCTTATATTTACGTTTGGCCTCGGACACAGCAGCAAAAAACTGTTGCGAGTGGGGTTTCCAAAACGGCAATGCGAGCGCTTTCCGAAACACATCTGCGATTTGTAAATCGCACATTACTCGCTATTACTCGCTTGCCCATTCATTAACATTGGACTTGCTAGACTCGCAACGAGTAGCGAGTCCCGGGCTCGGACTCGCTAGAGTCAAGCGATTCCGAGTAATTTAGGACTCGCCCATCACTAGTGGACACAGAGGCCAACACCGACGACCAAGTAGTGCCTCTTGTTTGTGGTCCTAAATGTACGCCTATGTGTGCGCAACTTAAAAGAGTCAGAGAAAAACTCACAAAATGGGTATGCAACAAACATTTAATGGAACACTATGGAAAGCAGGGAAGAAATGAAAGGTTAGTTAATCTCGGGTATGGGAAGGCATGGTACTTGAAGTTGTGATGGGGGTTTGGGTGGTAGTAACGGCGGCTACGCTGCTCCCACTCTGCTAGGCCACATACACAGAGGGCCAGGCAACACTTATGCCACTCTATAAGGCTAAGCTCCTGAAGGAGCAGGAAGTTTGTGTGCTGCTTGCACGGATGGAGCCAGGAGGGAGAGAATGTGATTATCGCTGCCAAAGCTGAGGCAAGTGTTTGAGATTTTGACAGCCAGCAGATTGGAGGAGCATATTCAGCACTGAGGGAGACATGTGTCATTACAGGTGGCCATATCCTGGCCAGGTACACTTTTGCCATCACTAGGGGTCATGTTGTACCCAAAAACAGTTTAAGGGAGCCATATGTGGGATGGAGGGGCTACATACCAGGATGAGGGACCATGTACCAGGATGAGGGGGCTAGGAGGGCCATATACCATATATGATTTAGCAAATGCCCAGTGACATGATAACACAAACCACATTTAACGTAAAAATTTTTATGTTAATGTCATCATGCCACTTATTTGGTGCTGCGTCTTATGCTCCCGTCACAGGATCGCCTGGCGATCTGAAAGGCAATGTGTTGGCCCATCAACATTGCTGTGACATTGCATGACTGGGGGGCCGTGTGCTTGTGTAATTTGCCTGTGCAAAATCGCCCTTTCCCGTCACCTGATTTCAGAACACTGCTCATGAATGAGGCGATAATGCCAAGGCAATTTATTCATGTTGTGGCGTCTGACAGGGCGATAGTGATGGAAATAACATTGTATGTGATTTCCCGTAGGTATGCCTAAGCTACTGTACTCCACGCCCCGTCTTACATGATGGTGTGGGATACTGTGTTCCCATTGGCTGTCAGTTATCAAACTCCAATACACAATTGCAGCTCTGTCCTGAGGTCGCAGCAGTGCCCAGCCAGGGGAAGATAAGATTAACAAACCGAAAGCGCTGAGTTGAAAACAACAGGTTGGTAAACAACAGGTATCTATGCAGCATGCCTAGTTACCCGATGTATACCTTGGTTACCAGTCTTCTCCGCTTCCAGGCTGGTATTCAAGGTACACAGCGGGTAACTAGGGACAGTGATGTGCTTAGATACCCGCTGTGTACCTTGGATACCAGCCTGAAAGCGGAGAAGGCCGGTAACCAAGGTATACATCGGGTAACTAGGCGCTGCGCACTGCCTAAATGCCTGTTGTTTATCATGGTTACCAGCCTGCTCCCACTTACCACAACCTGTCAGAAGACAGGAGCGGGAGATCAACATTGTGTAAAGAATAGTTTATATTCTTTCCACGATGTCGCTGGTCCACTGGTCGCTGGTGAGTCTGGCTGTTTGACAACTCACCAGCAACTGCATAGAGACTTTTCAGTGATCCCGACCAGCTCGGATCACTGGTGGGATCGCTGGAAAGTCTCAGCATGTAAAAGGGACCTAAGGACACCAAGGACAAAATTGTAGACCTGCACAAAGCTGGCATGGGCTACAGGACGATCGGCAAGCAGCTTGATAGTAAGGCTACAATTCTTTGTGTAATTATTGCAAAATAGAAGAAGAAGAACAAGGTGACTGTCAGTCTTCTTCAAAGTAAAAAATGATTTGCAGCACCTCAATCAGAACCAACAGGGTAATAAGCCCAGAGGGATGCACAAGTCCAATGATTCAATTTGGAAATTACCACATGTAATTAAAGAGCTGACAGTGTCCTAATGTATTGAAAATATCATAGTTTTACTTCTTTATTCTGCCATGATGCGATGTTTCGACCGCTTACATGTTTTTATCAAGCATACAAATTCCTGATAAAGACCTGTAAGGGATTGACATGTCTCAAAAATTACCTTGCTATCATGGATTGAAATCCTGCAGGGTACACAAGGTCCCACTGCTGAAGCCAACACATGTCCAGGAAATTTCATGTCAATGAAATCTACCAATGACCATCTCGATGATCCAGTGGAGGCATGGGAGAAGATCATACTGTCAGATGAGACCGAAATTAATGTTTTGATATCAACATGTTTGGAGGAAGAAAAAGAATGAGTACCACTCCAAGAACACTGTCCCAACCATGAAGGTTGAGTGTGGAAACAAACATATCACCTAAACTAGTAAATATACAATATACAGTAGAGTGTTTTTAAATGTCCAGATGGAAAAGTGCAAAATAGATATATATGTATTATGGGCTAACACGGTGCCACAATATTATTTTGTAACGTACATATCCAAACTCATGAAGCATGCACAAAGTGAGAAGGATTTAAGTACTGTTTATTTAAGGTGGAAAGAGTTTACATGTGCAAGCAACACTAATATTGATACCAACAACCCATAAAAGTCTATAAAAATAACAGTCAAGGGCAACAACATAAAAATATATAAGTCCCTGCATGTAGTTGCCAGGTAAAATAGCCATACACATAAACAGCCAAAATAGTAACCTCACAGAAACCAATGAATATATTGATAAGATTAATATGTGGAAAAGTTGTGAAAACATTATTTTGCTAAAAATGCAGAGCAAATATAGAAACAGGGCCACAGTAGGTATATTGGAATAGTAGAGGTTGAGGAAGTGGACCACAGCATGCTGGGACAAATGAACGAAAACATTCTAAAGGAGCCCAAAATAACAAAGAGAATGCACAATATATGAAGCAAACTAACAAAGTGCAAAAAAAGAGACGATGAAGACTTGTCATGTAGGACAGGTACGATTTGGGGGACATAATTATTGTAGGGGCCAATTAGGAGACATTATTACTGCTGTAATACATTTTACTATTAAGGATAGTATTTTTAATCGGGGACAAAAGGGAGTTCCTGTTACTGTGCAGGGTTTTACTATGTCTCTTTTTTTCCTTATTCTGGCGCAGTGTGGAAGTTGTAAAAAAAAGTGGGCAATATGTCTAAAGATACCGTCACACGCGGCAATTTTGCTAGCAATTTCACGGCAATTTGCTGGTTGCAGTGAAATCATGGACACATTTTTTTTTTTTTTTTGCTGTGTACAAATGGAACAATGTGTCCATGATTTCACTGCAACCAGCAAATTGCCAGTGAAATTGCTAGCAAAATTGCCGCATGTGACAGTACCTTCAGCAGCAATCAGGTATAGATGACTGTGTATTATTTTCTGCAGAGTTGAGTCCTTGCTGGAGGATATGATAGCGGTCTACACCAGATGAAGACAACAAAGATTAATTACTTCACCTAGGGATGTCACTGGTAAATTATGGAATTACCTATACACTATATACTGCTTTATATATGGTGCATATAGGGCCCCAGTGTATAATGAATGGCACTGGTGATAAGTGTATTATATGAACACTACACACTATATAAAGTTCCTCTGTGTAATGTCACTGGTAAACTCTGTATAATCTCTACACTGTAATCTGTATATAGAGTTCCTGTGTATAATGTCCCTAGTGATCACTGTATTAGCTTTACACTATAGACAGAGCTCTTGAATGCAATAGAATCAGTCATCACTGTATTACCTTTACACTATACACCAGGGCTGGGCAACTCCAGGCCTCGAGGGCCGCACACAATCCAGGTTTTAAGGATTTCCATGGCATTTGACAATTGGTAATCAAATTACAAACTGTCAAATTCTAAGGAAGTCTTGAAAACCTGGACTGTGTGCAGCCCTCGAGGCCTGGTATTGCCCACCCCTGCTATACACTATATACAGAGCTCTTGTGTATAAAGTGACTAGTGATTATTTTCCAGAAGATAGGGTTTTTGGGTTCTAGAAAAAGACGGGACTGGTGACAGGTGCCCACATAAACCAGTCCATCCTGCTGCATGACCATTTTCATTCACAACACTGCACCCAGTATTTTGTACATGTTGTCACCTTTATGAAGGTGAAGGGAAGCAAGGGGTGGTTGATAGTGGGCATAAATCAGGTTGCCAATGTGAATGAAAGCCAAGACCTGCAGCTGGAGGCCGACATGAAGAGCATGGAGCGTCAACTGCTATACAGGCCTGATCTGGTTAGCCAGTCAGCTTCAAAGAAGCCCACAGGGACCAGAGATCCTGAAGGGCCTGTCAGCGTTGCCCAAATTCCTCCCATGTATCCTAGATGGGGTGGCCATCCCCTAATTCAAATATCTTCTCATCCAGCAGTGGCCATGACAGGGTTTGCTAGGGTGCAGGTAATGGGGGAGATTGCCCCTGGAGGAGTAGCACGTGAGACCCCCCCAAGACCATCCTGCAGTGGACGACATTGTGGAATGGCGACCTTCATACCAGGCAGCAATCAAAAAGCTGTTCCAGTCTTTTTTACTCTGATAAAGAGGACTGCCCAAAAAAAGGCCTGTTTTTGGACTATTTTGAGTTATCAGAAGATCAAGGCTTGTTTTTTTAATCACTTTATTTTTCTCCTTTCCAAGTTTAGCACCAGTTGCACTTCCCCTTGCTGGATTAGAGGGACTGCAGTCTTCGGGCTACACCTCAAAGCGCTTAATGGACTGTGACTTTAATGGACTGTGTCCTTAATGGACTTTGCCCCATTATCTTGATGACCTGTACCTCTTTTTAATCTGCTGATCCTTGTGGGACTTACTCATATACATACTGTGCATATTTATTTATGTGTGTGTCTTTTATACTTATAGTCTGTGTTAAGTACCTATTTTAAAACTAATGTGTATTATAAATGTGAAAAATTATATGTGCTTTTTTAAATGTTGCTACTGTAAAGCTTTTTTACTTCACTCCTTGTGTGCTGGACTGTTTCTGAAAACTAATAGGTGGTGTGATACTGCTATACAGATGCTAGCGAACAAGCAGCAGGCATCTTGCTCGAAGGTGTGAGGTATTGAAATGCAAAACACTACACACACTCCTTTAGAACATGCTTGGGTAATTGCAGTCTTCAAGGACTGCAACTAGTGAATGTTTTCAAGATTTCCTTAGCATTGCACAAGTTGTTGGACTCATCACCTGTGCAATGAACACCTTTGCAATGCTAAGGAAATCTTGACAACTTGCACTATTTGCAGCCCTTGTGGACTGTAGTTGTCCACTCCTGCTGTAAATGTCTCTGTAGAGTTAGCAAAAGGGGCAAGATGAATTCTGAAATCTTTCACCACAACTGCAGCTCTCCCTTGACCCTTTTAGACTTTGTGCCCATGATGTGTTTGTTGATGCTTTTTTTTCACAGATTTTGATAATCTGTGTCAGAATCTGCATGTCTTTTCTGAGGCCAGCAAAATCTAGGACAGTTCAGAAGTGCTGTGCCATAAGGCGAAGCGTTCGCCCATTTTTTCAATTATTTATTTATTTTTATAGTAATCTGATGTCAGTTGGTTTGCCATACTGGCAAGCAATCACAGATGCCAGCATAGAGGGTTGGTGGGGCAAAGTCTAACTTTAACCAATCAATGGGGGAAAGCAGTAAGGTTTATGAGTGGGCCCAGAAGCTAGGTGACAGCAGCGCTGAAGCTTAGTAAGTTATAGTCTAGGAAGCTAATGTCTGTGCCAAAACAGCGGGGCTCCACTGAAAAACAGTTTAAGCTGTGTTTGGCAGCTTTTGAGCCACTTTGAAGATGTACTTCTAACCCTTGAATTTGCCTTCCATTGATTTGAATGGGGTTTGGAAGTTTGGCTAACTGTTTACTGGTCAGTTTTGCGAACATGTGCCCATTTGGTTAACAGAACACAACCCGAACTTCAAAAGGTTTTCTCTTCTCTACTTGTAAGCAAACATCTCTCAGTTTGTTTATTTTCTTTAGGACAGTTATGATGAGGTTTCGGGTCCTAGTGTGACCCCATTGACATTCATTAGATGTATTGACACAATATGACACCATGATCTTTTTGTTGTATACTGCATGTTACAGTAAAAGCCTTACTTGTTGTTCACTTGTGTATTAAACTAGAGACTGATGGTCTCCTCTCAATACAAATCGCATGCGACTATAAGCAGTCAGATTCAATGAGCTTACTAGTGATTTCTGGCTATAAGGTTTTCTCTCCAACAGTGTATCTATAAGTAGTTGGTGATGTAAGTATTAGATTACTCATTAAGCGATAGCTTAACACCTCACTACTCTTTTCTCTTTTAACCTTGACATCTGTATAGAAATTTCCCTGAGGATTACTGGCAATTAAGAGCCAGGGGACAGGTTCTGACTTGGGTGTGTATTCTTCAGCAATATCCTTCAATGTGAGGACACCTTGTGGGAATTTAGTGCTTGCTCTTATACATCCATCACTAGGGTGCCACCTGTCTTTGTAATAGAGTCATAACCCCACTTAAGCTTGTCTTTCAGTAATTACTTGTATAATTTATCTCTCTGTGAATATTTACTTTCACCATGGCTTTATCCAATCCTACTGGTCCAGAGAATTTATCGCGCAGCTCTAGTTCTTGATTTTTACCAGATAAACGTCAAAGTGAAATATTTTCTATAAAGGTGTGATCTTTTTGAAGACTGCAGGGCAAATGCATCGACCAATTTAACATTTTATGCACGTTACTTGAAGGTTAAAGGAAAATATACTTTTTTCATTATTTTTTTTTAGTTACACAGCCATCTTTTTACATCATGCATTATCATCAATGTCTCCATTTGGGCTCACAATCTAAAGGTATCATTACACGCTTCAATGTCGTAACGATTTCACCAACGATCTCATGGGTGCACGGTCGTTAGGACATCATTGGTGAGATGTCGCACCCCTAGATATCATGGACGACGCACGATGTAGTGAGCAGCTATCGTTCGCAAAAACCAGAGAACGATACTTGTTCACTGATGTGAATGGGCGAACTTGTGAACGACATCGTTATCGCGGTGTCACACACAATGATGCAGCAGGTTGGCTGATCGTGGATCATTTGATTTGAGAACATGTTCTCAAATCTGCGATCAATGATCCAATGATCTATCGTAGTCTTATCTCGGTGTTACATCCAACGACGTCGAAACGATGTTGTTTCAACTACTCCAAACCCGTGATGTTTCAGCGATATCGTTCACAATATCGTACCGTGTAACGGGGCCTTAAGGCTGGTTTCACACTGCAGTTTTTTCCCTGATCAAGTTCCATCCAGTTTGTGTGCTGAAACCAGGAGAGGAACTTGCAGAGAAAAAGTATAATTGAAAGATTAACCCCTGTTCTGAGTTTTGGAGACACTCCTGGTTTTGGCACCCAAACCGGATGGAACCTGATCAGGGAAAATACTGCAGTGTGAAACCAGCCTAAATTGCATATCAGTATGTCTTAGGGTATGTGCACATCAGTCGTTTTGTGGGCTGCTTTTTACCGGTTTCCGTCGGCATTTTCCGCTCAGTTTTATGTTAATTTATGTTAATCCTAGCCACCGGCTGGATTAACATGATACTCAATGGAGTTTAGAAAACGTTGTCTTCATTAGAACGTTTTTTTTCCTGGTCGTTTTGAGTTTTTTCACCGGTTTTCCACCGGTTTTCAAAGATAGAGCAAGTGACTTCTTTTGAGCGTTTTTCCAGCGGTTCTAGCTTACAAGTGCCCCAAAAAACCGGCCTAAAAACGCTAAGTTAAAAAACCGCCAGAAAACCGCCGACAAAACGCTGTATAAACGCTATAAAACCGGTCGGAAAAAGCTCAAAAAACGCTGAAAAAACCATGGACACTGCTGAGGTCAGAAAACTCAGTTTCTGCCATTCACCACCGGTTTTAGGACGGTCTGCTAAGAAGCAGAAACGTCAGATGTGCACATACCCTTAGGCTAAGGTCAGACTTGCGTCATGCATTTGTTAAATGTATGCACTATTTTCTTGTGCAAATCGAGAAAAACGCATGCGTTAACGCACCCATAGGATCAAATGCAAAAAATGCATTGTGTTTGATGCTATGAGTTTTGGTCAGCGCATTGAAAAACGCGGACTGCAGCGTTTTTTGGTGCTGTGGCAAAAACGTATGCATTTTTGTAACATAACAGTCTAGGTGCAATGCATCCTTTAACGCATTGCACATATAGAGGCATGCGTTAATGGATGCCTTTGTGCTTTTCAGCTGTTTTGAATTAGAAATCACTGATGTGATAGGTCACGTGACCTGTCTATGCTATATATGGTGGCATGCAAAACAGGAAGTGTCATCTTTCCCCCAGGTGTGCCACTCTCATTTGCAACAACTTGACATTCACATTCAAGGTATGTACACATGTGTTTTATGTGTTCTCATCATGTATCTTGCAATCCAACATTTTTATGTTTTAACCTCAAAATGCAGAAAATTTAAGCATGTCATTTCATGTGGGGGGGATGAAGGAGTTGCTGGGACATGTGTTTGTTAATAATCTCCAAAGAGTGCACTTTAAAATAATTCTTTATTTAGTAAATACTAAAATCAGTCAGTAGTGTGTGTAACCCTACACCTGTATCTGGTAAAACAAGGAGATGACAGTTGTATGGGAGGATCCCTGCGTCTCTATCCTTCCCCTACCAACTGTCTCTGCCTGACTACGGAGATTTAGACACGTTATGTAAATGGTGTCCCTGTTCCACGGCGGCTCACCCTGAGTGTCCCTATATTCTTACTCAGGGCAATCTGCTACCGGCAGGGTACCTGTCATATATCTTGAATGTGCTCGAATCTGAGCCTGGGTCAAACCCCAGTGCCCTTCCTGCGTGTGTGTGTGCAGCTTAGATGTATGTACGTTTTTTAGGGAGTGTTCTACTTGATATTACCATAAACCCAAAATATCAGGTCTCAGGGTGAGGTACCATCTATCCCCTGAGATCTCCTCACATCACCAGCATATGTATATATACACACACACAATTTCACCCCTATTTTGCTCAAACAGTGGGAAATAACGCAGGCCCAGCAATCATCACAAGTGGGCAGGTTAATGACCCATCAAGCAGAGTTAGAACTTATCATTCCACTTATCTGATGTTATAGATGTTCCATCAGTCCCAGTCTCTGTCATACAGCATATGACCTCTCAGTCTCCGTCATACAGCGTACGACCTCTCGACGCGTTTCTGCCCGCTAATTCAGCTGGGCGTCCTCAGGAGCGACTGTGCTGTGTTGGTTACCAGGTGGTTCCATATAAGTCACCCGGGGCGCTGTAAGAGGTGGTATGATAACCTCCCCTCTAGTCCTCAGTAGTGTCAGCAGCAAGGGGTGCCTCCAGGACGCACCTTATATACCCTAGTGTCCTGCCATTAGTGAGGACAGGTGTCTCAGCCTGTCTCCCCGCCTTGGAAGCGCTACTTCCGGTTCCGCGTCGCGAACCGGAAGTGCGTCATTCCCGGTATTAGGGCGGCCGCAGCAGATGCTTGCGTTCCACAAGCTGTACCCGCGACTTCCGGTGTGCGTTCCACACACCGGAAGCGCGTCATCTCAAGCTCAGATGCGGCCCGCCCCACAGAATCCCGGGCTAAACAGGACGGTGCAGCAGTATTTACTGCCCGCACATCCTGTGCAACCCGGAAAGGGGCTGGATGGGAAACAAATACGGGGATACATTGGTTCCGCCACAAGGACCCTCATAAACGACAGAGTCCAGGGTGAAACCTACCTGTGAATATCGATATAATGGACACGTATATACCTATATAAACAATATTAGCTCTGAATTGAGTGATTATCATGTCCATTACTTCTATTTTACATTCACAGGTATCCTGCTACCCCATACCTTCCCCACCGATCGTTTTAAATCACATTTGGACAGTTTTTCTATCTTGACGGTGATGAACCATTACACACAGTTAAATCACCGCGTATCATTCCTCTCCATCATAGTTCAATCATGTGTATAAAACGATATAGTGCCATATACATATATAATATGGTCACCTTTCAATGCTCGGCTATACTTTCATTGATACCTTCCTCACGTGTGTCTGCACTAAACAACCTGTCATATATCTTGAATGTGCTCGAATCTGAGCCTGGGTCAAACCCCAGTGCCCTTCCTGCGTGTGTGTGTGCAGCTTAGATGTATGTACGTTTTTTAGGGAGTGTTCAAATATACTCTATGGCAGGATTCCTGTCGGGACCAATTGACAGAAGTAGATGGGCCCTGGAAGCGAGGGATGTGTTTTCAGGGGAAGTGGGGAGTAGCACTGGTACCAAAACCTCTGATGCTTTGAGAGACCTTTTTCATGAGATAAACACCACTTATAAGGAAAATGTAAAATCATGGTGGGAGATAGAGTGCCTTGAAAAATATATCACCCACCAGATAGTCCCCAAAGGTCTCCGTTTGAATATCATTCCCGCCCAAAGGTCTAGAACACCAGCCCTACTAGAAAAGTGGGAGGAGGAATCGATAAATAGTTCCCTTAGGTTTATGAAACTGCTTTTGGAGGGAGAAAAGAAGTCATTTGAAACCACCTCAAAACAACTAGTAAATCTAACTGAGGAGGCGAAGAAATATAAGGAGGATCCTGATTTCGGTAAACGTGAAGCCGCATTAGAACACAGTGTGGGACGCTTACAATCGTTCATTAAGGAAAGGAAACACAAGCAATTTGTGAGAGATCTGGCGGAATTTAAAGAAAAGAGAGCCTACCTCTTTATTCAGAGAGGTGACCGAAATATCACCAACACAGATACCTCGGCCTCCGAACCAGACCCTTCTGATAAAGAAGGACAAGGGGGTGACAAGCGACCTAACCCAGGAGGTTTCAACCCGAAACCTAAAGGGAAAAAGAAATGGAGAAAGAAGGGAGGAAGGGGCAGGGGTGGCCAAGGCAGGGGTGGTTCAGAGGATCATGGATCAGGGGATCGGGATCTAAGTCCTGGTGGAGGGGATCGATATGGTGGTGGGCCACGATTTGGATCTTACTCATCGAGACCAACTCTCCTGGGGACGGTAGTTACTGGTCCTTTTTTAGGAAGAGACCCTTACCTACTGAGAGACAAAACACCAACAACATCCACAGGACTAGTATAATAGATGAGAATCGAATAATAAACCTGACTAACCATGTCCTCTCTGATATCGATAAACACGTACTATCTAAAGGTTTATCATTCGTTCCCACCAACCACTTCAGCGATTTCGATTGGGTTAAAGACCTGAACCTTTTTGCAAGAAAGCTGAAGTGGAAAAGGTTTTTTAAACTTAACGATGAGACTAGGTACCAGGATATTGACATAGAGGAGGAGGATTTAGCTACCTTTGGGGTCATGATGGATTTACACAGAGATACCCTTAGAGTGGAGGGGAAGGGACCCTTTACTGATTGCAGACCACCCAGTAAGAAGATGCCTCCTGTCGGCGAGGTGACAAGCATTGATATTTTTCTAAGTCTGGCTATTAGGGAATTGAGAGAACTACGAGAGTGAAGGGGCAATTACCAACCAAACCTCTCAAAAGAGGAAAGGGTGGCCCTTGATGCTCTCGTTGCAAAAGATGATCTAATATTGAAACCATCGGATAAAGGCGGCAATCTGGTATTAATGGATCATACCATCTATAAATCAATGTGCGCCAGGATATGGGATGATCAGACTACTTACAGGAAACTAGACAATGACCCAATAGAGGAATATCAATGTGAATTACACGCCTTACTGACAGAGGCATTTGAGGAGGGCGTAATCAGCAGAAAAGAGATGGACTTCATGTACAATTCCCACCCGGTGACAGCAGTTTTTTACTCACTCCCCAAGATACACAAAGGGTTGGTCCCCCTCAAGGGGAGACCAATAGTATCGGGCATCAATTCAGTAACTCAAAGATGCGGGATATACCTTGATAAGATACTTCGCAACTATGTCACGAGTTTACCATCATATATCCGTGATACCTTGGATTTAATCAGTAAGCTGGATGGTGTATCTGTGGGGGCTGATGTACAGCTGGCCTCCATAGACGTGGAGGCCCTGTACAGCAGCATCCCGCATGAGATGGGGCTGCGTGCCACTGAGTTCTATCTATCTGGACGTGGGAACCAATACATGAGACATAACAAATTTGTCCTGGATCTGCTGAATTACGTATTGACACACAACTGCTTTGAATTCAATGGGAAGTTTTACCACCAGCTCAGGGGCACAGCTATGGGGAGTTCTTGTGCCCCAAGCTATGCGAATTTGCTCCTGGGCTGGTGGGAGGACACGGTTGTCTTCACGAATGAGGACACATCATGGTGGGAGCCCCAAATAGTTTATTGGGGCAGATACATCGATGATTTGCTGGTATTGTGGAGGGGGGATGGTGTATTATTCAATGACTTCATCAGGCAGCTGAATGTCAATAACCTAGGGTTACGGTTTACGTCAGAAATAAACGAACATTCTCTAAATTTCCTAGATGTCAATATCTATAAGGATGGAAAGGGAGGCCTCCAGACCTGTATATTCCGAAAACCAACTGCAACAAATGATCTCCTGAGGTGGGATAGTCACCATCCAAGGGGACTGAGAGAGGGGATACCAAGGGGTCAGTACTTAAGGGCCAGAAGGAATTGTTCCGATGTTACCAAATTTCAAACTGAGGCGAGACGGATGCAGGTACGGTTCGCCGAGAAAGGTTACCCACCTCATGAACTAAACCAAGCCTATAAACATGCGAGAGACAGCAATAGGGAATCTCTATTGAGACCCAACAAACATAGATCAGGAGATGATACGATTCGTATCATAGGTACCTATGATGATAGGGCTGGTGAGGTGAGGAATATCATCCAGAAATATTGGGACATCCTGAAGGCAGATAAAGATGTGGCACCCTTGATCCCTGAGAGACCGGCCATTACCTATAGGAGAGGGAGGTCACTAAGAGACCAACTTGTCCACAGCCAATACTGCCCCCCCAAAAGAAAAGGTACATGGTTGGAAAAGAGACAATCTGGCACATTTAGGTGCGGGAAGTGCTCATTCTGCAACCACGTAAGGGTAACAAAGACAGCCCAAAGTAGTACCACAGGTGCCATATATGAGAACAGACAGTTTGGCAACTGTAAAACCGAAGGAGTTGTATACTTGTTCCAATGTGGTTGCCCAAGGGACTATGTGGGAAAAACGAAAAGGGAATTTAGAAGGAGAATTGGGGACCACATGGGCGATATAAGGAATGAGCGCGATACCCCAATATCCAGACATGTACATGAGGTTCATGGGGGAGACGTAAAAGGCATTGGTTTCCAGATTTTGGAAGTGGTGGAGAAGCCCAAACGAGGAGGTAATTGGGATGGTGAAATCCTCAGGAGGGAATGCAAATGGATATACAGATTGGATTCCACCGGAAGGGGAGGTCTAAATGAACAGATATCCTATGTTCCGTTCCTGTAATCCCCTAACTACCTGTCACATCCTTGCGTTTCCAGGGGGCGCTAGTCTACACTCTGGTATTATTTCTTTTGACCCCGGGCATCTGTATAGGATCCCGCCTGAACTATTAGTCCTAAATGGACCAAAAGGTTAATTTATCTTGGTCTCCTATTAAGGTGACACAATCATCTAAAACTACGTCTGGTAAAACTGTAATGAGACTCTTCTCCCTTGTGATGTTTAGTGCAGACACACGTGAGGAAGGTATCAATGAAAGTATAGCCGAGCATTGAAAGGTGACCATATTATATATGTATATGGCACTATATCGTTTTATACACATGATTGAACTATGATGGAGAGGAATGATACACGGTGATTTAACTGTGTGTAATGGTTCATCACCGTCAAGATAGAAAAACTGTCCAAATGTGATTTAAAACGATCGGTGGGGAAGGTATGGGGTAGCAGGATACCTGTGAATGTAAAATAGAAGTAATGGACATGATAATCACTCAATTCAGAGCTAATATTGTTTATATAGGTATATACGTGTCCATTATATCGATATTCACAGGTAGGTTTCACCCTGGACTCTGTCGTTTATGAGGGTCCTTGTGGCGGAACCAATGTATCCCCGTATTTGTTTCCCATCCAGCCCCTTTCCGGGTTGCACAGGATGTGCGGGCAGTAAATACTGCTGCACCGTCCTGTTTAGCCCGGGATTCTGTGGGGCGGGCCGCATCTGAGCTTGAGATGACGCGCTTCCGGTGTGTGGAACGCACACCGGAAGTCGCGGGTACAGCTTGTGGAACGCAAGCATCTGCTGCGGCCGCCCTAATACCGGGAATGACGCACTTCCGGTTCGCGACGCGGAACCGGAAGTAGCGCTTCCAAGGCGGGGAGACAGGCTGAGACACCTGTCCTCACTAATGGCAGGACACTAGGGTATATAAGGTGCGTCCTGGAGGCACCCCTTGCTGCTGACACTACTGAGGACTAGAGGGGAGGTTATCATACCACCTCTTACAGCACCCCGGGTGACTTATATGGAACCACCTGGTAACCAACACAGCACAGTCGCTCCTGAGAACGCCCAGCTGAATTATCGGGCAGAAACGCGTCGAGAGGTCGTACGCTGTATGACGGAGACTGAGAGGTCATATGCTGTATGACAGAGACTGGGACTGATGGAACATCTATAACATCAGATAAGTGGAATGATAAGTTCTAACTCTGCTTGATGGGTCATTAACCTGCCCACTTGTGATGATTGCTGGGCCTGCGTTATTTCCCACTGTTTGAGCAAAATAGGGGTGAAATTGTGTGTGTGTATATATACATATGCTGGTGATGTGAGGAGATCTCAGGGGATAGATGGTACCTCACCCTGAGACCTGATATTTTGGGTTTATGGTAATATCAAGTAGAACACTCCCTAAAAAACGTACATACATCTAAGCTGCACACACACACGCAGGAAGGGCACTGGGGTTTGACCCAGGCTCAGATTCGAGCACATTCAAGATATATGACAGGTACCCTGCCGGTAGCAGATTGCCCTGAGTAAGAATATAGGGACACTCAGGGTGAGCCGCCGTGGAACGGGGACACCATTTACATAACGTGTCTAAATCTCCGTAGTCAGGCAGAGACAGTTGGTAGGGGAAGGATAGAGACGCAGGGATCCTCCCATACAACTGTCATCTCCTTGTTTTACCATATACAGGTGTAGGGTTACACACACTACTGACTGATTTTAGTATTTACTAAATAAAGAATTATTTTAAAGTGCACTCTTTGGAGATTATTATTTACGAATAGAGTCACACCCCATTATTATTTCAGAATTTGAGATGTGTTTGTTGTGTTTTTCTGCCACCTTATTTTTTGGCCCGACCATGGTTGTTACACATGTCACCTGCTGAACTTGCTGCCCTGTAACTTGACTCCGGCATCTTCACCAGAGTGGCAGTTATGTTCATTGTGAAAATAGATGTAGAATGCCACATGTGCCTTTTTTATTTTTGGTGCGTTAAACTCAGCCTCCAACACTTGTGGCACCCGTAATATCTCACACATTGTGTTGTTGCTGCGCATTGGTTCATGTCGTCAACATGTTTTGTGAGACGTTCATAGTTGTTAGTGTACACGTGTCCCAAAGCCTCCATGTAATGACTGCATTTTGGCCCATATTGGTTACACATGGTCTGTATGTTTGCCCACATATCCTGATAAAGGCACTTAAACATGCCTTCACACACACACGTTTTGTGGAAGTAATAGGGCATGTTCCATTTGCTACTGTACACTTTGCATGTACCAGGTGATTATACATGAGGTCAAAACATAACAGTTTTTTCATTGGCCATTGTGGACCTATAAATATGTCTACACATATGCTTGTATGTATGGCCAATCTTAAATTTGAACTTTGTCCATTGGCAGAACATGGGCACCTCAACCGTGTCTTCGGATTCCGGAGCAAAGCGAGTAAGTTTATTGTGTGATTAATTCATATTTTACTAGTCTGTAAGCATTATCAGAATGTGCCATTACATGTGTGACACATGCCATTTCACATATGTGTGCCTCATGGGCTGAGTGTGTTCCCTGCTCTTAATGTCACATATCCTGTAACCATGCAGATATATAGTGTCAAAATAGGGGCTGCCTGTCTGTGGGCCAGACTTTGCATACATACATATGTTATAGGTGGCACATGTGTGGTTTTAAGCTCCTGCAACAAACTTCACACAACATGGTCCGAACACGCAAACATGCAGGACACATCCCTTTTGTGTTTGGGTGCCTAATATGTGTTTTTTGGACCCGCATAACCAATTTAATAAAAGAAAGCTTTATTCACTTTACTTAATGTCCTGTAAGGTTTGGAATCAGGCCACAATATTCTTACGTTATGAGTCTATGTTTACGTTTAGAACTCGTTGTCCGTTTCCATGTGTTAAGGCCCCTTCACACACTGAGACTTTCCAGCGATCCCACCTGCGATCCGACCTGGCTGGGATCGCTGAAAAGTCTCTCTGGAGTCACTGGTGAGCTATCAAACAGGCAGACTCACCAGCGACTCAGCACTCGTGAGATCTCTGGTATCCATGAGGAACAGCGGTAACTAAGCAGCGCCGACCCTCACCCACCCCTACTGTACAAACACTTCGATCAGTTGACGTTTTTGCAGAAAACTGTCGAAGGGCGGATGTAAGTGCCCACACATAATGATGTTTCATACTGTTTTGCCTAACAACATGGGAAGTACGTGTCTTAGGCTGTGGTCACAATTGACATGCGTTTTTTTTAGTGCCTTTTAAAAACTCATGCGTTTTAACATGCGTTTTGTCATGTCAGCATGAGTTTTTTAAGGTGTGTGATGGCTCCCTGCGTTTTTGGCTGCGTTTTTAAATCTGCACCCAAAAATAGTGCATGTACTATTTTTTGGTGCGTTTTGAAAAACGCATGCGTTTTTGTAGAAAATGCATGCGTTTTTATAACATGGGCCTCTATGGAAAATGCATGCAAAAACGCATGTACAATTAGTACCATTTAGTGCCATTCAAAAATGCATGCGTTTCCCATAGGAGCCCATGTTAAAAAAACGCATGCGTTTTCTAAAACGCATGCGTTTTTTTAACATGGGCTCCTATGGAAAACGCATGTGTTTTTGAATGGCACTAATTGTACATGCGTTTTTGCATGCGTTTCCCATAAGGCCCCTTATTAAAAAACGCATGCATTTTGGAAATGCACCAAAAACGCATGGTACTGTCACACATGCTTTTTTGCTATTAGGGCATGCGTTTTTTAACATGGGGGGCCTATGGGTGCGTTTTTTACATGCGTTTTTGAAAACGCAGGTCTCCAAAACGCTTTTGAAAAATGCAACTGTGACCCCAGCCTTAGGCTGTGGTCACAGTTGCCATGCGTTTTTTTTTATTGATTTAACAAAACTCATGCTTTTTTTCATGTCAGCATGAGTTTTGTAAGGTGTGTGATGGCTTCCTGCGTTTTTGGGTGCGTTTTTGAATCTGCACCTAAAAATAGTGCTTGTAGTATTTTTTTGAGCGTTTTGAAAAACGCATGCGTTTTTGTAGAAAACGCATGCGTTTTTATAACATGGGTTCCTATGGGAAAGCATGCAAAAACGCATGTACAATTAGTACCTTTTAGTGCCATTCAAAAACGCATGCGTTTCCCATAGGAGCCCATGTTAAAAAAACGCATGCGTTTTTGGAAAAGCAACAAAAACGCATGGGACTGTCACACATGCTTTTTGGCTATTAGGGCATGCGTTTTTTAACATGGGGGCCTATGGGTGCGTTTTTTACATGCGTTTTTGAAAACGCAGGTCTCCAAAAACGCATGTGAAAAATGGTACTGTGACCACAGCCACAGCCTTAATTGTTTTTTTCACACCAAACAGGACATTCAGCAGTATGCCGGCCGTGGATCTGGATGTGGCTGAAAGTGTCGGGGAAGGGCCCAGCACCAGGGACCAAGGGGATGACATGTTGCCGTCTGAAAGCACCCAATCTGAGACACAGACCACACGGTCAGAAGGACCGATCACCATGGTGCCCCAGATCCACTGTCTTTCCTACATCGGGTCACCCAGACTAGAGGCCGGACAGTGCAGAAGGACGACACCGACATGCTGATACTGGATGGCCTACATCGGCTGCAGGACATTTTGCGGATTCACAATAGGGGCCTGCTGAGGCAAATTGATGACAGGAGGCACAGAGATTCCATCCAGGCCAGCAATGAATGGCAGCAGCTGATGTCCTCCTATGTGCTGGCCTTGTCCACTATGGATCCTCAGTACAGGTTCCAGTTCAGAGAGGAGTTGAACACACCGATATCAAAATATTGCCAGAAAACACCCATAATCATCACTATTGTTTGTGATGAACAATCACCTGAGGTAGAGTAGTATCCACCTCAGGTTTTGTTTTTTGTTAATGATATGCTTCTTGTGGGAATGCTTATGTATTTGGCGATATTTTTTACCATTTAATGTACTATTGTTATTTTGATTTCATACATTGTGGAAACCATGCTTTGGACAGACGTTATGCTACTTCTTAGTTTGATGGCCAATAATGGTCCTACTTACTTTCACCATGTGAATAAAACATTTTTCTGCATGACCAATTCTCTCCCAAGATAATCTCATCCTTGTTGCATTAAACTCTGGCCATATAAGGTGCACACTGTTTGTAATATTAAGGTGTGTCCGTGGCGAATTGGCCACCGTCACGATACATAGAATATATAACAACATACATAACAACTGCAAGCTTGGTGTCATACATTACTGGTCTGACATTGTGTGTGAGAGAGCTATGTGACAATTGTGTGACCACTATATATATGTTCGCAAAACCATCAACCCAGGGATATGTTTGTTGCTGAGATATGTGGAATATAACGCAGGCCATGTTCACACACATGCGTTTTTTTGCCCATCTCTGCGTTTTTTGTGTTGTTAAAAAAAACGCAGGTGCGTTAACGCAGGGTACATTTGAGTGTACATGCGTTTTTGAGCCAAACTTGCGTTTTTTTCCCCCAGCATGCAGCGTTTTTGGGTGCTGTAAAAAAAACACATGTGCGTTTTCCCAAAAACGCATGCGTTTTTTTAACATGGGACCCAATGGGAAACGCAAGCGTTAACGCTTGGCACATATAGACACATGCATTAACGCTAGCGTTTTTTGGAAACGTCCCAGCAGTTTGTGTAAAAATTTTTTTTTTTTCATCAGCACCCTGCACCACCTCACCCCTATATAAAGAAAATAAAAAAAAATTTTTATGATAGCTTGGTCGGCAGGCAAACGTAAAAAAAAAATCCTTCAGCAAAAACACAAATTTTTATGCCATGCGTCGTTTTTTGTTATTTGGGTGTTTGGTGAAAAAATGACTAATTGCAAAAACGTTTTGAAAGCTTTCACACACACAAGGCACATTTTTTGGCACTCTTAAAAAAACGCAAGTGGTTTTAGGGGTGCTAAAAAAAACGCAAATTGTGTGTGAACAATGCCATAATTGCCCTTGGAAGGATCCATATGTCAGCTCATTGATGATTACCATGGTGCTGTAACCATTTTAACCATGATATCTGTACACGGCCAACATGTACCCTGCATAGTGTGGGAGATGTTCAAAGTCCAGGCCCAAACATTACGTTGCTGATAATAAACACAACCAAACACTTCGTTTTATGTTTATTTAAAAATTGAAACGGTAAAAATAACAGCTTAGGTGATCACAAATATATAACAGTGACAGGCCAAAAAAATGTGCAGATGACATAACAAGAAATGCAGCAGAAATCACCTTGCCCCACCACCCATCAGCATCTGACCTACATCACCCCAAAAGTATTCAGCCAATTGATTCAGCACTTCAATGCCTGCAACAGGAGAACAAACATTTGCATCCTGGAGCCCGACGAGTGTTGAGTACCATTCATAGGGTCCACTATGAGGGGTCATGTTGGCAGACGAAATTATGTAAGCAGACACATGCTTTCACGACACTACCCACGTTATGGGAGTACAATTGAATGCATGAGAGGAGCACAAGTTCTTAAACGCACACTCCTCATATTGGCGTGCCCGACTTAACCGGGTATTGAAGTTACGTTGGGTCTGGGTGAGTGTGTAGCTGGCATAATGCTTCATGAGGTTCATGGAAAGCTGGAAAGCCTCATCTGCTACAAGTGGATCTGTATGACAAAGTACCATTGTGTCCGCGCTGCCGTCAAAAGGATCGCCAGAGACAAGAGAGAATATGGGCTGAATTGTGTCTTTATTCTTCCGATACGTTTCGGAACCTTTACCTGCCTCCTTCCTCAGGGACATTCAGGAGTCCTGATGCCTGTAGGACCTGCCGTGATGTCACAACCCAGCAGTGTCATCGGGGCACATGACCGCTTACCGCGGTAACTGCAGTCATGTGGCCCAATGATGCTGCCGGGTTGTGACATCATGGCAGGTCCTACAGGCGGGAGGTGCAGGAGGCATCGGTGGATCGCCAGACAGGTGAGCATAGAGTTTTTTTTATTTTTAACCCTTTCTTTTACTTAATTTCACTTCCCCAGAAGAAGGCAGCAGTCGAAACGTGCACGTAGGGGCATTCAGGTGATCATTCAGGTAAACATGTAACATGGTTAATACTTTGAAATGACGGGGTTGATAAAAATGCTATAGCTGGCTTTTGCACTATTTCACTTTGATATTGAAGATTGATGAATATAAGGGGGGATAATAGCATTTAGATTGAATCTCCTATATCAATTGGATTACACTTTTTTCCTTTATTATGGAGTGTGTCTTTGATATTTTGCATTAGGTACTTTGAATATTGTTCATCAATACTGTTTCTTTGCACACTTGTTTATATTTATTTTTTCTATAGCATATTTATACCTTTGTATTGCCATTTTTTATATATACAAAAGAGGTACATGTAGACCATTCATAATTTATTTTGGTTACCCATTAATTTTTATCTACTGTTTTTACTATCTATTTTTTTCAATAAAGATTTATATATTTTGCATTATATACAGCCTATTTTTCTGATTTTTAATTTCACTTCCGCAATGTATGCATATACATTGAGGAAGTGAAAGTGCCCCGCACAGCTCATTTATTAGGCAGAAAATGTGGCAGATGCGTTTTTTCGGATCTGCTGCATTTTCAAACCGTTATCGAACATAACCTCGAACTGCCGAATTTGAAGCTAATTGTTCGCATTCGTCAAATGACTTGAACACCGCCCAAAACAGCTCGAATTTGAGATTGGCGAACACTTCAAATCGGTCACCGCTCATCTCTTCTGACTTGCAACTGCCACTGATGTAACACGAGGTAGCGCAGCTCCACAAACAGTGTGTCATCCATAATGCCAGCAGAGCCACAAACGTCACACAAAATGCCTAATGACAACACCCCCAATGGGCATTTTATTGGCTGAGGGGTGTGTCTAGCCAAACATCTTTAAAAAAAAACCCTTCAAAACGGGTCCAAAAAGCTAGCCTATTAACGCATGGCACATATGTGTACTATGCATTAACGAATACATTATTTTCGGCACCAAAACATGGCACAAAATGCATTAAACCGCAAGCCAAAACAATGCATCCTGTAACGCATCCGTTAAACAGATGAAGCATCCCAAATGTGACCGTAGCCTTAGATTGTGGTCAGAAAATTGGAGTGCTTTGCCAAAATGTGCTACCAGCCACACCTAACCAGTCCCTGAAAACTATGGCATAAATTACAAATGTGAACCAGGGTTCTTGTGGCAGCCAAAAAGGCCAAAGCAACACCAGCTTAACCATAATATTTTATCAGAATGTACAAGTGTATCTCAATAAATTAGAATATGGGTAGGGTCACATTGGCGTTTTTTGTTTAAAATCCTGATCCGGTTTTGAGCTTTAAAAAAGCTCAAAACCGGACCAGGAAAGGCTCCTGATGGAAGCCTATGCAAAACACCGGATGGCTTCACAAGCCATCCGGTGGCCGGATCCGGCACTGCTGCCTGCGTTTAAAATCATGCAGGCAGCAGTTTTCGCAGCGTTTCTGGGACCGCACTGCGGTTACCGGATGGCTCAGGATGTGTAATCCTGAGCCATCCGGTAACTGCAGAGTGTGCGGATCCCGATCGGCCAAGTTAATAAAGATTTAATTTAAGTACAGAACTGACTGTTAGAGGTCTGTAGGGGGGCTTAGACCCCCCCTACAGACCGGGCGGCCACTTCTATAGTGTTCTTCTACAATTGTACCTATGGCACGGGCTGATCTGAGCTCCGTGCATGTGGTCCAAATATCCCCCCTCCCCCTATCACTATACAGGGGTGCATACACCCCTGTAGTACAGTACTGCTTTATTTAAGTTATAAACAGCAAGATTTGTCCCAAACGGAAGATAATTATATATTTACATGTTCCATAGGCAGAGTCGAGTGATTTCCATGGGCGGGGCTGTGTGCAGTAGCCTCCGCCCGCTCCTTCTTGATGCCCGCCCCCTCTGGCCGTAATCCAGTGTTGTGGGGGTGGCCGAGTCGTTAAAGGGGCGTGGCTAACCGCGGCTCATGGTTAGCCACGCCCCTTTAACGACTCGGCCACCCCCACAACACTGGATTACGGCCAGAGGGGGCGGGCATCAAGAAGGAGCGGGCGGAGGCTACTGCACACAGCCCCGCCCATGGAAATCACTCGACTCTGCCTATGGAACATGTAAATATATAATTATCTTCCGTTTGGGACAAATCTTGCTGTTTATAACTTAAATAAAGCAGTACTGTACTACAGGGGTGTATGCACCCCTGTATAGTGATAGGGGGAGGGGGGATATTTGGACCACATGCACGGAGCTCAGATCAGCCCGTGCCATAGGTACAATTGTAGAAGAACACTATAGAAGTGGCCGCCCGGTCTGTAGGGGGGGTCTAAGCCCCCCTACAGACCTCTAACAGTCAGTTCTGTACTTAAATTAAATCTTTATTAACTTGGCCGATCGGGATCCGCACACTCTGCAGTTACCGGATGGCTCAGGATTACACATCCTGAGCCATCCGGTGACCGCAGTGCGGTATTCTGCACACATTTTTGAATAAAAATGTGTGTGACCGGAATTGCATTCACCGCATCCGGATCCGGATGCGGTGAATGCAATTCATGTTTGCAATGTGACCCTACCCTATCATCAAAAAGATAATTGATTTTAGCAAGTCAATACAAAAAGTGAAACGTTTATCTAATATATAAAGCTGAATGTGTGTATGTGTGTATGTATGTATATCCGGGATTGGCATCTACACCGTCGCAACTATAGCCACAAAATTTGGCACAGTCACACGTCTGGACCCCGGGAGCGTCATAGGCTATGTTGTGAGGCGAAATTTTAACCCCGCGCGTTCCAGTTCACCAAATAATTTTGGCCCTATCTACATAATGGGGAAAAAGTGAATGGAAAAGAGTTGGAGGAAAATCGACAGATGTCAGCTATAGAGACAAAATTTTGCACAGTCCTACGTCTGGACCCCGGGAGCGTCACAGGCTAGGTTGTGAGACGACATTTTAACCCCGCGCATTCCAATTCACCAAACAATTTTGCCCCTATCTACATAATGGGGAAAAAGTGACGGTTACCAGTTGACAGTTGTGAATGAGAGGGGCTTAATGATAGCTCCAAAGACTAACAACACATACCAGCATATAGTCACTAAGGTGGGGCCCCAACATGAGATATTCACCACGCACGGGGACATGTATACACAACACACGCACACAAAGAGTAACAGCAAGTGTATAGTCGCTAAGGTGCAGCCCCAACATTGGATACTCACCACGCACCCGAACAAACACACACACACACACACCACAAAGAGACACACACAACACAGAGACACACACACACCCCCAAGGGGACACACACACTCTATAGCGATACATGCACTCACCCCACAGGGACACACACACACACCACAATGAGACACACATGACACAGACACACACACCACACAGACCCCCCCACAGGGACACACACACATAGCCACCCTATAGGGACACATGCACTCACCCCACAGGGACACACATACCACACAGACCCCCCCACAGGGACACACACACATACACACCCTATAGGGACACATGCACTCACCCCACAGGGACACACACCACAAAGAGACACACACAACACAGATACACACACCACACAGACCCCCCACAGACACACACACACATACACGCCCTATAGGGACACATGCACTCACCCCACAGGGACACACACACCACAAAGAGACACACGCAACAGAGACACACACCACACATACCCCCCCCACAGGGACACACACATACACACCCCAGGGACACACACACCACACAGACCCCCCCACAGGGACACACACACATACACAACCTATAGGGACACATGCACTCACCCCTCAGGGACACACACACACACCACAAAGAGACACACACAACACAGAGACACAAACCCCACACAGACACCCCCCCCACAGGGACACACACACATACACACCCTATAGGGACACATGCACTCACCCCACAGGGACACACACACACCACAAAGAGACACACACAGCAGAGACACACACCACACAGACCCCGCCCACAGGGACACACACATACACACCCCAGGGACACACACACCACACAGACAGACACAGATGTGCACAAATCACCTCACACAACTCGCCTCATATGTGTGCTATCTTTATTTTCCAAACATAAACATCTGATTAAAAACAGCCAATGTGCAACACATGTGCCATATAGGGAATTAGGGCAGATGTCAGTCACATGAGCTGTCTATTATGTGTATGTGTGAGGTAACATATACTGCCCGGCCAGGGGGAGGGTTTACTGTTGGCTGGAGATTTATTAGGCTGCCTATAGCAATCAATCACAGCTCAGCTTCTATTTTCCTAAAGGTCATTAATATGACATATTCAAATTCTATTTTGTTATAGCTAACAGCAGTTATTTATTAACCCGGGAGTAGCCGGGTACTACAGCTAGTCTAATATATAAAGCTGAATGTGTGTATGTATGTGTGTATATCCGGGATTGGCATCTACACCATCGCAACTACAGCCGCAAAAGTTTGCACAGTCACACGTCTGGACCCCGAGAGCGTCGTAGGCTATGTTGTGAGGCGAAATTTTAACCCTGCGCGTTCCAGTTCACCAAACAACTTTGCCCCTATCTACATAATGGGGAAAAAGTGAATGGAAAAGTGTTGGAGGAAAATCGACAGCTGTCAGTTATAGCCACAAAATTTTGCACAGTCACACGTCTGGACCCCGGGAGCGTCATAGGCTATGTTGTGAGGCAAAATTTTAACCCCGTGCATTCCAATTCACCAAACAACTTTGCCCCTATCTACATAATGGGGAAAAAGTGACAGTTACCAGTTGACAGATGTGAATGAGAGGGGCTTAAGGATAGTGCCAAAGACTAACAGCACATAGCAGCATATAGTCACTAAGGTGGGGCCCCAACATGAGATATTCACCACGCACGGGGACATGTATACACACCACACGCACACAAAGAGAAGCAGCAAGTGTATAGTCGCTAAGGTGCAGCCCCAACATTGGATACTCACCACGCACCCGAACAAACACACACACACCCCCACGAGACACACACACACAATAGAGTGACACATGCACTCACCCCACAGGGACACACACATCACAAAGAGACACACAGAACACAGACACACACACCACACAGACCCCCCCCACAGGGACACACACATAGCCACCCTATAGGGACACATGCACTCAACCCACAGGGACACACACACACCACAAAGGGACACACACATACACACCACATAGATCCCCCCCCACAGGGACACACACACATACACACCCTATAGGGACACATGCACTCACCCCACAGGGACACACACACACCACAAAGAGACACACACATCACAGAGACACACACATCCCACACAGACACCCCCCCACAGGGACACACACCTTCACACCCTATAGGGACACATGCACTCACCCCACAGGGACACACACACACACAACACAAAGAGACACACACAACACATATACACACATACCACACAGACCCCCCACAGGGACACACACACATACACACCCTATAGGGACACATGAACTTACCCCACAGGGACACACACACACACACCACAAAGAGACACACACAACAGAGACACACACACCACACAGACCCCCCACAGGGACACACACACATACACACCCTATAGCAGGGGTGGGGAACTCCAGTCCTCGAGGGCCGCAAACAGTTCAGGTTTTCACGATTTCCTTAGTATTGCACAGGGATTGGAATCATCACCAGTGCAAGTGATTATGTTATCACCTGTGCAATACTAAGGAAATCCTGAAAACATGCACTGTTTGCGGCCCTCGAGGACTGGAGTTCCCCACCCCTGCCCTATAGGGACACATGCACTCACCCCACAGGGACACACACATACACACACCTCAGGGACACACACACCACACAGACAGACACAGATGTTGTCATGGGTGGCACGGATGACGGGGTGGAGGCCACGCGCAGACGATCCCAGCGTTTGGCCCACCAGCCATAATGGTGGAGGATGGTCCGTCTCTTTTAGGGGCATTTACCTTCTGTGTTGATGGAGAGAAGGTGTGATGAGATCTCTCTATTATGGGGAGACGGCTGTGGAGGTCTTGCGCTCGGTCTGGTTTTATCCACCAATGTTGTAGGTCACTAGGACCCAGCAGACTCCTTCCACCTTTATAAGGAGGTTCATTACCCTTCCTCGGTGCAGGTGATAGTTCCTTGTGCACACTTTATCCTTGCTCCAGCAGAAGCTGAGTTGTGGAGGTTGCTGTGTTCTGCTGTCAGATAAGTGTTTCCTTTTCCCAAATGTCTGTCTTCCCTGGTGTTTGTCTTTAGTTGATAGTGGAGGGGTCTAGTGAACCTCTCCATCTGATCCTTAGATAAGATAGATCTAGGATCAGAGAGGGACGAGGTTCGTGGTCGGCGACAGTTGAGGAGACTGTATAGGGACGTTAGGGCAGACAGGGTCAGCTCTAGGAAGTCTAGGGGTCACCGTCTCCTTCTTGTGCCCTTAGCATTAGGGACTCCTGATTCCCCCCCCGTCGTTATCCTACGCTGGGTGTCTTCCCCACTCCCAGCGTGACATTATCACCTGCCATAACTGTAAGTGAAGGAAGGGGAGGATTTGATTTTCCTTCCTTTCCTTATGGATCCTGTGTCTGCTTTGGCCCAGCAGCTGCAGACCTTGTCTTTGGAGGTTGCGGACCTTCGGTCGGCTCTGCAGGGACCACAACCGCAAAATGGTGTCTTGGGGAATCAAGCAGTGGGTCCGGCCAGACCGGAACCTAAGGTTGCCCTCCCTGACAGGTTTTCAGGAGGCAGAGACAAATTTACTGTGTTCAAAGAGGCCTGTAAATTATACTTTAGGCTTAAGCCGTATTCCACTGGTGATGAGCAGCAGCGGGTAGGAATTATTATATCATTGCTGCAGGGGGATCCCCAATCCTGGGCTTTCTCTCTGCCACAGGACTCTACTTGTCTCCAGTCTGTGGATGGATTTTTTGACGCCTTAGGCCTCATATATGATGACCCTGACCGTGTCTCTTTGGCTGAATCCAAATTGCGCCATCTCCACCAGGGGACTCGGTCGGCGGAATCATATTGTTCTGAGTTCCGCAGGTGGGCTATGGACACCAAGTGGAACGATCCGGCTCTCAGGAGTCATTTTTGCCAGGGTCTTTCAGAAAGACTGAAGGATGCCCTGGCAGTGTATGAGACCCCCCCGTCCCTGGAGGCAGCTATGTCGTTGGCTATTCGCATGGATAGACGCCTCCAGGAGCGGAGGGGTAGACCTCCTGCATCTGGGAGCCCTTCTCATGGGGGTTCCTTGTTGCCAGGTGGTCGCTCGGAGGGCGAGTCATTTCTCCCGAGGGGGGAGGAACCTATGCAGCTTGGAGGAGCGGCGGCCTCGAGGCTCTCCTCCGGTGCCTCCCGGGGCAGGGGGAAGGGGGTCTGTTTTTTCTGTGGGAAATGAGACCATTTTATCGGGGCCTGTCCCTACGCTCCTAAACGGACTAGGGTGCCGGGACCTCATGTGACTATGGGGGGTGTGGAGGTGGTCGAGCGGGAGGTGTGTGTATCCTCCGTTTGTACTTCCCATTTTCTCCTGAGTGCAGAGGTGGCGCTAGAGAGCAAAACGGAAGGCATTTCTGTGTTTGTGGATAGTGGTGCGGGGATCTGCATGGTGGATGCTCGTTTTGTACACGCTCATGGGCTTAACCGCTGTTTATTGTCTCGCCCCATCCGTATCTATGCCATCGACTCAGCCCCTCTTGCTCAGGGTAGTCTCACACATATCGTACATAACATTAAGTTAACGGTTGGATCCCAACATCAGGAGACGTTATCTTGCTATGTCTTAGACGGTCTCCCCGCTCCCATTGTCCTGGGCTTGCCATGGTTGATTAAACATAATCCCGTAGTGGATTGGCAGTCCAGGGACATTGTGGAATGGAGTGATTTTTGTTCGGAGAATTGTTTGGCTACATCCCTTTCGGTGGTATCTGCTGCATCTCTGCCCCCATTCCTATCGGAGTATGAGGATGTGTTCTCAGAGAAGGGGTGCCGAGACTTGCCCCCTCATCGGGCATATGATTGCCCTATCAACCTCGTTCCCGGAGCTAAACTGCCCAAAGCTAGGATGTTTACTATATCTGGTCCCGAAAGACAAGCAATGAAGGATTTCATTTCTGAAAGTCTGGAGACGGGACACATTAGGCCCTCCACGTCGCCGGTTGCGGCTGGTTTCTTTTTTGTGAAAAAAAAAGATGGGGGCCTCCGTCCTTGTTTGGATTTTCGGGAATTGAATCAGATTACTGTCCGTGATCCATACCCCCTCCCTCTGATCCCTGATTTATTTAGTCAGGTTGTGGGTGCCAAATGGTTCTCCAAGTTGGATTTGAGGGGGGCCTACAACCTGATTAGGGTCAGAGAGGGGGATGAATGGAAAACTGCGTTTAATACCCCGGACGGCCATTTTGAAAGTCTCGTAATGCCGTTCGGGCTCACTAACGCCCCGGCGGTTTTCCAACATTTTGTCAATGATATTTTCCATCATTTGGTGGGTAGATTTGTAGTTGTTTACTTGGACGATATCTTGATCTATTCTCCCGATATGGAGACGCATCAGTCCCATGTCAAACAGGTGTTGCAGGTCTTACGGGACAACAAACTGTATGCTAAACTCGAGAAATGTGTTTTCGCCGTTCAGGAGGTTCGTTTTTTGGGGTACCTCTTGTCGCCGTTGGGTTTCCGGATGGATCCGGAAAAGGTCCGGGCGGTGCTAGATTTGGAACAGCCGGACAATCTACGGGCATTGCAACGCTTTTTGGGGTTTACCAATTTTTACCGTAAATTTATTAAGAACTATTCGGTACTGGTGACGCCTCTTACGGACATGACTAGGAGGGGGACGGATTTTTCTGAGTGGTCTGATTCTGCTCGCCAGGCTTTTTCCTCCCTGAAGCGTTGTTTTGCTTCCGCGCCTGTTCTTTGTCAGCCCGATCTTTCTCAGCCCTTCATTGTGGAAGTGGATGCGTCTGAGGTGGGGGTGGGGGCTGTGTTGTCGCAGGGCCCTTCGCCTGGGAGATGGGTGCCCTGTGCGTTCTTCTCCAAGAAGTTGTCTTCGGCCGAGAGGAATTATGATGTGGGTAATAGGGAGCTGTTGGCTATTAAGTTGGCTTTTGAGGAATGGCTGCACTGGCTGGAGGGGGCTGTCCATCCCGTCACGGTTATTACCGACCATAAGAACCTGTCTTACCTTGAGTCCGCCAGGCGTCTCAATCCCCGGCAGGCCAGGTGGTCTTTGTTTTTCACGAGATTTAATTTTACCGTCACCTACCGTCCGGGGGTTCAGAATGTGAAGGCGGATGCATTGTCGCGTAGTTTTCCGGGTGGTAGTACTCATGAGAGTCCCGTCCCCATCTTGCAGGAGGGGGTGGTTGTTTCTGCTCTTTGCCCTGATCTGGAGGGGGAGGTGTTGAAGGTTCAGGGGGGCGCCCCTGCCTCCTGCCCTTCTGGGAGGCTTTTTGTGCCGTTCTCTTTGCGCCTCAGGGTGCTGTCAGAGCATCACGACTCTGTACTGGCGGGGCATCCGGGCGGTAGGGCCACTTTCGATCTCTTGTCTCGTCGCTTTTGGTGGCCGGGGTTGAGGAAGGACGTAGCGGAATTCGTATCCGCCTGTGGGGTGTGTGCACGTGCTAAGGTTCCGCATACCCGTCCGTCTGGGTCTCTCGTGCCATTGTCTATTCCTGAGAGGCCATGGACACATTTGTCCATGGATTTTATCACCGATCTTCCGGCGTCTGCGGGCAAGACGGTGGTACTGGTAGTAGTAGATAGATTCAGTAAGATGGTTCGCTTTGTGGCACTGCCCGCACTTCCTAATGCTCGGACTCTGGCACAGGTGTTCGTAAGTGAGATTGTGAAGCTTCATGGGGTTCCCTCCGATGTGGTTTCTGATCGCGGTACTCAGTTCGTCTCCAAATTTTGGAAGGCTTTTTGCACACGTTTGGGGATAACGTTGTCCTTTTCTTCTGCTTTTCATCCTCAGTCTAATGGTCAAACCGAACGTGTGAATCAGAATTTGGAGACTTACCTGAGGTGTTTTGTCTCTGACCATCAGGAGACTTGGGCAAATTATTTGCCCTTGGCCGAATTCGCCCTTAATAATCGTCTTCAGGAGTCCACTGGCAAGTCACCGTTCTTCGGTGCATATGGGTTTCATCCTCAGTTTGGTACTTTTAGCGGTACGAGTCCTTCCGGAGTTCCGGAGGAGGACCGTTTTACCTCGTCCCTCTCCTCGGTTTGGCGGGGTGTACAGCGTAGCTTGAAGCTCTTAGGTGACAGGTACAAACGTATGGCTGACAGGAAGCGTGCGCCAGGTCCGGACCTATGTGTGAATGACTACGTGTGGTTGTCTACCAAGAATGTGAAGTTGAAGGTGCCCTCTTGGAAGTTGGGGCCCAGGTTTATTGGCCCCTATAGGATAACCGCCGTTATCAATCCCGTGGCGTTTCGTCTTGCGTTGCCTCCTGCGCTTAAGATTCACGATGTGTTTCACAGGTCGCTCCTCAAGCCGTATGTGCCGTCGTCTAACCCATCTCCTTTGCCTCCTGAGCCCATCTGTGTGGCGGGGAATCTGGAATTCGAGATCTCGAGGGTGGTTGATTCTCGCATGTTGCGCCGTTCTCTTCAGTATTTGGTGCACTGGAGGGGGTACGGTCCTGAGGAGCGGATGTGGGTGCCGGCGTCGGAGGTGTCCGCCGCAAGGCTGGTCCGCGCTTTTCACCGTTCCCATCCGGATAAGCCTGGTCCTGAGTGTCCGGGGGCCACTCGTAGGAGGGGGGGTACTGTCACGGGTGGCACGGATGACGGGGTGGAGGCCACGCGCAGACGATCCCAGCGTTTGGCCCACCAGCCATAATGGTGGAGGATGGTCCGTCTCTTTTAGGGGCATTTACCTTCTGTGTTGATGGAGAGAAGGTGTGATGAGATCTCTCTATTATGGGGAGACGGCTGTGGAGGTCTTGTGCTCGGTCTGGTTTTATCCACCAATGTTGTAGGTCACTAGGACCCAGCAGACTCCTTCCACCTTTATAAGGAGGTTCATTACCCTTCCTCGGTGCAGGTGATAGTTCCTTGTGCACACTTTATCCTTGCTCCAGCAGAAGCTGAGTTGTGGAGGTTGCTGTGTTCTGCTGTCAGATAAGTGTTTCCTTTTCCCAAATGTCTGTCTTCCCTGGTGTTTGTCTTTAGTTGATAGTGGAGGGGTCTAGTGAACCTCTCCATCTGATCCTTAGATAAGATAGATCTAGGATCAGAGAGGGACGAGGTTCGTGGTCGGCGACAGTTGAGGAGACTGTATAGGGACGTTAGGGCAGACAGGGTCAGCTCTAGGAAGTCTAGGGGTCACCGTCTCCTTCTTGTGCCCTTAGCATTAGGGACTCCTGATTCCCCCCCCGTCGTTATCCTACGCTGGGTGTCTTCCCCACTCCCAGCGTGACAGATGTGCACAAATCACCTCACACAACTTTCCTCATACGTGTGCTATCTTTAATTTCCAAACATAAACATCTGATTAAAAACAGCCAATGTGCAACACGTGCCATATAGGGAATTAAGGCAGATGTCAGTCACATGAGCTGTCTTTTAAGTGTATGTGTGAGGTAATATATACTGTCCGGCCGGGGGGAGGGTTTACTGTTGGCTGGAGATTTATTAGGCTGCCTATAACAACCAATCACAGCTCAGCTTCTTTTTTCTTTCAGGTCATTAATATGACATATTCAAATTCTATTTTGTTATAGCTAACAGCAGTTATTTATTAACCCGGGCGTAGCCGGGTACTACAGCTAGTAATATATAAAGTCATCACAAACCGAGTGATATATTTCAATTGTTTATTTCTGTTAACGCTGATGATTATAGCTTACAGCCAATGAAAACCAGAAAGTCATTATCTCAGAAAATGACAATAATTAACACAAAACACAGCAAAGGTTTACTAAGGCTAGTTTCACACTGCAGTTTTTTTTCCTGATCAGGTTCCATCCGGTTTGTGTGCCAAAACCAGGAGTGTCTCCAAAACTCAGAACAGGTGTCAATCTTTCAATTATAGTTTTTCACTGCAAGTTCCTCTCCTGGTTCCTCTCCTGGTTTTGGCATACAAACCGGATGGAACCTGATCAGGGAAAAAACTGCAATGTGAAACCAGGCTAAGGGTTTAAAAAGGTCTCTTAGACCAGCTTCACACCATGGTTTTTCAGCATCAGGTTCTGTCCGGTTTGAACCGAACAGAACCTGATCTGGTTTTGCCTCCCATGTATCCCTATGGTGCCGGATTGGTCCTATTTGGCCATCCGGTTTTGTGTATTCTGTGTCTGATCCGATTTTGTCAGGTATTTTACCGTGCACAAAATCGGATCCTTTATGATTTTTTTGTCTCCGTTGCAAAAATCGGACAAAACCGGACAGAACTGGATCAGGCACAATCCGGTTTCATATAATGGGAGTCTATGGGCACCGAATCCGTGACAAAATCGGATCATTTCCCACAGCGCCGCTGTCGCCAGGCTACATGTACGGCCGCGGCGACCCCTGTTACCTCTACCCACTGCCTCCCTCCTCACCTCCTCGCCTCCCTCCTGGCCTTCCTGCCTCCCTCCTCGCCTTCCTGCCTCCCTCCACGCCTCCTCGCCTCCCTGCCTCCTTCCTTGCCTTCCTGCTTCCCTCCTCGCCTTCCTGCCTCACTCCTTGCCTCCCTGCTTCCCTCCTCACCTTCCTGCCTCCCTATCTCCCTCCACACCTCCCGCTATTCTCTCCAGTCTTCTCCCTGTACAGCTGTCATGTGACAGGGCGGGCTGATGTGACGTCACACAGCCCGCCCTGTCACATGTCGCTGTACACAGTGCGACACTGCGGGTGAGAACAGAGGGGGGCAAGAGGGATCCTGCCCCCGCAGCTATTCTGCCCCCCCACAGCCATCCTACCCCCCCAACAGCCATCCTGCCCCCCATCCTGGCTCCATCCTGCCCCCCGCATCCATCCTGCCCTCCCGGCTCCATCCAGCCCACCCCCCCCGGCTCCATCCAGCCCACCCCAGCTCCATCCTGCCCCCCCTGGCTCTATCCTGCCCCGCTCGCTCCTTCCTGCCCTGCTCGCTCCGTCCTGCCCCGCTTGCTCCATCCTGCCCCCCTGGCTCCATCCTGCCCCCCTGGCTCCATCCTGCCCCTCTGGCTCCATCCTGCCCCCCCTGGCTCCATCCTTTCCCCATGGCTCCATCCTGCCCCGCTTGCTCCATCCTGCCCAGCTCGCTCTGTCCTGCCCCGCTCGCTCTGTCCTGCCCAACTCGCTCCGTCCTGCCCAGCTCGCTCCATCCTGCCCTGCTCGCTCCATCCTGCCCTGCTCGCTCCGTCCTGCCCCACTCGCTCCATCTTGCCCCGCTCAATCCATCCTGCTCCAGTCTCTCCTTCCTGCCGCGCTCAGTCCATTCTGGCCCTCTTGCTCCATCCTGCCCCGCACGCTCCATCCTGCCCCTCTTGCTTCATCCTGCCCCACTTGCTCCATCCTGTCCCCCCTCAGATCCATCCTGCCCCCCAGCTCCATCCTGCCCCGACGCATGCATCCTGCTCCCCCGGCTCCATCCTGCACCACTCGCTCCATCCTGCCCCCCCGCCACCATCCTGCCACCCCATCACCATCCTGCCATCCTGCCCCCCCGCAGGCTCCATCCTGCCCCTTGGCTCCATCCTGCCCCCTGGCTCCATGCCCTGCCAGCTCCATCCTGCCCCTCTGTCTCCATCCTGTCCCCCTGGCTCCATACCCTGCTGGCTCCATCCTGCCCCCCGCCTCCATCCTGCTCCCCAGCTCCATCCTGTCCCCCCCGCATCCATCCTGCCCCTTGTATCCATACTGCTCCCCCGCATCCATTCTGCCCCCCCGCATCCATCCTGCCCCCCTCGCACCCATCCTGCCTTTCCCCATCCATCCTGCCCCCCCGCATACATCCTGCCCCCCCCGCATACATCCTGCCCCCCTTGCATCCATCCTGCCCCCCCGTATCCATCCTGCCCCCCCGCATCCATCTTGGCCCCTGCCTCCAACCTGCCCCCCGCCTCCAACCTGCCCCCCGCCTCCATCCTGCTCCCCCGCCTCCATCCTGCCACCCGGCTCCATCCTGCCCCACTCACTCCATCCTACCCCACTCACTCCATCCTGCCCCGCTCGCTCCATCCTGCCCCGCTCGCTCCATCCTGCCCCCGTTTCCCAGGCAACGACAGGTCCTAAAGGCCTGTAGGACCTAGAAGACGGAGGTGGAGCGAGCCGGCAGACATGTGAGTATCCTCACTGAGGATTTTTTTATTTTTACTTTTACTGTGGAGGAGCGGGGGCCAGCAGGAGCTGGGGGGCCACGGGAAGTAGAGTATCGCCATATACCATAGTGCTGCTATACATGTCCTATAATGTACCGCCATATACCATAGCGCTGCTATACATGTACTGTAATGTACAGCCATATACCATAGTGCTGCTCTACATGTACTGTATTGTACGGCCACATACTATAGCGCTGCTGTACATGTACTGTAATGTACTGCCATATTCTATAGTACTGCTATACATGTGCTGTAATGTACCACCACATACCATAGCGCTGCTATAAATGTGCTGTAATGTACTGCCATATATTATAGCGCTGCTATACATGTGCTGTAATGTACCGCCATATACCATAGCGCTGCTATACATGTACTGTAATGTACGCCATATACTATAGTGCTGCTATACATGTACTGTAATGTACCACCATATACTATAGCGCTGCTATACATGTACTATAATGTACCGCCATATAAAATAGCGTTGCTATACATGTAATGTAATGTATCGCCATGTACCATAGCTTTGCTATACATGTGCTCTAATGTACCGTCATATACTATAGCGGTGCTATACATGTACTGTAATGTACCACCATATACCATAGCGCTGCTATACATGTGCTGTAGTGTACTGCCATATGCTATAGTGCTGCTATACATGTGCTGTAATGTACCACCATATACCATAGTGCTGCTATACATGTGCTCAAATGTACCACCATATACTCTAGTGGTGCTATACATGTGCTGTAATGTACCACCATATACTATAGTGCTGGTATACATGCACTGTAATGTACCGCCATATACTATAGCGCTGCTATACATGTACTATAATGTGCAGCCATATACTATAGTGCTGCTATACATGTACTGTAATGTACCACCATATTCTATAGTGCTGCTATACATGTGCTGTAATGTACCACCATATACCATAGCGCTGCTATACACGTGTTGTAATGTACTGCCATATACTATAGTGCTGCTATACATGTGCTGTAGTGTACTGCCATATACTATAGTGCTGCTATACATATGCTGTAATGTACCGCCATATACCATAGCGCTGCTATACATGTGCTCAAATGTACCGCCATATACTCTAGTGCTGCTATACATGTACTGTAATGTACCACCATATACCATAGCACTGCTATATATATAAGTAGTTCACTCACGTTGACTGAACAAGTTCTGTCAGTCATAGTATGTCAACTACATACATATTCTAGAATACCCGTTGCGTTAGAATCGGGCCACCATCTAGTATTGTACATAAGTGACTATGGTGAACATCATACTGTCTAATTGAGGTTGCTAGTGATCATACTGTGCATGGGGCTGTGGTGGCATCATACTGTGAATAAGTGGCCATAGTGTGTATCATAGTGTGTAAAGAGAGACTATGAGTTTATCATATTCTGTATAGGGGACTGTGACACCATCCGGATCACAGTGGTAGCTGAAAATGTAAAAATGGACAGTGTAAAACTCCTTTAAAAATGTTGAATATTTTATATGATGTTTTAATTACTCGATAGTTAACTCAGGCTAGGGTCACATCTCCGTTTTTTTAAAAAAATCCTGATCCGGTTTTGAGCTTTCAAAAAGCTCAAAACCGGACCAGGAAACGCTCCTCATAGGAGCCTATGCTAAACACCGGATTGCTTCACAAGCAATCCGGTGTCCGTCTCTGGCACTGCAGCCTGCGTTAAAAATCATGCAGGCTGCAGTTTTCGGAGCGGTTTAAGCAGCCGCACTGCAGTAACCGGATTGCTCAGGATGTGTAATCCTGAGTAATGCAGCTACTGCATAGTTTGCTGATACCGGCTATATAGATAGGGGGGGGGAGTTTGGGGGTTTTGCGCCAGCTATGGGGACAGTGGCGCATTTGAACTTTGCAGCCAAAGAGTTGGCGGCCGGTCTCTAGGGGGACTAAGCCCCCCCCTAGAGACCTCAAGGATTGTTTTATTTATTAAATTTAACACTTTACAATTGATAGTACAGTTTGCTCATCCCGGCAATAGCCGGTATCAGCAAACTATGCAGTAGCTGCATTGCTCAGGATTACACATCCTGAGCAATCCGGTTACTGCAGAACGGTTTACAGAACACATTTTTGAAAAAAAATGTGTGTGACCGGTATTGCGTTCACCGCATCAGGATCTGGATGCGGTGAATGCAATTCAAGTTTTAAGTGTGACCCTAGCCTAGCATATTTAAGATATGTCAGGATATGCTTTCAAAGTCTGTAAGATAACATTCCATTGAACACTAGAAAGAACATGCAAGGAAATGTGGCACAGGGTCTTTATATTTTTTAATTTATTTCTGTCAGGCTGATGTACTTATGTAGATATAGCTGTCCTAGTGTGTTATATTACTGAAATTTGAATGGATTTATCACCTTTGATACTGATGACACAGTCTAAAACATGTCTGCGTCCACATACACACAATCATGTAACTTCAAAAATTGTTCTTACTAATGACAATACCTAATCTATCTAGCCAAGCTTACACTCCCACAAATTAATTATTTTTAAATTGGATACACCAATTACACATATTAAAACTTCAATTAATTTAATAATCATTCATTTCTTTTAGTTTTCCACTAGTTCCTTGAAAGCCTTAATAAAATAAGGTGATGATAATGCAGCCCTGAAGCTGCTGGAGAGAATCCATATATCTGTTTGAGCAAACTATTACTCATCATACATTAGAACAATTATTTGAGATAATAAATATAAATACCTTTTTATAGTAGCGGTCAACATGTTGACAAACCTGTTCATGCAATGTTTTCCTTGTTCCTTTCGGAATGGGCACATTGTAAATTTAGTGTGAAGGCATCAAAACCATGAATGGGCACATATGGCAATAAAAAGTAAAAATGTGTGAAACAAAGCAGAATGCATGTTAAACCTTAGATTCCTCAAAGTACTCCTTTTTCACTTTGATAACAACTTTATGTCTCCTTGGTAGTGATGGGCGAGTCCTAAATTACTCGGAATCGCTTGACTCTAGCTACTCGTTGCGAGTCTAGCGAGTCCAATGTTAATGAATGGGGAAGCGAGTAATAGCGAGTAATGTGCGATTTACAAATTGCAGATGTGTCTCGGAAGCTTCAGGCTCTATCTGCTAGGACTCGTTACTCTGCGAGTTTCCCAGCATTTACTCGCACAGTAACCAGCCCAATGCAAATCAATGGCAATCCTAGTTTTGTCAGAGACTCTGACAAAACTAGGATTGCCATTGTCTTGCATTGGACTCGCTACTGTGCCAGTGATCGCAGGGAAACTCGCAGAGTAAGAGCTGTCTGCTCTGTGCAGCTCCAGGGTCCTAGAGCCCGCCTGCTGCCTGATGTAGCAGAGCTGAGATTGTTCTCAGTCTGCTCATTCCCTGTGCATAGACATCTATATCTATGCACAGGGGTGTAGCAGAGAGGACATCGCGTTTTGGACTACGTCGGACGGAAGAGGATTTTTTTAATTAAATATGGAGTCCCTAATGGCTTTTTTTTTTTATTTCTAATAAAAAATTTCTCTGTGTTGTGTTTTTTTTTAACCCTTTATTGGAGATTCTTAGTGGCCGGGTCAAACCTGGCCTGACATTAAGAATCTCGGGTTTAATACCAGCTTGTATAACAAAGCTGGTATTAACCCCTTTATTACCCAGCGTGCCACCGCCACCAGGGCCGCTGGAAGAGTGGGGTTCAGCGCCAGAGGATGGCGCTTCATGAACGCGCCATCTTCTGGGGCGGCTGCGGGCTGCAATTTGCAGCGGAGCCCCACGCATTTTTATTTCATTATTTCATGAAATTCATGACATAATAAAAAAAGAGGGCTCGCCTATATTCTTGTGTCCGGCCAGGTACAAATAGGCACCTGGGGATTAGGGGCAGCCTGTAGCTGCCTGCTGAATCCGGCTGGTTCCAGAAATACGGCGAAGCCTACGTCATTTTTTTTCTGAAAAATCAAAAAACAATCCTAAAAAAGGGACTGCATCTTTATTAACCCCTCGCCCATGGTCCAGGGGTTAATAAAGATGCAGTCCCTTTTATTTACATTGTTTTATGGATTTGTCAGAAAAAAATTTGACGTGGGCTTCGCCGTATTTCTGGAACCAGCCGGATCCAGCAGGCAGCGACGGGCTGCCCCCAACCCCCAGGTGCCTATTTGTACCTGGCCAGACACAAGAATATATGGGAGCCCTTTTTTTTTATTATTTCATGAAATAATAAAAAAAAAAATGCGTGGGGCTCCGCGCAATTTCTATGTCTAGCCAGGTACAGCTAAGCAGCTGGGGGCTGGAATCCGCAGCGCAGGGAGGCCCAAGCTTTCTGGGCACCCCCCGCTGCAAATTGCAGCCCACAGCCGCCCCAGAAGGTGGCGCGTTCATTGAAGCGCCATCCTCTGGCGCTGAACCCCGCTCTTCCAGCGGCCCTGGTGGCGGTGGCACGCTGGGTAATAAATGGGTTAATACCCCCTTTGTTATACAAGCTGGTATTAAGCCCGGGATTCTTAATGTCAGGCCAGGTTTGACCCGGCCACTAAGAATCTCCAATAAAGGGTTAAAAAAAAACACACAGAGAATTTTTTATTAGAAATAAAAAAAAAAGCCATTAGGGACTCCATCTTTAATTAAAAAAATCCTCTTCCGTCCGACGTAGTCCAAAACGCGATGTCCTCTCTGCTACATCCCCTGTGCATAGATATAGACGTCTATGCACAGGGAATGAGCAGACTGAGAACAATCTCAGCTCTGCTACATCAGGCAGCAGGCGGGCTCTAGGACCCTGGAGCTGCACAGAGCAGACAGCTCTTACTCTGCGAGTTTCCCTGCTATCACTGGCACAGTAGCGAGTCCAATGCAAGACAATGGCAATCCTAGTTTTGTCAGAGTCTCTGACAAAACTAGGATTGCCATTGATTTGCATTGGACTCGTTACTGTGCGAGTAAACGCTGGGAAACTCGCAGAGTACCGAGTCCTGCGAGTCCCTTACTACTCGCAGAGTAACAAGTCCTAGCGAGTAGATTCGTCCATCCCTACTCCTTGGCATTCTTTCAAGTAGCTTCATCAATTAGTCAACTGGGATGGCTTTCTAATAGTCTTAGAAGAGTTCCCAGAGGTGCTGCTAGGCACTTGTTGGCTGTTTTGCCTTCACTTTACGGTTCAACTAATCTGAACCATCTCAGTTTTGTTCAGGATGTGTGATTTTGAAGACTAAAGCCGGCGTCACACACGTCAATGTTGTCAGCGATCTGATCGCTGGCGACATTGACAGCTGATCGCTGGTGAGCTGTCACACAGGCAGACCAGCGACATCGTGGAAATGATTTAAATATTGTTTCCACGATGTCTGCAGGCTGGTATCCATGGTAAACTGTGGGTAATTAGGCAGCGCGCGCTGCCTAGATACCCGATATATACCTTGGTTACCAGCCTTCTCCGCTCACCGGCTGGTATCCAAGGTACACAGCGGTTAACTAGGGTCCCTAGGGTCCAAAATTCTTCCTTGCCGTAGCAATCTAAATCTGTTAGATTGCAAGGGAATTATCAGGTGAACTATCAGATTTTCAATTGGATTAGGGTCTAGACTATGCCATTACAGTACTTTGATCTTCTGGTGAAACATTTTTTTGTTGATTTAGGGGTATGCTTCAAGTCATTGACATCTGAAAGGTGAAATTAATCTTTAGATTCAGCTTTTTACAGAGACCTAAAGGTTTTGATGCAAAATTGACTGATATTCTGTACTGTTCATAATTCCTTGAACTTGATTAAAGCCCTAGTTCTAGCTATCGGAAAACAGACTGAAAACAAAATGCTGCCTCCACCATTCTTCACTGTGGTTAAATACGTTCTTTTGATGATGTTCAGTGTTGGCTTGCACCAAACATACTCTTTAAAATTATGGCCAAAACATTTTATCAGACCATAACATGTATTCTCACATGCTTTTGGCGAAGTTGATGTAGGTTTTGGGAACAGAAATACAGGCTTGAATGTTTTTCTTATAATAAACTTCCATCTTGTCACCTTATGCCATTGTCCAGACGTCTGAACAATATGGAAGATTGTGGTCACATGCAATGCACAATCAGTTCTTGCTCGAAATTCCAACATCGTCTTTAAAGTTTTCTATTGGCCTCATAGAATCCTCCCAGATGAATTTTCTTCTTGTCTTTCATCAATTTTTGTTGCGCAATCTATCAATCCAAAAGGAGGCTCAACTGAGTTCACAGCTGTAGTTTCTTATGATGTGAACTCAATTGAACCTGCTGTTGGATTGCCAGATTGCGGGACATGGCAACACAGCTGTCTGGCAATCCAGCAGCAGGTTAAAATGAGTTGACTCCATGGGAAACTACAGCTGTGTACTCAGTTCAACCTGCTGCAGATTGACGAATTGCAGGACATCAAAGCGCAGTTGTCAAGCAGTCGAACCGCATGTTCAACTGAGTTCACAGTTGTAGTTTCCTACAGTGTGAACTCAGTTGAACCTGCGACTGGGAATGCCAGACATCTGTGCTACCATGTCCCGCAATCCGGCAATCTGGCAGCGGGTTCAAAAGAGTTCACTGAAATCAGTGGGGAAGCCTTCCAGTGAACTGAATAACATCACAGTTTCTCACAGCTGAGGACTATCTCTTGCTGTCAGTATGTCCTGAAATATGTACTGAGTGGTCATGTATTACCTCACAGCAGCCTCTGAGATGTAGGAGTGGTAGGATCATCAAGGGACATCGTATCAACTACTTAGCACCTGCAGGGATGTTTAGGGAGTTAATAAAGAGATGAAAGAGGCTTTGGGTGTTTTTTATTAGTTGTTTGGGTTTATTTCTTTTAATTTACAGATTAGTGTTGGAGGGGCAATACTTGACATGGCTTGGATGGGCCTGGAAGTGCCTACACTGGATAAGCTTGCTGATTGGCTGCTCTGTGGCCTTTCAACTAGATAATTTGGATGACAAAACCAAAAAGGAATCAGATGTACATACATGTTCACGATTCAGCACCGGACACACAGTATTCGGTATGAATGTAGCGCCCCACTGGTCGGGAGGCCATGGAGGGGTACTGCACCCAGACCAGAGTGTGTAGTATCACTGTGACCAGGGGACTGGGATGTTGATAGGGGACCCTCACCACACACATCCATACACCTTAGGTCTGGGGACCAATAGGTTAATCTGTTACTAGGGAATTGGTCCTGGTAGGAGGAGCTTAGGTGGTATAGTGGAGAACGGGAAAGTGAGTCAGTCAGAGAAAGTCGTTGGAGGGGAACCTTGCGAGAAGGAGGGCACCTCAGGAGAGGTGGCCCGGGAACCGAAGGGGATTCTAAGGTGTTGAGGTGCACCCGAATCCGTGCCAGTACGTCTCCCCAGCCGGAGGGATCTAGTCCAAACTGGAGGACTGCCTCCAAGGCTGTGCGGGTGTTTATCCTCGAGCCGCAGAACTGGACGGCACGCACTTCTTTAGAGGTTGCGGCATAATTCCGCTAAGGCCCCTGTATAGGGTCAAGGAGGCCCAGAGAGCGATAGACTCCAGAAGAAGACCCGGAGGCAATAGGCTCCAAGAGGAGGCCCGGAGATGACCGACTCCACACCGGAGGGTCAAGAGCATGCGACTCCGTTAGGATTCCGTGGGGACCGGCGGTGGGCTCTGTGCACGGGAGCGCAAGGAGGGAAGAGGAGAGCGTAGTAAGAACTGATGAGAGGAAAAGCAGGCATATCACAGAGAGTCCCCAGCGAAACATCCTAATCCCCTGCTGACCACTGAGGCCAGCAATACGCGTGGACTGTGTAAAGAACTGTTTGCTGCCAAAGTCACCAGTAAAGCCCGTTTCAGAGACTAAGACTGTGTGGTTAGGGATGGGCGAATCTACTTGTTACTACTCGCTACTCTGCGAGTAGTAGGGTACTCGGCCGACTCCTTACTCTGCGAGTTTCATTGCGATTACTCGCACAGTAATGAGTCCAATGAAAATCAATTGTAAATTCTATTCCTCTACATCTTTGAACCGGATTGTCCCGGATTGACCCGGTCAGGTTCAATCAGGTACCATAGACATCAATGTTTAATGTACCCGGATCTGTACAAACTGGTACAATCCGGTTTAGTCCCGGTATAAAGAATTTGCTTAAAGCTGTCATGGACTCCATTTCAATCCAGTTCAACCTAACATGCTTGCTATGCAGCCGGATTGTCCCTGAATCGTTACAAAACCAGACCGGTTACCAGATACCCGCTGTCAGCAGCGGGTATTACGAGCGAGTCTACTCCTGTATTCTGTATTCAGTACTCGTCGAATATAGAATATGTTAATGTTACATTACGAGATGGAGACAGCCTAGCATGTTAGCTATTAAAAAACTGAAAAGCGAGCCCAGCATGTTATCTAATCATAGTCAGTAATGCCGCAGCCATGTCGGTTGTGGCATTACTATGATTGGCTGCTGTCCATCGTGATGCCTTTGTCATGTATGATAAGGCAAGTCTGTATATAAGCCTTACCCCCGCCATTTTGGGCACATTCCTATGACGATCTGAGCTAGTGTAGGGGGAGTTGCAGAAGATCCTAGGGAGTGTCAGTCAGTGTAGGAAATCCACCTTGAGATTCCTCACATTTAACCCAAAAGCTCTTGTGAGAGCTACCAGGATGGAGGAGTACTGTAGAGGACTGTAGGCAGGGAGACAGGCAGGAGCAGCCTTTCAGTGCCACACGGCACCGACCTCAGAGCTTAGCTCACTCAGCTTTCCTCAGAACTGAAATCAGAAGCTAAGAGTTTTTTTTTCCAGCAGATAATTTTGGGGTCATATTTACCCCTGCAGCTTAATTTTTGCTAGGGACAGTGCGTAGCTGCTCTGCTACCTGACAGCATGCACGGTACCATCTAGTGGTGACGCAGAGAGCACCACAGTACACCTTGGTGACTGCTTTTGCGCACTAACTATTTTTTTCTGGGCCAGTGCGTTTCTGCTCTGCTAATCGGTCCGATTCAAGCCGGTTAACTTTAACATGACTGTCTATGGACCGGATTGAACCGGACCGGTTCAATCCGGTTCAATCCGTGTTTTTTTTTCAACTATTCTTTAAAAGCCCGTGGCTTTTTGCTGCTGGCTTTTAAAGAATAAAATGGGGAATTGCAGGTTTTTCCTCTGCCGCCAGACCCCTTCATGGGGTCCAGCAGCAGAGGAATCGCTGCAATACCTGCTTCCCCATTCATTTACATTGGACTCGCTAGACTCACAAGGAGTAGCGAGTATCGGGATCCTACTCGTTAGAGTCTAGTGAGTCTGAGTAATTTAGTATTCACCCATCCCTATGTGTGGTGTGTTTATTAGCCTGCCCCGGAGGAGCCATATTCCTGCCCACAGAGATTGTCATCCTGCAGCTCTACCTGATGAGCCACCTCCCTCTGTAAGTTCTCCATTCCTCCATTACAGCCTCGGGGATACCGCTCCACCTACGGGGAGCATTACCAACTAGCTGCCTCAACATAATCCCCGGAGGTCTGAAGCAGCGCAGATATCATTACCGCATACCGTGGGTGGCATCACAAACTCTTTTATTCTTCCCCTTTTTCAGCGACCACCAGGGCCACGGGCCCGGACACAGGCCATCCATAACATCCCCATGAACTACAATGCCCGGGACCAAGTCCCCAAGGCCATGGGGTGGGTAAGCTTTTGGAATAGCAAACAGGATCCCGTGCCCTGTAACACCGGGTACTGTGCACCTTGAACTTTAATTTGAACCGATCTTTATTGCTGGGCCCCAAAATGAGACCACGTTTCGGGACTTGAGGGTCCAGTTAAATGAGACACTGGACTGGACCTTCAGTTGGTGGTGCGCTGGTACCTGGTCCGTGCTGTCCCGGTTGGCGGAGCAGCAGGGAGCTATCAGGCCAGAGCCGGAGTTGCAGGCAAGAGTCCTGACCCTGGAGAGCCTGAACCCACCGAGGAGACCCCGAGACCAGACCCACAACCAGTTCTCCAGGAGGAGAACCTGGGACCTGTTGTAGATGTAGAAGTCGGGGAATCTGGGCCCCGCACGGTGCCAGACGATCCCGAGCCATATGATGATGACAATGAGGACCCAGAGGAGCCAGCCAAGTCTGATGTCCCGGAGGTGCCTGTAGGAGAACCCGACGTGGTCATGGAGGCAGTCATAGAGAAGCCATCCAGCCACCCGGACTCCGAGGAGGAGGGACCCGAGGAGGATGACCAGGACTGGAGCGATGATGAAGTCGGGGCATCCGGGCTCCGCATCATCTGGTGGGACAGTCATCAGCATCAGCAGGCCAGGAGAGTCGGTGTCGCTGCCATCATCGGGGTGCAGGAGAGTGCCCCCATTCCGGTTTGGGAACAAACAGAGTTGACAGAGCAGAAGTACCGGGGGAACCAGGTGGACCAGCAGCGCTGCCATGAGGAATGCTGGGCGCGGGAACAAGAAAATTTTCTGGAGAGACCCCGAGCCCAAGGGTAACCGCCGAGACCACCTGAGGACAGGAAATCAAGTACGGTAATGGCGTTTAACCTGGATAGTGGGTGTGGGTTCATTTGGGAACTGGGCCTACAGTAGGAAGTATTTGTCAACCATAGTGACGTAGAGGCTCACCTCCCCAAGGGTTACCCAGACAGGGATCTTTACCGGCATGACCGGGTGGACTATGAGCGTCATGCCAGACCTAAGGGCTGGTATGCTCTGTGTGTTTACAAAGGTAAATACTGAGATGCTAAAACCTGGCTTTGAGTATAGTTCCATGTGTGATACTTTTATGTGAGATGTAACTTATTTAGATGCTGTTGAGACTTGCTGGACTATAACCTGTTAAGCCCAAGGACTCAGTAAAGTGTGACAATATGCCTTTAAACAGTCCGGTGGTGACATGGACACTACTGTATCACTGCAAGTTAATTACCACCGGAACTGTATGTGTGAACCTGGCCTATTAGGTCGGCTGTATATAGCTTTAAAATGGTTTTGGTCCCGTTGACCCGGCAACGTTATAAGAATGTGCCTCCCGGAAGGGATGAAAAATAATGCATAAATGTTATAAGTGTGAATAAAAATGTTATTTTATTGTGTCGTTACCATGCATATAAAAATTTAACTCTGTGCTGGGTACGGGTCGGGTCACTCACGGACGACTGAGCTTAACCAAGGGGGAATGTGGGGCCCCACTGGTCGGGGATGCCATGGAGGTGTACTGCACCCAGACCAAAGTGTGTAGTATCCCTGTGACCAGGGGACTGGAATGTTCATAGGGGACCCTCACCACACGCATCCACACACCTTAGGTCAGGGGACCAATAAGTTAATCTGTTGCTAGGGAACTGGTCCCGGTGAGAGGAGTTTAGGTGCTATGGGGAGTGTTACCAACTAGCTGCCTCAACATCATCCCCAGAGGTCTGCAGAAGCGCCGGTATCATTACCCAATACCGTGGGTGGTGTCATAAATGTTTTTATTTTTCCCCTTTTTCAGTGACCACCAGGGCTACGGGCCCGGGCACAGGCCGCCCGTTACATCCCCATGAACTACAATGCCCGGGACCGAGTCCCCACGACCCTGGGGTGGGTCATGACCAGTACAGTTTGGGTTCGCTCATACCTACTCCTTTTACTGTCCCACAGAGTAATGGCACCACAGTGCCCCTTACAAAACAATAATACCTCCTTTGTGGCCTCTATATATTAAAATTGCCCCATAGAAATATTAATTTCATGTGCCCCCTAGAAAACAGAGCCCACATTCTGTCCCTTTGGCAAGCACAATACTCTGAGTGCCCCTAAGGGACTACTTAACAATGAATATTGTCACTCAAGTCCCCCAATGTACACATTCCCTATGCACAGAATGGTTTGCAAACAGCTCCTTGCAAACAGCTCCTTTATGCAGAGTAGGATGACCCCACAGCTACGCTATACAAAGAAATTTTCAGGTGCTTTTCAGGAACTAAAGTAATGTGGAAAGAGAAAATAGAAAATTCTACTTTTTTCAACGGAATATTACTTTAGCCTGAAATACTCTATTTTCACAAAGGTAAAAGCAGAAATTACACCATACAATTTGTTGTGCAAGTTCTCCTTAGTACACGATACCACTGTTTGGGCGCAAAGCAGGGCTTGGAAGGGGAGGCGCACCATTTAACTTTTACAATGAGAAATTGTCTGGAATCGTTAACTGAAACCATGTTGTGTTTGGAGAACCCCTGATCTGGCTAAATAGTGGGACTCCTCCACAAGTAACTCCATTTTAGAAACTAGACCCCCAAAAATGAATCTAGATGTATGGTGAGCACTTTGAATCCCCAGGTGCATCACAGAATTTTATAACGTTGAGACGTGAAAATAAAAAATTCCTTTTCTTTCCATAAGAATGTTATTTTAGCCCCAATTTTTTTTGTTTTTACAAGGGAAACCTGAGAAAATGGACTCCAAAATGTGTTGCGCAATTTCTTCTGAGTATGCTGATACCCAATATATGGTAAAAAATGACTGTTTGGGTGCACAACAAGGCTTGGAAGGGAAGTAGCGTGTTTTAATTTTTTGACTAGAAAATTACCTGGACTCGTTAGCGGACTTCATGTCACAATTGTAGAGCCCATGATGTGCCTAAACAGTAGAGTTACAAAAGTAGTTTTGAGGCACAGTGCAAAGTGTAGGAGGGAAGGAGCGACACATTGGAGTACAACTTTAGTTGGAATAGTTTGCTGGTGCCATTTTACATTGGCAAAGCACTTGATTTCCCTAAAGAGTGGAGTTCCCCCACACGTGACACCATTTTGGAAACTAGACCCCCTCAAAGAATTTATCTAGATGTTTGGTGAGCACCTTGAGCCCCAAGTGCTTCACAGAATTTGATAATGTTGAGCTTTGAAAATGAAATAATACATTTTTAACCATAAAAATGTTGTTTTAGCCCCAAACTTTATCAATTCCACAGGGTAAGAGGAGATAAGAGGAGATTATGACCATGAAATTTTCTGTGCAATTTTTTCTAAGTAAACCAATACCCCATATGTGGTCAAGAACTACTTTTGAGGCAAAGTACAAAGTTAAGAAGAGAATAGTTGGAATGCTTTGGGGTGCCATGTCACATTGGCAGAGCTCCTGAGGTGCCATAAAAATGACCCAATTTTACAAACTGCTCTCCTAAATGAATTTATCTAGGGGTGCAGTGAACATGTTAGCACTACAGGTGTGTGCAACATTTTTTTTACTATTGGGCCGTGAACAAAAAAAAATTTGATTTTTACCACTAAAATGTTGTTATAACCCCAGATTTCCAATTTTCACAGGAAGTATAGGTTAAAAAACCCGCATAATTAGTGATGGGCGAATCCTAAATTACTCGGAATCGCTTGACTCTAGCGAGTCCGAGCCCAGGACTCGCTACTCGTTGCGAGTCTAGCGAGTCCAATGTTAATGAATGGGAAAGCGAGTAATAGCGAGTAGTGTGCGATTTACAAATCACAGATGTGCTCGGAAGCTTCAGCCTGAAGCAATCCTAGTTTGCCATTGATTTGCATTGTACTCGTTTACTGTGCAAGTAATCGCTGGGAAACTCGCACAGATAAGAGTCCTGTCTGCTCTGTGTGCTGGCTGCCGCAGCTCCAGGGTCCTAGAACCCGCCTGCTGCCTGATGTAGCAGAGCTGAGATTGTTCTCAGTCTGCTCATTCCCTGTGCATAGACATCTATATCTATGCACAGGGGATGTAGCAGAGAGGACATCGCGTTTTGGACTGCGTCGGACGGAAGAGGATTTTTTTAATTAAAGATGGAGTCCCTAATGGCTTTTTTTTTATTTCTAATAAAAATTTTTCTCTGTGTTGTGTTTTTTTTTAAAACAATTTAATAGAAATTCATGGCGGTCATGTCTAATATTGGCGTGACCGCCATAAATTTCGGGCTTAGGGCCAGCTGATAATACAAAGCTGGCCCTAACCTCTTTATTACCCAGCGTGCCACCGCCACCAGGGCCGCTGGAAGAGCGGGGTTCAGCGCCAGAGGATGGCGCTTCAATGATCGCGCCATCTTCTGGGGCGGCTGCGGGCTGCAATTTGCAGCGGGGGGTGCCCAGAAAGCTTGGGCATCCCTGCGCTGCGGATTCCAGCCCCCAGCTGCTTAGCTGTACCTGGCTAGACATAGAAATTGCGTGGAGCCCCACGCATTTTTTTTTTATTATTTCATGAAATTCATGAAATAATTAAAAAAAAAGGCTCCCCTATATTCTTGTGTCCGGCCAGGTACAAATAGGCACCTGGGGGTTGGGGGCAGCCCGTCGCTGCCTGCTGGATCCGGCTGGTTTCAGAAATACGGCAAAGCCCACGTGAAATTTTTTTCTGACAAATCCATAAAACAATGTAAATAAAAGGGACTGCATCTTTATTAACCCCTGGACCATGGGCGAGGGGTTAATAGAGATGCAGTCCCTTTTATTTACATTGTTTTATGGATTTGTCAGAAAAAAATTTCACGTGGGCTTTGCCGTATTTCTGGAACCAGCCGGATCCAGCAGGCAGCGACGGGCTGCCCCCAACCCCCAGGTGCCTATTTGTACCTGGCCGGACACAAGAATATAGGGGAGCCTTTTTTTTTACAACACGGAGAAAATTTTATATTTGAAATAAAAAAAAAAAGCCATTAGGGACTCCATCTTTAATTAAAAAAATCCTCTTCTGTCCAACGCAGTCCAAAACGCGATGTCCTCTGCTACATCCCCTGTGCATAGATATAGATGTCTGTTCTCAGTCTGCTCATTCCCTGTGCATAATCTCAGCACTGCTACATCATCTCTGTGAGCAGGCGGGCTCTAGGACCCTGGAGCTGCGGCAGCCTGCACACAGAGCAGACAGCTGGACTCGGCTCGCAAAGTAACAGCAGTTACTTTGCGAGTTTCCCTGCTATCACTGGCACAGTAGCCGAGTCTAATGCAAGACAATGGCAATCCTAGTTTTGTCAGCGTTTGCCATTGATTTGCATTGGACTCGTGCGAGTAAACGCTGGGAAACTCGCAGAGTACCGAGTCCTGCGAGTCCCTTACTACTCGCCGAGTAACGAGTCCTAGCGAGTAGATTCGCCCATCCCTACGCATAATGTGACATGTGTAGGCTCATACTCACAGAGGCCTGCTAAATTCAGGAAGCAAACAAGGAGACCCCCAAGAAGAGTCTCCACATTTCCAAAAATTAGGGCCAGATACCACCAAAGTGGCATCAATTGACCCAGAATTAAAATTGTATAATGTTGAGATGAATGCATGGCACAGCGTCTGGAACAGGGCCTGGCATAGCCTTTGAAAGTCAAACATTCATTAGAAACAGGGGGCTGAGTAACACATATAGGAATTGTACTCATAGAGCCCTGTTAAGTTCAGGAAACTGAAATGAAAGAAAACCCCAAGAAGAGTCTCCACATTTAAAAAAATTAAGGCCAGATAACACCAAAGTGGCATCAATTGACCCCAAATAAAAATTATTTAATGGCGAGATGAATGCAGCATGCTGAAAAGCACCTACTCTGCCCAGTCTGCCACTGGGGTGGAAAAGTCCTTGGAGATTCATGACTTGTTCACCTTGATGAAAGCTATGTGGTCTACAATTTCAGGGGACAGTCTTAGGGCCACGTCACACGGTTCAATTTACTGAACGATATTGTTAGCCCACCCTACCCGGAACAGGGCTATTTTTATATGCATGCATGCAAACAACAAACCATTTTTATTACTAATAATATTATTCACATCGCTGGTGAGCTGTCACACAGGCAGACTCACCAACGATGTGGACCAGCGAGAACACTGGTTACCATGGTAAACATCAGGTTACTAGGCGCTACGCGGCGCTTAGTAACCCGATGTTTACCAAGGATACGAGCTCCCAGCATAGGCTGCGAGGCGCTGGGTGCTCGTTCATCGTTGGTCTGGCGGTGTCACACGCAGAGATGCTGCGTGTCCACCGGCCGACCAACGATAGATTTGTAAACGTGTTCACAAATCATCGATCAAACAATCAAGCAATTTTTCAAAGAAATATCACTTGATTACACGCAGCGACGCACAAACGATATCGCTTAAGCAATCAAAAAAGCACGTTACTTAAGCGATATTGTTCAGTAAATTGATGCGTGTGACATGGCCCTTACGCGCTTATGTGTCAGATCACCCCCAGCAGCGCTGAAGACACATTCTGAGAGAACGCTGGCATGACAAAACCTCCAATGCATGATTGGTGAGCTCAGCCCACGCCTCCATTTTTGAAGCTAAAAATGTAAATGGGTTCAAGCCCCACCTGATGGCATGGATATTGAGCTCTAGATACTCCTGCAGCATCCTCTTCAATCTTTCACTATGTGTCAGACTTGGACAGGCTGGTTTAAAAAACTGGTCAAAGGACTCCCAGAAATTGCTTCTGACAGTTAAACTGCTACTACTAATTTATCTATGCTGTTAGCTCGATGTCCCCCAGTTTGGAAGTGTAAATCTGTGATACGTGCTGTGTCCCATATTGATGTGCTGGGAAAAAACAGTCCTAAGATTGTCTTTCAGCCTTTTTGATACTCCAGTATGTACAGTATGGCTAAATTTACTCTTGTACCGCGGATCCAATAGTGTGGCAACTCGGGGTACTCAGATCTCGGGCATTTGGGTACGGTGCTGTCACGGGTGGTCGGTGCCCGAGCCTGTGCCCTTGAGGTGACAATAAAAAGGGGTATTTACATGGTTAAAAGGGATTATAAATGAATGTCGTGACGCCACCTGTAGATCCAGTGATGGCACCGGCGCTGCTGCAGACCTCCAGGGGGGTGGATGGCAGCAAGGTGTTGTGGCTCCCTACAGGTAGAGCAGGGTCCCCCGAGGCAGTGTAGTGTGAAGATAGGAATAGGGCAGCGCATTCTCTGCTGTGAGACTGGAATGTCACAGTTCACCAAGAAGGAATCACAGACACTTGCTTGCTCTGCACGGGTCTTTACTCCGGTAATCTGCAGTTTACAGGGTATACAGTTGTTACAGCCAGAGTAGCAGACCGGGTGGACCTGGCCATAGGCAATGTCTATCCGAAGCTCCAACTATGTCCTTTCCTTTCTCTTGCACTGTCCTATTTCTGCGCACTCTTTCTTCCTCGCGCTGCCCTGCACGAATCCCGCTTGTGAACCAGCCCTGTTAGGTGATATGGGACACCCTCTTCTCGCTCTAGGGGCCCAACATGGTTTGGTGCTTCTGGTGGGGACCGTGCGTGTCAGACGGATCATGCTCCTAAGAAGCTGTCGATCATACTGGTATCTGTGGCTCAGGGATGAACCTCTACTCCGCTTCAGAGCCGGTACCCCACTTTGGACTGGGCCAAGGTTGTTCAGTCAACCTCTATCTGCCCCTCTCTGTCTGGGCCACCAGGTTGAGGTGCCCTCCCTGTTGCTACTCTTTCTTCTCCTCTCTCACACTCATGTTTCCTGCTCTTTTCCCACTCACTATATACCCTAGCTCTCATCCCACCGGGACCGGTTACCCTGGCAATGCGCTGTCCAATTGGCCCCCTGTCTCTAGGTGTATGTATGTGTTGGGGAGCTTCAGACTTCCATTACCCCCTACCAGGACAAGAATATTGCACCTTCTGTTTGGGGTGCAGTTCCCTTATGTAGCGCGCTGACCAGTGGGGCACTACACTCCCCCTTGGTGAACTACACTTGTCCCCAAATGTCACTACCCTACCCGGAACAGGGCTATTTTTATATGCATGCATGCAAACAACAAACCATTTTTATTATTAACAGGTATTCTTGTTCTTCCTGTCCGGGAAGTACTGTCTCTTAGACGTTGTAAAAACTTTTACCAGTTCAACGGAAACGGGTAACTCTTGCGGTCCCAGTGGTCACTGTCACTGTCTTTTCCAATATCCTGGTTACCACTGGGCCGCTGCACACACATAATATCATACAGCACACTAAGAAGACAAGGAAAAATAAAGAGTCTTCATGATAGTCTATGAGTGATTAACGGCAAGGTACACTATTAACATTAAGGAAATGACGTGTTGATTTTACTTTTGATCCTCACACTTGTGCACACGTAATGCGTACCAATCATGGGGTTATGCGTCTCTCTCATAGCTTACTGAGTCAAATCAGTATAAATCTCAATCAGGGTGACCTTTAGGCAAATGAGATTCAACGTCTCTCCGGGCAACAAAGACTTCCTCATAAAGTCCCTTTTCACGGATAAAACCCCACCCGTTCTCCAAGTTAAAGGTGGTGACTATACCTTGTTTACGGTGCTGTGTTGGTGGTTGGCGACGGGCCTGTGCTCTAATCTGTAAATTCTCCATTTCTCTGGCCCACCACTCCTCACAGCGGAGCTGCCGCACGGCTTGGTCAGGAAATTACATGGCGCGGTTGGTCTGATACATGGACTGTGTTTTGCCTCTGCCTGCTGCTCTCCACGGCAATGGTAGTTCCACCGCCATGGATGAATTGGATAGTGCCCCACCAGATTCTACGGGACTCAGATAACGTAGCCTCCTCGCGGTTCTCCTCTGGATCATCCTCCTCCTCGGAGCTCAGTTGGTCTGGTTCTTCTTTCTCATCGCGAAGCTGGTTGTGATCCTCCTCCTCAACTGCCTCTGTTACCAAATCAGGCTCCTCGACAAGTGGCTGTACATCCTCCGGTTCTTTGGCTGACTCTTCTTGCAAATCTGGGTAGTTAGGGTCATCTGATACGGCTGCAGTCTCGCCGTTGCTCTCCAGCGGGTCTTCAGGCTGCCCGCCTCATCTGTATTGATGGCTGGTGGCACCAGGTACTTTCTGGCTAACCAGGTGAGCATCTGGTAGCTGATTTCTCATCCCCGGTTCGAGTTCTGGACGGCCGGACTGCCTCTGCGTGGCTTCATGGTGTAGCTGGTGGGCCACACTGGCGCTCCAGTGCCAGATTGTCCACTCCACCTCCTCGAAGAGCTGCACTATTAATTCCTGGAGAACAGTCCCCCAAAAGGCTGCATCGCCCTCGTTGGTGTGGAGGGAAACCACCTCTGGGTCTCCAACTGCGGTGCGGGCCTCTTCCTCTACCTCCCGCATAAGGTCTCTCAGTCGGGTTGCCGACATGTCTCCAAGACCCGTAGTCTAGTAAGTCTGCTCTGCTCTTTTCCATTTGAAGTCCATGGGCGGGTTAAAGCCTCTGGCCCACCCCCTTGGTTTTCCTTCAGCAATCGGGGCGGGCAAGTAGTTTGGCACCTCTGCCATGGCCCTCCCATGATGTGGGGCCGAGGCAAGCCCCTCGGCCAACACATAGGTCTTTACATTCTTGGTTCTGCCATTTTGGGCCCAGCAAAAATGGCAGGAAGGTTTCTTAGGTGTCGTGCATAGACAGTTTAATTCCTTTTCAAAGTAGCCGATAAAGTTCTGTAAGGCACCTAAAACTGAGTTCACAGGTTGGTTCGTCCTGTTTGTGAGCATCAAAGTTGTCTGGCCCACTACTGTCAGGGTACTCAGATCTCGGGCATTTGGGTACAGTGCTGTCACGGGTGGTCGGTGCCCAAGCCTGTGCCCTTGGGGTGACAATAAGCAGGGGTATTTACAGTGCTAAAAGTTTATAAATGAATGTTGTGACGCCTACTGTAGATCCGGTGATGGCACCGGCGCTGCTGTAGACCTCCGGGGGGGGTGATTGGCAGCAAGGTGTTGTGGCTCCCTACAGGTAGAGCAGGGTCCCCCGGGGCAGTGTAGTGTGATGATAGGAAAAGGGCAGCTCATTCTCTGCTGTGAGACTGGAATGTCACAGTTCACCAGGAAGGAAACACAGACACTTGCTTGCTCTGCACGGGGACACTGAGTGTCCATTCTGCTAGATATGAAGAGATCTAGGAGAGGGCCCATTCTGTGACAATAAGAGATTTGAGGATCTGTAACAGGAGGGAATGGTCTACAGTGTCAAAGGCAGAGGACAAGTCTAGGAGGAGGAGGACAGAGTAGTGTCTTTTGGTCAATTCTATCCCTACGCCGCTTATGGGGAAGTGCAACGGACTCCAAGGCTTGGGGTACTCGACCAGCCGGGCGTAGTCAGGGGGATGTCACGGTGGCAGTTCCTGAGGTCGTGGCCCTGGCCGAACAAATGAAGGGGAATTTACAGGGGATTATAATGTTTTTACTTGATGCCACCTCTGGTACTTGATCAATGATGATCAGCGCTGCTTAGATGAGCCTCCAGGGGATAGATGTAGTGGCATACGGGATGGTGACACTCCACAGGCGGAACGGGCCCCTGAGGTTTGGTGTAAGAGTCTTTGTGAATGATGGTGGTGGTAGTCGGTGTGGGAGGTGGCAAGGAAGGCACAGGAAATAAGCAGGAGGATACAAAGGGTGCATTTCTTTTACCTTTACAGAAGAAACATGGTGCAGTCCAGAACACCGGTCACCAGGTCCTGGAGGGTCCGGTCAGCCTGAAATCAGTCGGATTCCACTTCACCAGGTGGGTTTGGAGGTCTGCCTGCTGCGCTTCTCAGTTTGGGTCCCGCTGTCTGTGAGCTATTCTGTGGCCCTGTCCTTTTCCTCGCTCTTACTCTCGCTCCTGACTGGCAGACAGCATGAAAATTTAATGGACACTGCCATGTTGATTGCTCCGGGCTCTCGTTACACTGTTGTACAGCTGAGTCTCTACATGTGGCCAAGAAGCTTGCAGTCTCCTGTCCTCCAGAATTGGTCAGCGGGACGTGCAGTTCCCATCTAACCCAAGACTCTGGTGTCCTCTGTAGCACTGCCGGGGGTGGAGCTAATCAACATCTTTGCTTCCTAGGACCTTCTCCTTTGCACTACTCGACCCCTACTCCTCCCTTCCCTCACTTTCTCTACCTAACCACTCCTTCTTGTTGGAAACAGAGCATCTTCCCTGAACTCGGGTGCAGAGTTTCCCCTTATGGCCAAGAGTCAGGACTAATGTGTGCATGTGAGGGGTTACCTAGCATGGGAATCTCCTTCTGCTTCCAAGCGTAATGTCACCTCTGGTGAGAGAGGCAACACTACTGTGGCAACTGGACCATAGGGGCGCCACAGAAGTATCAATAGGACCATCAGGGAAATGCCAGACAGTATTCTTTCACAACACTCACGATGGAAATCCGTCCATGTGCAAACCTCTGCTTAGGGCCCATTAAATCGACACCAAAGAGGACAACCACTGTCTGGGTATCTGCCAGGTGCAAACATCAAGCATCAGCACAAGGGGAAAATGCTTTGCTAACACTCTGGTCCACTATTCAGTGCTGGGCCAATCCTGGGGTGACCCTCAGGGTCCAAACAATTTAAAGGGGCTCTGCTTCCTGATGTAATCTCCTACTGGGTGGACTCTCCTGCTTCTCTCCACGCTACTAGCCCATGTCTAACAAACAGCTGTGAAGAGCAGGTTTCCAGATGGTGGCTTTTGTGAATAGCTCTACAAAGAAGATCAGAACTTAAAGGGGTATGGAAAGAATTCCTGGAACTTGGTACATTGCCTCGGTGTGATTTCTTGGAAAAGTTTTGGTTGTTGTTAAAACGGTAACTGGGGCTCTGAGTGTCACTACTATGAGGGGGGTTGGATATGGCTCATGACCCTCTCCCAGAGCTGAATGTTGCTCCTGACACTCTTCCTGAGCTGAATGTGGCTCTCAAGGTCAGATAGGTTGGAGACCTCTGTTCTAGAAGGAAACTGTCTTTCTCCCTATCAACTAATCTGTCCCATTGTGGGCTAGTCCTAAAGGCCACATTACACGTAGTGATGTTCCAGTAATCCCACCAACGATCCAACCTGGCTGAGATCGCTGGAACATCGCTGTGTGGTCGCTGGTGAGCTGTCAAACAGGCAGATCTCCTCAGTGACCAGCGACTCATGTAACAACCTTGACATTGTGGAAAAGAATATAAACTATTCTTTTCCACAATGTTGAGGTCCCGCTACTGTATTCTGATAGGCTGGGTAAGTGGGAGAACGCTGGCAACCAGGGTACACATCGGGTTACTAAGCAAAGCACGCTGTGCTTAGTAACCCGATGTGTACCCTGGTTACCAGTGTGCTGTGCTTAGTAGCTCGATGTGTACCCTGGTTACCAGGGTTAGAGACCGATGACCAAAAAATGGTCCTGGCCATTCCACAGAAATCAGCGAGCTCATTGCTGGTCGCTGCGGCATGTCACATGCAATGGCATTGCTAGGAGGTCACTACAAAATCAGAAAACCTGTGACGTTGCAGTGACATCAGTAGCGATGTCGCTGCGTGTAACCCGGCCTTTACACTTAACTACTTCTTGCCCTACAGTCTGGGAACCACATATTATACTGCTGTACATTACAAATTACAATACAATTCACATTTTACATAATTTACAAAGATGCAGGACACAGTTAATGTGACATTACGGTAACTCGATCGGTGTCTTCAGGGAAAGGATTGCGACAGGAACCGGTCAACTTTCTTGAAAGTGCAACTACAGTATTGCAGTATTCAGTGAAGTCAGGGTTCTCTCAAGAAGTTTAGCCTGTGTTGAGCTTCACAAAAGTACCAAGATGACAGTTACTAGGGTCTACCTTGGCTTCTACCGATAAATGCTTGGTAGTTGCAGCCTTTGTACACATAGCATGATGTTTACTATATAGTTAAAAGTAATTTTCCAAAAATACTGTATATAGTGAGCAGTCATTGAAAATTTTATAAAAATATAGGTTTGTTAAAATGTAATACTATCAAATAATAACATTAGCAGTAATAATAATAATAATAATAATCTTAAATGGAAAATACCTGAATACATGAATTCCTCTAAGAGATAGGCAGCTGAAGAACCAATTACTCTTTTTATTTTCCAGAACTGAGGCTGAAGGAGTGTGCTCCAGTAAAGAACACACACAAAGAGTAAGGATGTGTTTAGAATTATCCCAGAGGACCACACACTTTCAACTGCCCTTATGATTTCCTCAGAGAATGAAGTCTCACAGAGCCAAAACAGATAAGGGCAAAGGTTCTCAGCCTTTTTAAGCACAACTCTTGAAGAAAACATCTGATTTGCCTTTGGAAACTCTTTTGTATTTGGTGTTTGAGGTAAAGTGACCAACAATTGGTTATTTTTACTTACAAATCCTGTTTAAAAACAATGGCGATCCCACATTGTAGAATAATGCATTAGTTTTTAATGCAGTGCATTGACCTTAATCACCTCCTTTCTTTTTCTAGGAAGCTGGATAGAGTGAGGGCCAACAAGGCTACTTAACCATTCAAGTGGACAATTCCATTGTGTGAGCTGGCCCTTCATAGTTATCCATAAGACATTGATAGGCTGGGGTCACACTTGGAAGTGCAATCTGGATGCGGTAAACGCAATTGCCTTCACACACATTTTTTTTGCAAAAATGTGCTCTGTAAACTGCAATGCGGTAACCGGATTGCTCAGGATGTGTAATCCTGAGCAATGCGGTTACCGTATATGATGTGGCCAGGGCAAGGGGGTACTCAGACACCGGGACTGATGGCGGCTTGGATGGGGAGATCACGGGTGGTCGGGATCCCGGTTCTGTGCCCTGGTTATCATTTGAGTAGATGGTGGGGGAGAAGGGAGTATTTACAGGGGAACCTGACGCCACCTGTAGTTCCTGGTAAAATGGTGCCGCCGCTGCAAGCCGGCCGCTGAGGTGATGGCCCATGTATGCTGAGGGGCCGAGGCACGCCCCTGGGCCAGCACATAGTCTCTTTACATCTGCTGACCCGCTCACCACAAAGATCCTATGGGCGAGCCTTTCTGAAGCCCGCCACTACTCTCTTCACTCCTCGGCAGAATGAAGAGTCGGGGCTTATCTTCCCGATCTTTTCCTTCGCTGTGGCGCAGTTCCAATTTTTGTAATGGCGGACCGGTTTTACAGTTCAGACACAGTTAATAAAGTCTTTTGGGCATACTTTACCTGGTACCACCAGACTGGTTCTATCCAGTTTGTAGATGTCAGAATTGAGGCGGTCGACAGGGTATGGGGTACTTGGACACCCGGACTGATGGCAGCTTGGATGAGGAGATCACGGGTGGTCGGGATCCCGGTTCCGTGCCCTGGTTATCATTTGAGTAGATGGTGGGGGAGAAGGGAGTATTTACAGGGGAACCTGACGCCACCTGTAGTTCCTGGTAAAATGGTGCCGCCGCTGCAAGCCGGCCGCTGAGGTGATGGTGGGTGCAGCAGAGAGTAGTCCAGCTCCTTACAGGTGGAGCTATTACCTCAGGGCAGCGGGGATGTAATGAGGATGAGGGGAGTTGTAGTGGTGGTTGGTGTTACAGTTCTTACCCCTCTGATGAGCTGCTGATGGTGCTGAGCACTCCGGGCAACGGCAGGAAGAACAACGAAAACCAGTTCAAGCTTAACTCCAATTCACTGGGTATCGGCAGATGGTAAAACGGAACACGGTACAGTTTGGGTTTACCAGGTGGATGTTGCCAGCTCAGGGTCCCCCTTATGAACTTCTGGCTGCCTCGGCTTTCCGCATTGCTGGTGGCTCCCTCAACATAACCAGTTGGCTCCAACCAGCCCTGGCCTGTTGCCTGCTGTCCTGGGCCCGCACTTAAAGATGGGGCTCCCTCCTGCCAGCTGTGTGTCAGGCTTGTCCTTCCTGACTGCCTTCCCAGCACTGTATCCTCTCTCTTCTCTCTCACTAACTTCTTACTCCTGTAGCTCTAACCTAGGCTCCACCCACTTTTGGGGCCTACTAAATTACCGGTCCCCCCTATTCTAAGTGGCCTAGTCCTAAGTGTGTGCAGGTACTGACTGCATAGGTTAAACCCTGAACTGACAACTTACAGGGAAAACACATTTATTGTCACAGTGTAATACTTCCCTGTGGCGCCTAGCCTGAGGGGCGCCACACATCCCCTTGGTGAAACACACCCGTCCGAGGGTGTTAAACCAAACCTGAGACAAATGGGAGCATTATTAACAGGTAAACCAGGTAACTTTAAACATGTATAACAATAAGATTATTTTTGTTCTTCCCTTGCGGGAGGCGCACTGCTTAGGGTAAGTGCACACTGGCCGGGTTTTCGGCGGTTTACCAGTGTAAACCGCCGTTTTGTTTACATTAGTTTTATGTTAATTTATGTTAATCCAAACAGGCGTTTGGATTAACATTAAAACTAATGTAAACAGCCCAAGGCTGTGCACACACCGGCGGTTACCCAGCGTCATCCGTTGCTAACCCGCAGGTTTCCCAGCGGGTTAGCAAAGAATGACCATGTTCTAAAAACCGGCGGTTCTGCAGCGGCTGCAAGCAGAATCATGTGCTGCTTCCAGCCGCTGCAGAATCGCCGCCGAGAACCCGCTGGGCAGCCGCCGGATACCGCCCGCACATACCCGCCAGGAAGCCGGTGGACGGCGCCGGAGCTTCCTGGCGGGTCCCGCCCAGCCGCCGCCGACCAACCCGCCGGGTAATGTGAATTTACCCTTATAACGTTGCATTTAACAGTGACTATAATCTAGTCCTTACTGGCCCAACTTGGACCAAGTAGCAAGTCTCTTGATCAATGTCCATCAAGTACTGCATTGTAAAACAACAAGACGAAGCAAGAAAATACACTTAAAGGCACAGTTTTCATTTTTCAACAGTGCAATACCGGGTTAACCTCTTCACTGCTCAACCTTGCTGACCCGGATTGTGAACCACCCGTGCGGACCTGCGTGGCGCTCATATGTGATCACATCCCCACAATACAGGTCCCGGTCCGGGTGGCCCTGCGGTAAATGTTCCTCTATGTTCCTACGGCCGACGTGTACTGCCTGGTAAAGGCCCTCCTCTTTGGTGAACCCGTACCCGGTACTAAGGTTAAAGGTGGTGAACTCCCCCCTCTTGCATTGGTCTGGGGCTGATTACGGGCCATGACGCAGGCTTGGCAAGTCTCTAGCTCATTAGCATACCAAGTCTCGTGCCGTCGGTGCCGTTCAGCCTCATCGTCCGGGTCTGGTCGGGTGCACCAGGGGCGACCTACTGGTTGCCAAGTGTGTCCATCCTCCATCCGCATTGGCACAAAATACTGCTCTCCTCTCTCCGGTCACTGCTACTGCTGCTGGTACCGCAACCCTCCATAGCACGCGGGGCCCGGCCTCCTCCTCACCGCCGACAGCTCCTTCTTCCTCCAGACTCTCCTCCTCCTCCCCGACACTGACCCGGCCGCTCGTGTACTCCTCCGGCTCCTCCTCAGACAGCTGAGGCTCCTCCGAGAACTGTATGAGGTCTCCCACCTCGGTGACATCCTCTTCTCCGGGCTCCACAAGCGGTGCGTTAACCGGTTCCAGGGGATCAGCAACTGGTTCGGGTGTTACCCGGTGGTCTGCTTAGGTAGCGACAGTCACCCGCAGCTCCTGGTCTCTTTGAGCTGCAGCCCTCCACCGTTGGTTTAGCTGGAACACCACTTCTGCTCCCCAGCGCCGGACAGTCCACTCTGTGGCCTCCTGAATCTGAGCCCGCAGGTCGTCGAGGGCCGTCCTCCAGAAAGCACTGTCCTCACCATCCATCTTCAATGTCCACACACCCGGGCAGCACTGTCAATCAATATAGACTGCTCAATTTTTTGTATTAGCTGCTTAAAGTTGGGTACAGCCACTGCCTTACAACCGGTTCTTGGTAACGGGTCCGGAGCCTGACCAGGTATCTCGTGTGTGCTTCCGGCCGCACCCTGCTTAGTTCTTATAGTCCTGAACCAGTGTGGGCTGGCGCTCGACGCACCCTCTTGGTTGTTTGAGAGCAAAGGGGGCGGGGAGACTTTTTGGCGCCTCTTGGATGGCCCATGTATGCTGAGGGGCCGAGGCACGCCCCTGGGCCAGCACATAGTCTCTTTACATCTGCTGACCCACTCACCACAAAGATCCTATGGGCGAGCCTTTCTGAAGCCCGCCACTACTCTCTTCACTCCTCGGCAGAATGAAGAGTCGGGGCTTATCTTCCCGATCTTTTCCTTCGCTGTGGCGCAGTTCCAATTTTTGTAATGGCGGACCGGTTTTACAGTTCAGACACAGTTAATAAAGTCTTTTGGGCATACTTTACCTGGTACCACCAGACTGGTTCTATCCAGTTTGTAGATGTCAGAATTGAGGCGGTCGACAGGGTATGGGGTACTTGGACACCCGGACTGATGGCAGCTTGGATGAGGAGATCACGGGTGGTCGGGATCCCGGTTCCGTGCCCTGGTTATCATTTGAGTAGATGGTGGGGGAGAAGGGAGTATTTACAGGGGAACGTGACGCCACCTGTAGTTCCTGGTAAAATTGTACCGGCGCTGCAAGCCGGCCGCTGAGGTGATGGTGGGTGCAGCAGAGAATAGTCCAGCTCCATACAGGTGGAAGTATTACCTCAGGCAGGGCAGTGGGGATGTAATTAGGATGAGGGGAGTTGTAGTGGTGGTTGGTGTTGCAGTTCTTACCCCTCTGATGAGCTGCTGGTGGTGCTGACCCGTCCGGGCACCGGCAGGAAGAACAACGGATACCAGTTCAAGCTTAACTCCAATTTACTGAGTACCGGCAGATGGTAAAACGGAACACGGTACAGTTTAAGTTTACCAGGTGGATGTTGCCAGCTCAGGGTCCCCCTTATGGAGCCTCTAGGTGTTCTCTCTTGGTCTTTCAGAGATTCCTTCTCTCTTCCTATTTTCTACCACCCTCGCAGAGCTCTCCCGCCAGTTCCACGGTCTGTAGCTATCAGGGAAGGTCTGTGCCCCACTGGTCCGGACAGGAAGCCCAAGTAACCAAAGCTTCCCTCTGGCACCGCAATTTTGGCCCTTCTGCTGTAGTATCCTGAATCGGTTCTAGGTCCTGAGGTGCGAGATACCTTGTGGCGCTGTCAGCAACCAGGTTTCTATGGGCCTGCAGCTCGTTGGTCTGCGGTCAGAGCTGAACTTCTGGCCGCCTCGGCTTTCCGCATTGCCAGTGTCTCCCTCAACGTAACCAGCTGGCTCCAACCAGCCCTGGCCCATTGCCTGCTGTCCAGGGCCCCCACTTAAAGATGGGGCTCCCTCCTGTTGGCTGTGCTGTCAGGCCTGTCCTTCTTGACTGCCTTCCCAGCATTGTCTGCTCTCTCTTCTCTCTCACTAACTTCCTGCTCCTACGGCTCTAACCTAGGCTCCACCCCCTTTTGGGACCTACTAAATTACCGGTCCCCCCTATTCTAAGTGGCCTAGTCCTAACTGTGTGTAGGTACAGACTCCATAGGTTACTCCCTGAACTGACAACTTACAGGGAAAACACATTTATTGTCACAGTGTAATACTTCCCTGTGGCGCCTAGCGAGAGGGGCGCCACATATACTTTTTTCATCCCTGCTGCCGCAGGGAAGAGCAAAGTGTTAAATGTTATTAAAACATTAAATATTTATAGTAGCTGTGGGCAACATGTATCTAGGGGGTGCCCACCCTCCCCAGAGACATGCTGTCCACTCCTGTGGGCATGTGAGGGTTTAATGAGGCAGTTATACTATTGCCGGCTTTTGTCGGCTTTGTACAAATTTCTGAATGAAGCCGCAGCTCCTCACAGTAGAGGAGATACTGTACGTAATGTATGCATAGTATCAGCCGCTGTCCTTCGTCCTGTAAGCATTAACATTAGGTCTATGGGCAGCGCTCCGCCATAGACCTAATGTTAGTGCTTACAGGACCAAGGACAGCGACTGATACAAAATATACGGTAACCGCATTGCTCAGGATTGCACATCCAGAGCAATCCGGTTACCCCATTGCAGCTTGCAAACCGCTCTGAAAACTGCAGCCTGCATGATTTTTACCGCAGGCTGCAGATCAGGATGCAGTAACCAGATTGCATGTAGAGCAATCCGGTTACCATAATGGGCTCCTATAGGGAGCGGTTCCTGATCCGGTTTTGAGCTTTTTTACAGCTCAAAACCGGATCAGGATTTAAAAATTCTGCCGCAAGTGTGACCCTAACCATATTCCATAGTTTCCCTAAACCTATGCATTTTAAAAAATTAAAGTAAAAAAGGACATATACATTTTTCCATTCAATAAATTGCAAAAACATATAACGAGAAATATGTAATCAAATTCATAGAAAGAACTTAAGCACCTTTAAAATATAATGATGATACTTCAATTTTATGATTTCAGTTGCAATGCTGGGTGTGCGCTGACCAAAAACAACAGCTCCATAAAACTTCTGAAACATTAATTCCTCACTCCAAAAACATAATGCTTTCTTAAAAGAACATTAGATTGTGAACTCAATAGGGAAAAGTAAATTATGCAAATGATCAAAACCTATACACAGCACCATGGAATATGTTGGCACTATATAGGCAACATAAATAAAGGGTAATTCTCAAGTTTGGAAGTTCCATAGAAAAGGTGAAAAGTTCCCGATCACTGAGGATCTGACCACTGAAACACCCACTGATACCAAGAACCGGGGCACTAAAGAGCCATGTATCAAAGATAGGTTCCAAACTTGAAAATACCCTTTTAATACTGCCACACTATACATTGAAAATACCCTATTAATACTGCCAAACTATACATTAATGGACAAAATTATGTTCATTCAAGCAAGCTAAAGGAGCTAACTTCTGAAAGTTTTCTTCTGTATACCAAGCAGTAGTGCACATTTGTCTGTATTTTTGTATTGCAGTATGATTGCTGCTCCTTTTAGGATTTTTTCTATTAATATCTCATTATCAGGCACTGGGCATTAGGTGCAGTAAGGATCATTGCTGACTAAAGCTGCCTTCAGACTTGCATTTGCCTCAGCAGCGTCTTGCGGACGGCAAAAGCAAGCCGAGCACAAGCAACGCCCATCCCTATGTTTAACATGGATGGGGACGTATAGTGATGCGCTCGGCTGCGGATGGGCGTGTGCATTGATAGACTTCTGTGTGTGATTTGTACGCAAGCGGATGCTAGCAGAGTTTGAGGGGCGGGGGGGTGCTAGCAGAGTTTCCGGAGCATGGGGTGGGGTGCTAGCAGAGTTTGAGGAGTGGGGGGGGGTTTTGCTGGCAGTTTACCGATTAGCAGCCCACTTACCACAGTGCCCGGTGCGTCAGCTGCTGTGAGATTAGCGGCAGCGGCCGCAAAGCAATGACGTCCCATTTCAGTATGGGGGCGGCCCTGGAAGAGGTCAATATCAGCAGCCTGGGGGGCACTTGCCCCCCTGCCACGTGGGCCAGTCTGCCCCGGTCTTTGTGAAGTAAAAATGATGAGGCAGTATGATATTCCAGGTTTTTATGAGCATAGAGATATCAAACTTATATGGTTTTTATGGGAATGGTCAGTAAAAATTCAGAAATTTGTATAAAGAAAAAAATTGGTTTGTGTTAGCATTTTGAATGACCTGACAATTTTTTATCTTTCATTTTTCTTTTATAAATTGAACAACAGAATGTAAGTGCATTTTTTGCAAACATAAGGTACCTTTACACGCCGCCACTATCCCTGGCAACAGGTAGCAACCGTACGTGCACGCACACGTTTTTAACGGTTGCTAATGATCGCCGATACCGCATGTACACGCCGTCATTGCGTTGTCAAATGAAGTTATCGTGGTTCCCAGGAAGTTCCCACAGATCCTGCGGATAACTTCCTGTTGAATCCCGTCGCCCCTTCACACGCCGCAATCAGTAGGGGAATGTGGGTGTACATGTTCTGCGGCGCTAACACATAGGCGTGACGGAGATGTGTATTCCGTGACGCTTACACGCTGATTGGACAACGCAATAGCGTCATGATTGGGCAGCCTGGCTAATACATGATGCCATTGCAATTGTGTAGTGTGAATGGTCAGCTCTTTAAATATGGCGCCCTGTGAAGGGACAGCCAATGGTTACACAGTAGCCCCCACCAATCATTGCTGATGGGGCGCGGTATCCAGCACGCTGTGGCACACCCCGGGGAAATCACTAGGCGACGCAGATTCCATCCCTGTCTCCCGTTCACATGCCACTACCATGGCAATTGTCCCTTTGTGTTGCATTGGATTTTAGATCACGGCTCGGAAACAGCTACCCGAAGCAACTGCGAGAAACCCGATCACTTTCCCAAATTACACGCCGCCACTTCGTAGCAATTTCAAGGCAACAGGCATAAAAATCCCCATTGCCAGGCAGTTGCTACCACGCAGTGGCGGCGTGTAAAGGTACCTTTAGACTACAATTTTGTAGATATCATTTTGGCATACACATGACATTTTGATCTCAATCTATAGCATTTTTTTGGGCAGCGCACCGCCATAGAGCTAATGTTACAACTTTCAGGACCAAGGACCGGGGCTCATACAGTACGTACATTACATACAGCATCTCCTCTACTGTGAGGAGCCGGCGCATTCATTCATAAAATTGACAAAGCCGACAATAGCCGGCAATACCATACTGACAACATTAACCCCTCTCATGCCCACTTGAGTGGAGAGCATGTCTTTAGGGAGGGTGGGCACCCCCTAGAGACATGTTGCCCACAGCTATTCTTAACATTTAACCCTTTGTTCATCCCTGCAGCAGCAGGGATGAACAAAGCATATGGTAGCCGAATTGCTCCGGATTACACATCCAGAACAATCCGGTTATCGCATTGCGGTTTGCAGAACACATTTTTGACAAAAAATGTGTCTGAAGGCAATTGCGGTTACCGCATCTGGATTTGGATGCGGTAACCGCAATTACCTGTCCAAATGTGTCCCCAGCCATAATTAATTTTTTAGTCCCCTTAGTGGATTTGAACTTGGGATTGTTTGATCGCATATAAATTGTACTATGATACCAAAATATTGGAGTATGAATTGAATTTGTGGTTCTCCTATGAAGTTATGCCTATGACTGCGCTTCATAGAAGGATCAAGAATGCATTTACTTTACAGTATATTACACCAGTCTATATGACACTAACAGAATTCCTATTCGTCCACGCTCTTGACATGGTCTAACAGACCACCATAGCTGATGGATTAGAAGCTCATTATTTGACCACCAGATGTCATGTCAACCATCGCATCCATGTGATTACGTCATGGGGGTACTGATTGTGTGAAATAAGGAGCCCCCTCTCTCTCAAGCTTCTAAATGTTGATATTTGTAATGATTGTGACATATAGATAGCCAGAGCTTAGTTATCACTTAAAGCCGAGCTCCTTGTTGTGGAAGTCACGTGTGCATAGTTCCTGCACCCGCACGATTGTCAGAATGTATCAGTACAGTCATGGCCAAAAGTTTTAAGAATGATACAAATATTAATTTTAACAAAGTCTACTGTTTCAGTTTTTCTAATGGCAATTTGCATACACTCCAGAATGTCATAAAGAGTGATCAGCTTAACAACAATTACTTGCTAAGTCAATATTTGCCTAGAAAATTAACTTTAACCCCCAAAACACATTTCAACATCATTGCAGTCCTGCCTTAAAAGGAGCAGCTAACATCGTTTTAGTGATTGTTCCATTAATACAGGTGTAGGTGTTGATGAGGACAGGGCTGGCGAACAATCAGTCATGATTAAGTAAGAATGACACCACTGGACACTTTAAAAGGAGGCTGGTGCTTGGTATCATTGTTTCTCTTCAGTTAACCATGGTTATCTCTAAAGAAAGACGTGCAACCATCATTGCACTGCACAAAAATGGCCTAACAGGGAAGAGTATCACAGCTAGAAAAATTGCACCTCAGTCAGCAATCTATCGCATCATCAACAACTTCAAGGAGAGAGCTTCCATTGTTGTCAAAAAGGCTCCAGGTGCCCAAGAAAGACCAGCAAGCGCCAGGACCGTATCTAAAAACTGTTTCAGCTGCAGGATCGGACTACCAGCAGTGCCGAGCTTGCTCAGGAATGGCAGCAGGCTGGTGTGAGTGCTTCTGCACGCACTGTGAGGCGGAGACTCTTTGAGCAAGGCCTGGTTTCAAAGAGGGCAGCAAAGAAGCCACTTCCCCCCAGAAAAAACATCAGGGACCGACTGATATTCTGCAAAAGGTATAGGGAGTGGACTGCTGAGTACTGGGGTGAAGTCATTTTCTCCGATGAATCCCCTTTTCGATTGTTTGGGACATCTGGAAAACAGCTTATTCGGAGAAGAAGAGGTGAGCGCTACCACCAGTCTTGTCTCATGCCAACTGTAAAGCATCCTGAAACCATTCATGTGTGGGGTTGCTTCTCAGCCAAGGGAATCGGCTCACTCACAGTCTTGCATAAAAACACAGCCATGAATAAAGAATGGTACCAGAATGTCCTCCAAGAGCAATTTCTCCCAACCGTCCAAGAGCAGTTTGGTGCCCAACAATGCCTTTTCCAGCATGAAGGAGCACCATGCCATAAAGCAAAGGTAATAACTAAATGGCTCAGGGAACAAAACAGAGATTTTGGGTCCATGGCCTGGAAACTCCCCAGATCTTAATCCCATTGAGAACTTGTGGTCAATCATCAAGAGACTGGTGGACAAACAAAAACCAACAAATTCTGCCAAAATGCAAGCATTGATTATGCAAGAATGGACTGCTATCAGTCAGGATTTGGTCCAGAAGTTGATTGAGAGCATGCCAGGGAGAATTGCAGAGGTCCTGAAGAAGGGTCAACACTGCAAATATTGACTTGCTGCATTAACTCATTCTAACTGTCAATATAACCTTTTGGTACTCATAATATGATTGCAATTATATTTCTGTATGTGATATAAACATCAGACAAACACATAAAAACCAGAGGGCAGCAGATCATGTGAAAATATCATTTTGGTGTCATTCTCAAAACTTTTGGCCGTGACTGTAGGTACATTTGTTGGAATGCACACATAAATGGGATGCACTGACACATCTTATGTTGGGAAAAGGCTAATATCCTGAAGTCAGTTGTTAAATCATGATGGATGTCTAAAAACAAGAATACAACCTTTTTGTAGGATTGGGGAGAGAAAAGACTGAGCTACCCACACCTCCCGTCTCTGTATTGAGCTGCATAATGACCCTCAGTAGTTGCCAGCAAAGATGAGTAAACACCTGAGTGTTCAAATTCGGTTGGGTTCACCAAATGCAGGATGCTCTTTGAATTGTTTGGCAAACAGTTCCCCGAACCTTCTGAACCTTATTGAAATCAATGGCAGGCAACATGGAACACATAGAAAACACCTTCGAAGTTATCCAAAAGCTGACAAACTGCACGTTAGTTCCAGACTGCAGGAAAAGCATTAACAATCTACCTAGAGAATAAATAGTGTCATGGCATAGCATGGATGCACGAAACACGCTCTGTGCCAACCTGTACACTCTTCACAATCAGTTCAAAATGGGAGGTGGCTCACATTTACATAAATTTCAGAGGTGAGTAAAACTCATTTTGAATTGACAAATATATGAGTCAAAAGGGAAAAGAGGCAGCAGTTTCCTACATTAAGTAAAAAGAGGAGGAGTAAAAGAAGTATGAGTTACAGTAGAAGGCATGTCACTCAGAGAGGTCTGCTGAAGGAATGTACCCAGGGCCGGCTCCAGGTTTTTGTGGGCCCCGGGCAAAACAGTGTCAGTGGGCCCCTTTAACACATACGATTAATGAATACAATATAGAAACTGAAGGCTATGTATAATATACAGGCTCCTGGGTGGGCTGTATATAGAACAGAAGCTGTGCAGGGCTGTAGATATAATATGGAGACTGCTGAACTGTATTTATAGTATGGAAACTGCCAGGCTGTATATATAATATAGGGACTGTGGGCTTTGTATGTATAATATATAGAGGCTGCGGGCTGTATATATATTACTTGGAGGCTGTTCTGCGCTGTATATATATATATAATAGATATATATATAGATAGAGAGAGCACAGTCTCCAAATGATATATATAACCTAATACTGCCTCCACATACGCCCAGCAGCAGCCTCCAAATACACCCAGAATGGTGTTTACTGTATAGTGGTATTATTTAGTCATATAAGCTCATCATGAGGCTCACTGTATGATTGTTTTATTCCATCAGTGTGATAGAAGTGACAATATGGTGATATAGTCCTGTCACGGTATAAATGTAACATTAAGTCAACACCGTATGTTAGTAACAAAGGGGTTGTATGATGGCATTATTCATTCATTGGAAACCATATTAATTAGTCACTGCACAGTGACTGTATGGTGGTATTAATCACTATAAGCAACGGTTCTCATTCACTGCACAGTGACTGTATGGTGGTATTAATCACTATAAGCAACGGTTCTCATTCACTGCACAGTGACTGTATGGCGGTATTAATCACTATAAGCAACGGTTCTCATTCACTGCACAGTGACTGTATGGTGGTATTAATCACTATAAGCAACGGTTCTCATTCACTGCACAGTGACTGTATGGCGGTATTAATCACTATAAGCAATGGTTCTCATTCACTGCACAGTGACTGTATGGCGGTATTAATCACTATAAGAAACGGTTCTCATTCACTGCACAGTGACTGTATGGCGGTATTAATCACTATAAGCATTCACTGCACAGTGACTGTATGGCGGTATTAATCACTATAAGCAACGGTTCTCATTCACTGCACAGTGACTGTATGGCGGTATTAATCACTATAAGCAACGGTTCTCATTCACTGCACAGTGACTGTATGGCGGTATTAATCACTATAAGCAACGGTTCTCATTCACTGCACAGTGACTGTATGGCGGTATTAATCACTATAAGCATTCACTGCACAGTGACTGTATGGCGGTATTAATCACTATAAGCATTCACTGCACAGTGACTGTATGGCGGTATTAATCACTATAAGCATTCACTGCACAGTGACTGTATGGCGGTATTAATCACTATAAGCAACGGTTCTCATTCACTGCACAGTGACTGTATGACGGTATTAATCACTATAAGCATTCACTGCACAGTGACTGTATAGCAGTACCATTCAATCACTGTCCCCTGCGTACATTTTCCCCCAGACAGGGGGCCCCTGCGTACCATTGCCCCCAGACAGGGGGCCCCTGTATACCATTTCCCCCAGACAGGGGGCCCCTGCATACCATTGCCCCCAGACAGGGGGCCCCTGCATACCATTGCCCCCAGACAGGGGGCCCCTGCATACCATTGCCCCCAGACAGGGGGCCCCTGCATACCATTGCCCCCAGACAGGGGGCCCCTGCATACCATTGCCCCCAGACAGGGGGCCCCTGCATACCATTGCCCCCAGACAGGGGGCCCCTGCATACCATTGCCCCCAGACAGGGGCCCCTGCATACCATTGCCCCCAGACAGGGGGCCCCTGCATACCATTGCCCCAGACAGGGGTCACCTGAGTGCTGTCCCAACCCCTCACGCACCCTCTCTCCCAACTAACCTGAGCAGCAGCTGGCAAAGGCTGATTGCAGCGTCTGACTGTAGTTTGCAGCAGCAGCAGCTCACTTTCTCCCGAACCATCGCGGTTAGGAGGGAGAGAGGGTGTGGGGGCAGGGGCCAGCGCTCAGGAGCCCCTGCAAGGTGAAAAGTACACAGCACCCAGGGGGACCTACATGAACTCCACGGACCCCAGCCAGCAGCCAATCAGCCATACTCACTTGTAGTCTGAGGAGGATACCCATCTTCATACTCACTTGTAGTCTGAGGAGAATACTCGTCTTCCTCCTCTTTTATGCGGCGCATTCTACACTGTGGACCGCAAAAGGAAGAGGAAGTAAAGGGGCGGAGGCGCCTCTTCTATGCGTTCCACAGTGTGGACTGCAAAAAATAAACGGAAGTGATGGGCTGGAAGCGGGGGCGGAGCAGGGGCTGGCGGTGGCGGCGGCCTCAGGGTTGACTAAGGCACTGTACCGCGCCGGTAAAAAAAGAATACCGGCGCGATGCGGGCGGCGGTGGGCCCCTGAGTCACGCTGGGGCCCCAGCACTTGCCCGGGTACGCCGGGTGCTGACGCCGGCCCTGAATGTACCATACAGCAGAGTACCCACTTTTCCAAAAATTAGGGTCACACCCCAGCAAAGTATCCATTATACTGTTATATATTTGCTCACTAAAGAAGCAATGCTGAAGGCCTGGGCCCAGCATTTCAACATTGAGTATTTAGGAAATGGTGCTCAAGTGTCATGAGCAGGTATTGTGCTCAGACAGACCTGCTCAAAAAATGCATCACACTGCAGAGAGTTAGCTGTTAACAGATACACTTCTGCTAGTAATGTTTCTGTGATAACTACTCAATGGTCCCTGGGTTAGAAGCGTAGAACTGTGATGTGTTTAATATCTTCCACTGGCGTTTTGGAGAAAATCAATCCATTGATTGTCTAAAAGCTTCTTTTGATACTCCTGCATGTGTGCGTCCCTTTCGAGAGCAGGAATCAATTAAACAAATGTACTTTTGTATTAGGGAACTACCAGTGTAGCAACCCAGTAGTCAGCATTACTTTGAATCCAACAATTTGTGCATCATGTTGCAGATAGTGCAGCAAGAAGGCACTCAAGTGTCTTGTGCATCCCTGAGGCCCAAGTCCTTGTTGTGTTGGTGGCAGGGTAACATTCTCACTTGCTTCCTCCGCCCTCTCCCGCACAACCGAAATATGAACAAAATCTCCTTCATCATTTATCCGTTGTCTCCTGCACCCTCATTAACTGTTTGACTGATACCATGAGCTCTCTTTGATCCCTCTCCTCCACCCTCCCATGCCAACCACCTCTGTGCTGACGACAATCTGGCCTTTCAGGTCTTGTTATCCCTTGCGCATATGCCTCCTCTTCTACTTACTCCTCTTCCTCTTGGATCACCACCTGACTCCACATGCTAGTCAAAGTGTGTTTCAGCAGGTAGATGAACGGAACACTTATGCTGATAATGGCATTGCCAGCGTTGAACATCTTAGTCACCATTTCAAAACTGTGCAGAAGTGTGCAGAGTTCCTTAATCTGTGACCACTTCATCAGTGTGATTTGGTCCACTTCAGAATTGCGTTGGCCCCGGTAATACATCACCACATAGTGCAGCAGGGCTTGTAACTGCTGCCACAGTCAATGCAACATGGGCAGAGTGGAATTCCATCATTTCGGCACATTGCATATCAGGTGGTATACTGGCATGCCAAAAGTCTTCTATAGCAATGCAAGTTGTTGAGCTGCAAAGTGCAAACGGCAGAAATGAGCGCGCAGCGACCGTGCCCTCTGCAGCAGCGCATCTAGGCTGAGATAGTGGCTTAGAAATTGCTGGATGACCAGGTTCAGGGCGTGAGCCATGCGATACACGTGTGACATATTGCCCCGGCATAGGGCTGCACTCAGATTTGCAGCGTTGTCACACACAGCCTTCCCTGGCTGCAGGTTCAGTGAAGACAGCCATTGATGAAACTCTGTCACCAAAGCTGACAACAACTCCTCAGTTGTGTGACCCACATTTCACAGGCATTTTAATGTTAACACAGCCTGATGACATTGAGCCCTGCTGGCAGCATAGTAAGGATGTGTGATGGATTCCTCCTGCACAGTTGGAACGCATATCACATTATCAAAGAGGTTTTGGGTGCAGTTAGAGGCCCTAGAGGAGGTGAAGGAGGGAAAAGCAGTTGAGGAAGTGTTACATGCAGGGGTTTCCTCACAGACCATGGGGATGACATGACTTGTACAGCAGCCTCTTCCCCCCACAGCCACCAGAGTCACCCTGTGCCCAGTAAGTGACATGTAATGCTTCTAGACATGCTTACTTGTCCAGATTTCTGTGGTGAAATGCACCCTGTCACACATAGAGTTTCGCAAGAAAGCAGTGATGTGTTCTGTAACATGCTGGTCAAGTGCAGGCACAGCTTTCTTTGAGAAGTAATGGCAATTGGGCCCCTGGTAATGGAAAAAGCAATGATCATGAGCTTCCAAAAACCCTCTGTATCCACCAGATAGAAAGGCAGCATTTCTGCTGCCAGCAGCTTGGAGATGGTGCAATTTAAGCTCTTAGCTTTGGCATGGGTAGGAGGAAATGGTCTTTTACACATCTGCTGGACCGAGGGCTGCCTAGTGTGCTGATACATGGTGGAGCAGGGTGATCCAGACAAACTGCTGGACTCTGAGGGAGGTGCAGGTGGGAAGGTTATGTTGCCTTCATGAAGAGGTGGGGCTCCCGGCATACCCACTTCCAAAAAGGCTGCCACTCTGTCTCAACCTCCGTGGATGCCTGCCTCAACCCCCCCCCCCTCTCCACCACCTCAACACCCTCCTCCTTGGTAAGCCATGTTGGGACACCAGGGGGAGGGGAGATACAGATATATATATGTACCAGGATAGTGAGGGGGTGTGTACAAAGGATGGTGGGCACATACACCAGGATGGGGCACATATACACCTGGATGGAGGACATATACACCTGGAGGGGGGACACATACACCAGGATGGGGCACATATATACCAGGATGAGGGAAATATACACCAGGATGGAGGGGATATATTCACCATGTGATGGGCAGCACTTTAAACACATTTTATAAGTGGTCATAAACTTGAAAATTAACCAAATTATATATGCCGGCCACTACTGGGATTTTTGTATTGGGAGTTTCCCCATATGTTGGTCATCTAGGTAAGGCGGCTGTGCACCTGGGTGTGCTCACTTGAGTGTATGCTTAATCAAACAGTCCAGAAAAAAAGGGGCACTCACCCATAAGGTGTTTCTCAGGAGTTTATTCCTTTTTCAAGGTTCCATTCAGGATTCCATATAATGCAACGGAGGGGGCTGGACAATGGCCCGTTTCGTGCCCTAAGTGGGTAGGACCAGCAGAAGTGCCACTTAGGGCATGAAATGGGCCATTGTCTGCCCCCCCCCCTTCTTTGCACTGTATGGAATTCTGAATGGAACTTTGAAAAAGGAATTAACTCCTGAGAAGCACCATATGGGTGAGTGCCCCTTTTTTTCTGGACTGTTTGAATAAACTTGTAAATAACTCATGAAAGTATGAAGTTACGTTAAAACCAAGCACACCATTGTTTTTCTTATGAAATTCTCAAAAGGTTTGATGTGTCACATGACCCTCTTCCCATTGAAAAAAATAAAGTTGTCTCCAAAATGTCCGACTTCAAAATGGCCGCCATGGTCACCACCCATCTGGAAAAGTTTTCCCCTTCCATATACTAATGTGCCACGAACAGGACGTTAATATCACCAACCATTCCCATTCCCATATTAATTAGGTGCATTCATATGAATGGCCCACCCTGTACTTCCTTCTATATGGAACGGTATCCCATAACTAAAATCCACCACTATGCCCAGGTCCATTCAAGAACTTACTCCTCACAGAAGCACATTGAATGGAGAGCTAGATGGCTGACAATTCCTTCCTTACCTACCAATCTTCCTTCCTTCCTTATAGAAAAGTGAAAAAATACAGGATCTGAATAACTCATATTTTACATAAAAACCAGGGCTCCTGATATAGGAAGTAGCAATTGTTTTCAATCTATATTCACAGAGGATATAAACTACCAACCCAGCACCTGTAACTGTTACTGTGAAAGTCAGGGAAAAGTCACAGAAAATATCAAATTAATATTCAAATGTATATTGAATGGAAATGTGTGGCTGAAATATGTTGCTTCTGTGTGAGGAATAATAGGATTCCCAAAATGTTAGCATTTGTCTCTCATTTCTGAATCTAATGAAGATATTCTGTATACCAACAGAGTGATTTACATGTTATCGCTCAGGAAAGCCGTTATTCTGATATTCAATGAAGGTTAAAATTTTCATTTTTTTTATCACATTTTACAATTGATTTTAATGACAGGTTCACATTTAAGCAAGGAACTTTTTCTGATGGTATCAATATAAATGTGCAGACTGTCACCTTTTGTCCATCCATAGTAACCCATGCATTGCCACTGGAGATTATCATAACTTTGAATGTATTATCCATGCAACTTCCAGTTGAATATACAGTAATGGCCAAATGTTGGCTACCTTAAAATTGATCCAGAAAATCAAGTATTTTTTCCAGAAAATTATTGCAGTTATACATACAGTATATGTATGTTTTGTTATGCATATGTTAATTTCCTTTGTGTCTAATGGAACAAATAAAAAAAAGAAAGAAAAAAGACACGTTGGACATAGTTGCACAAAATTGTCACCCTCAACTTAATATTTGGTTGCACATCCTTTGGAATAAATAACAGCAATCAATCACTTCCTATAACTATCAACAAGCTTCTTACACCAATCAACTGGAATTTTGGACCATTCTTATTCTGCACACTGCTCCAGGTCTCTCATATTTGAAGGGTGCCTTCTCCTATCAGCAATTTTAAGATCTCCCCACTGGTGTTCAGTGGAATTTAAATCCAGTCAAGGCCCCCAGTGTCAGAGGCAGCAAAAAAACCACAAACCATCTTTGAACCTCCACCATATTTGACTGTAGGTCATTCTTTGTAAGCTTTATTCACTTTCAGTAAACAGTAGAATAATGTTCTTTATGAAAAAGTTCTATCTTGGTCTCATCTGTCCACAAAAAGACTTTTCAGAAGGATTATAGCTTGCTCATGTACATTTTGGCAAACTGCAGTCTAGCTTTTCTATGTCTCTGTGTCAACAGTAGGGTCCTCTTTCTTCTCTTGGCACAGCGTTATGTTTCATTCACATGTTGAGGTAGAGTTTGCGCTAACACTGGTGCACCATAAGCCTGCAGGGCAGCTTGGATTTCTTTGAAACTTGATTGAGGCTGCTTTTTAACCATCTGAACTATCCTGCATTGCAACCCTTCATAAATTTTTTTTGGTGTCCATTTCCAGGGAGACTAGCCAATGTATCATGATTATATGGACAAAGGAATATCAAGATCCCTAACATTAGACTTGTTAAAATTGCTGATAATTTGGGACAATTTTAGTTCTCCAGTAGTAATTGATGAACGAAATTTGTAAAGTTTAGGTTCCATGCCGCACACTTAGTATTCAGGCATGGACCCTGAACACAAACTTCCCTGAGAAGTCTGTGTTACTGTTCGAGTTCAGATAAAGGGCTATAAAAATAAACAAATCATTATTTAAACAT
>JARQOC010000002.1:365796567-365958244 GCA_033576535.1 Allobates femoralis
GACACTTGCTTGCTCTCACGTCTTTACTCGGAAATTCTGCAGTTTACAGTAATATTCAGTGTTACAGCCAGAGTACAGACCGGGTGGACAGGCCAGTAGGCAATGTGTGTGTTTAGTTTTGTGTCTGACCTTGCCTGGATTTCTGACTCTGCCTATTGATTTTGTACCTCAGCTGCCCTCTTGGTTTTGCCCTTGACCTTTGCCTGGATTTTTGACTCTGCTACTGCCTGACAATTTTGTACCTTAGCTGCCCTCTCGGTTTTGCCCTTGACCTTTGCCTGGATTTTTGACTCTGCTTCTTCCTGTCGATTTTGTACCTCAGCTGCCCTCTTGGTTTTGCCCTTGACCCTTGCCTGGATTCTCGACTCTGCTACTGCCTGATGATTTTGTACCTTCGCTGCCCTCTCGGTTTTGACTCGGACTTCTGACTTCGTTTTTCGGGTCTTGATTTTTCCCTGGCGACCTCCCCGACTCTGATGCTCATATAGGGAGCTACCCCCTGGGCTCGGCTGTAATTCCAGATCCCTGTATAGGGGTTAAGGGTCTCGGGGTTTCTCGGGGTGCTGCCTACCAGCAGCTCGGCCTCACAGCGGATGGTCGCCACAATATCACATTATCAAAGAGGTTTTGGGTGCAGTTAGAGGCCCTAGAGGAGGTGAAGGAGGGAAAAGCAGTTGAGGAAGTGTTACATGCAGGGGTTTCCTCACAGACCATGGGGATGACATGACTTGTACAGCAGCCTCTTCCACCAGAGTCACCCAGTGCCCAGTAAGTGACATGTAATGCTTCTAGACATGCTTACTTGTCCAGATTTCTGTGGTGAAATGCACCCTGTCACACATAGAGTTTCGCAAGAAAGCAGTGATGTGTTCTGTAACATGCTGGTGAAGTGCAGGCACAGCTTTCTTTGAGAAGTAATGGCAATTGGGCATCTGGTAATGGAAAAAGCAATGATCATGAGCTTCCAAAAACCCTCTATATCCACCAGATGGAAAGGCAGCATTTCTGCTGCCAGCAGCTTGGAGATGGTGCAATTTAAGCTCTTAGCTTTGGCATGGGTAGGAGGAAATAGTCTTTTACACATCTGCTGGACCGAGGGCTGCCTAGTGTGCTGATACATGGTGGAGCAGGGTGATCCAGACAAACTGCTGGACTCTGAGGGAGGTGCAGGTGGGAAGGTTATGTTTCCTTCATGAAGAGGTGGTGCTCCCGACATACCCACTTCCAAAAAGGCTGCTACTCTGTCTCATCCTCCGTGGATGCCTGCCTCAAGCTTTCCCCCCCTCTCCACCACCTCAACACCCTCCTCCTTGGTAAGCCATGGTGGGACACCAGGGGGAGGGGAGATACAGATATATATATATGTACCAGGATAGTGAGGGGGTGTGTACAAAGGATGGTGGGCACATACACCAGGATGGGGGACATATACAACAGGTTGGAGGATATACACACCAGGATGGGGGATTATATACACCAGGATGGGGGACATATACACCTGGATGGGGGACACATACACCAGGATGGGGCACATATATACCAGGATGAGGGAAATATACACCAGGATGGAGGGGATATATTCACCATGTGATGGGCAGCACTTTAAACGCCTTTTTATAAGTGGTCATAAACTTGAAAATTAAACAAATTATATATGCCGGGCACTACTGGGATTTTTGTATTGGGAGTTTCCCCATATGTTGGTCATCTAGGTAAGGCGGCTGTGCATCTGGGTGTGCTCACTTGAGTGTATGCTTAATCAAACAGTCCAGAAAAAAAGGGGCACTCACCCATAAGGTGCTTCTCAGGAGTTTATTCCTTTTTCAAGGTTCCATTCAGGATTCCATATAATGCAAGGGAGGGGGGCTGGACAACGGCCCGTTTTGTGCCCTAAGTGGGTAGGACCAGCAGAAGTGATACTTAGAGCATGAAATGGGCCATTGTCTGCCCCCCCCTTTTTTGCACTGTATGGAATCCTGAATGGAACTTTGAAAAAGGAATTCACTCCTGAGAAGCACCAAATGGGTGAGTGCCCCTTTTTTTCTGGACTGTTTGAATAAACTTGTAAATAACTCATGAAAGTATGAAGTTACGTTAAAACCAAGCACACCATTGTTTTTCTTATGAAATTCTCAATAGGTTTGATGTGTCACATGACCCTCTTCCCATTGAAAAAAATAAAGTTGTCTCCAAAATATCCGACTTCAAAATGGCCGCCATGGTCACCACCCATCTGGAAAAGTTTTCCCCCTTCCATATACTAATGTGCCACAAACAGGACGTTAATATCACCAACCATTCCCATTCCCATATTAATTAGGTGCATTCATATAAATGGCCCACCCTGTACTTCCTTCTATATGGAACGGTATCTCATAACTAAAATCCACCACTATGCCCAGGTCCATTCAAGAACGTACTCCTCACAGAAGCACATTGAATGGAGAGCTAGATGGCTGACAATTCCTTCCTTACCTACCAATCTTCCTTCCTTCCTTATAGAAAAGTGAAAAAATACAGGATCTGAATAACTCATATTTTACATAAAAACCAGGGCTCCTGATATAGGAAGTAGCAATTGTTTTCAATCTATATTCACAGAGGATATAAACTACCAACCCAGCACCTGTAACTGTTACTGTGAAAGTCAGGGAAAAGTCACAGAAAATATCAAATTAATATTCAAATGTATATTGAATGGAAATGTGTGGCTGAAATATGTTGCTTCTGTGTGAGGAATAATAGGATTCCCAAAATGTTAGCATTTGTCTCTCATTTCTGAATCTAATGAAGATATTCTGTATACCAACAGAGTGATTTACATGTTATCGCTCAGGAAAGCCGTTATTCTGATATTCAATGAAGGTTAAAATTTTCATTTTTTTTATCACATTTTACAATTGATTTTAATGACAGGTTCACATTTAAGCAAGGAACTTTTTCTGATGGTATCAATATAAATGTGCAGACTGTCACCTTTTGTCCATCCATATTAACCCATGCATTGCCACTGGAGATTATCATAACTTTGAATGTATTATCAATGCAACTTCCAGTTGAATATACAGTAATGGCCAAGTGTTGGCTCCCTTAAAATTGTTCCAGAAAATCAAGTATTTTTTCCAGAAAATTATTGCAATTATACATACAGTATATGTATGTTTTGTTATGCATTTGTTAATTTCCTTTGTGTCTAATGGAACAAATAAAAATAATAAGTAAAAAGACACGTTGGACATACTTTCACAAAATCGCCAACTGCACAAAATTGTCACCCTCAACTTAATATTTGGTTGCACATCCTTTGGAATAAATAACAGCAATCAATCACTTCCTATAACTATCAACAAGCTTCTTACACCAATCAACTGGAATTTTGGACCATTCTTATTCTGCACACTGCTCCAGGTCTCTCATATTTGAAGGGTGCCTTCTCCTATCAGCAATTTTAAGATCTCCCCATTGGTGTTCAGTGGAATTTAAATCCAGTCAAGGCCCCCAGTGTCAGAGGCAGCAAAAAAAACACAAACCATCTTTGAACCTCCACCATATTTGACTGTAGGTCATTCTTTGTAAGCTTTATTCACTTTCAGTAAACAGTAGAATAATGTTCTTTATGAAAAAGTTCTATCTTGGTCTCATCTGTCCATAAAAAGACTTTTCAGAAGGATTATAGCTTGCTCATATACATTTTGGCAAACTGCAGTCTAGCTTTTCTATGTCTCTGTGTCAACAGTAGGGTCTTCTTTCTTCTCTTGGCACAGCGTTTTATTTCATTCACATGTTGAGGTAGAGTTTGCGCTAACACTGGTGCACCATAAGCCTGCAGGGCAGCTTGGATTTCTTTGAAACTTGATTGAGGCTGCTTTTTAACCATCTGAACTATCCTGCATTGCAACCCTTCATAAATTTTTTTTGGTGTCCATTTCCAGGGAGACTAGCCAATGTATCATGATTATATGGACAAAGGAATATCAAGATCCCTAACATTAGACTTGTTAAAATTGCTGATAATTTGGGACAATTTTAGTTCTCCAGTAGTAATTGATGAACGAAATTTGTAAAGTTTAGGTTCCATGCCGCACACTTAGTATTCAGGCATGGACCCTGAACACAAACTTCCCTGAGAAGTCTGTGTTACTGTTCGAGTTCAGATAAAGGGCTATAAAAATAAACAAATCATTATTTAAACATCAGCGTCATGCTTATCGAGGACAGCTTGCTTGTACTTCCCTGTTGCTCATGAACTTCCTGATTATTCACTGAACTGGCTCCATCAGCAAATCACAGACGCCCACTCATTGTGACAGCATCTGTAGTTGGCTGTTGCGCCCCTCACTCATTGTTCTGGAGTCTGTGATTGGTTGCCATTGGCAACCAATCAGCTGTCATATGATTGTAATAATAAATAAATAATTTTAAGAAACGTTTGTAGGACTTTGAAGTATTTTTAAATCTCAGTGCAGATAAATCAGACAACTATGAGCTACCTTGCCCAGCTGCCTGGCTTTACCTTGGCTGACAATAAAAATACAGAGGAGCCAGTTATTTTATTTTAAGTATTTAAATAAATAATACAAAAAATTGGGGCTTTGCCCTATTTTTGCTTACCAGCCTACAGCTATGTCAGAAATTGGCGCATTCATTAGAAGCACCAATATCTGTCGCTTTACCTGCTTTTCCAAATGTCATAGTGTGGTGGCATTGGGGTGATAGAAGGGGTTAATGACAGTTGAGTATTGACAGCCTGTCATTAAGCCCTAGATTAATAATGTTTAAGGTTCTATAAGACCAGCTAATTATTAATTCTATGAGTAAATAGTTAAAAAACATAGACAAAGAGAAAAATCATTTATTTGAAATTAAACACACAGACAAGCTTCATTTTCACATTTATTAACAACAAACATACCCTTAAACAGTAATTCACAACAGTCCCCCAGCTCCCTAGCCACTGTTTTATAACTGTAATGTCCAGGTTTGGAATTCGGGCTCAAGTTCAGGTCAAGTCCGATCCCAAACTCAGACTTTAAAAAATTTCTAGTTGAATTTACTGAAAACGAACATCGCAGGTTCGCCCATCTCTATACTCCAGTTCTCAGACATTCCTTTTTCTGTTCTCAATAGGCACGCCCAGGCACAATGCAAAGATGGAGACATCTTCTCCCCTTTTTACCTGGTTTTAGGTGAGATTTTCATATTACCTACACGTGTTACTTTCCACAGGTGATTTTGAAAAAGCATCACTAGCTTAAAGGGAACCAACCACCCCAAATGACCCCCCCGGACTATTAATATCGTTCCCTACACCCAGCACATACATGTGCTGCAAGGTTTTTTGCTAAAAAAACTGCTTTTTAAAAGTTGAGATAATGATTTATAAAGATTATAACGAAGGGACGGTGGGCGTTACTTAGCTGTGGCTAAAGCCGGTTGCAGCTGCCAGTCATCCTCCTGTCTCCCTCGCAGCAGTAACGGCCAGCCCTTTCTTGTCGTCACAGCCTGCTGAGCCTGGTGCACGGGATCTCATGCCCGTGCACACGTCATCAGCTACAGCCGGTCGCGAGCGCGCGCTCTGACTTCCACAGCCGAGCGCAGGAAGTCAGAGCGTGTGTGCTCGCGACCCGGCTGTAGCTGATGACGTGTGCACGGGCCTGAGATCCCGTGCACCAGGCTCAGCAGGCTGTGACGACAAGAAAGGGCTGGCCGTTACTGCTGCGAGGGGAGACAGGAGGATGACTGGCAGCTGCAACCCGGCTTTAGCCACAGCTAAGTAACGCCCACCCGTCCCTTCGTTATAACCTTTATAAATCATTATCTCAACTTTTAAAAAGCAGTTTTTTTAGCAAAAAACCTTGCAGCACATGTATGTGCTGGGTGTAGGGAACGATATTAATAGTCCGGGGGGGTCATTTGGGGTGGTTGGTTCCCTTTAAAACAAAGTTCTTTACCCTCAATTTCACTGTCAATTATGTAAAAACACAATGAGAGTAGATTTGCCAACATTCTCTTGCCTCGATAACATACAGTGCTTAGCATAAATGAGTACATTTAATTTGAAAAGTAATCAATATCTAACTGATTAAGTTTCATAAAACATATTTTGGCATGACTGAGTTTCATAAAATATTTTTTCAATCCATAACTTGAAAGTAAGGATAATAATATAACTTTGTTTAAAAAATCTTCAGCCTTTCTCTGTTCAGTTGATACAATAATGAATACACTCCACATCAAAACTACTACAGGTAGTATTTTGATGACCTACACTGCACTAATTCTTCTAGACATGGAATGAACAAGTTGATGTCATATTGCAATATGTATGTTTTTCCTTCTTCAAGAACTACCTCTTTTAGGCTGGCTTCACACTGCGGTCAGGTCAGATCAGGTCAGGTTTTGTGTGCCAAAACCAGGAGTGACTCCAAAACCTAGAACAGGTGTCAATCTTTCAATTATACTTTTTCTCTGCAAGTTCCTCTCCTGGTTTTGAAACACAAAACCTGACCTGACCTGACCTGACCGCAGTGTGAAGCCAGCCTTAGAGCCTGGTTGCTGGATGAAGAGTGATGCTCAACTTGTCTCTTCATAATCCCCAATAGGTGTTTTGATTGGATTCAGACCAGGAGACATACTTGGCCACTGAATCACTTTCACCAATCTTGTACAAAAATGCAACAGATTGGTGTTTTGGAACATTGTCATGATTAAGGAGTAATGGTAGCTAGGGATGAGCAAGTATACTTGTTACTATTCGGTACTTGCCAAATAGTACGTTATTCAGGCTACTCGTTACTCTGCGAGTTTCCTTGTTATTACTCTCTAGGAGTAGCGAGTCCAATGTAAGTCACTGGGAAATGTGAGTAATGCTAGTAATTTCAGCTGCTGGACCCTACAAAGCGGTCTTGGGGCTGAGGAAATTGGCTGGTATGGGTGCATGATTGTTTAAAAGCTGGCAGTAAAAAGCTGCTGGCCTTTTTAAACAATCAGCTGATGCACGTTTACCAGCCTGGTGTTTTGCTCCCCACCGCCGCCGGGTCCTTCACCCCTCCCTCCCTGCTGCTGCACTCCCCGCCCTGTTCTCCTGCTCCCATCTGCTGCTGGAAGTGAGCTTCAAATTTACCGCTGGCTATTTCAAAGGAACAGCTGTTCATTTGAAAAAGCCGATGGGAAAGCCAGCGGTGAAAAGAATTCCTTCCCGCTGCCCGATGATCAGTCCCCTGCCCGTTGCTTCCTTAACCGCTGTCTGGTGCTTCGCTCCCCCGCCGCACCCCTCCATTCGATCCTAACCAAGGATCAGGTGGAGAGGCAGAAGGGGAGCAAAGCACCGGACAGTGGGGAGGGAAGCACCGGATGGGGGAGCGAGGCAGTGGGGAGCAGTAGGGAGCGGCGAAGCACAGGACGGGAAAGCCAGTGGTGAAGTCTTTTCACCGCCGGCTTCCCACAGGCTATTTCAAATGAACAGCTTATGCATCAGCTGTTTCTTTGAAATAGCCGGTGGTGCCATCGCAGGGTTCATCGGAATTCATGCTTGACAGCATGAACTCAGATGAACTTTCCCACGGCCAGGTGCTCAGCTACATCTCTACCAGAGATGTAGCTCAGCTAAAGAAGAAGACTCCTTTGGACTAAACGGAGGGGGAGGTTTTTCTTGAATAAAGATGGAATCTCTAATATGTTTTGTTTTTTTCTATTAAAAAGATTTTTCTCTCTTTTTTTTTAACTCTTTAATAGAAATTCATGGTTGTAGGGTTGCACTTGCGCGTAGCAGCATGCTGCAATTGCACTCGCATTTCCATCGCATTGCGAGTGTAATGCGAGAAACTCGCATTGATGTGACCTGTATCATTTAAAGCTGTCCCAGGTACTTACGCTAATTGCGTAGTGAAGCTGACGCTCTCAATGGTGCTGAAGAATTAAGCGTTGGCTCCATGGCCAGCGCACATTGAAACTCTGCTGCGCTGGCCATGGAGCTGATACTGAATTTTTCAGCACCATGGAGAGCGGCTCCTCATTGAGGACGCTGCCTAGCAATGTGCTTCCACTAATTGCATAGCATCCCGGCACGCTGACAGCCAGAAGCCACCGGCTTTCAACAATGATTAAAAAGCGACGACAAATGCCGGCAAATTAGAAATATATGCAATTAACCCCTGAACTACCAATGAATTTAGGCACCATGTCTCTAGAGAGGATGGTCACTCCCTAGAGACATGGTGCCAACATATTATACACATATTAACCCTTTAATAACCGGGTTAACTACCGCATATGCAGCATCTGTGCTCATATGCCGCACAGATGCTGCATATGCAGGTTAATCCCGTAAATTTAAAAGAGGTGCCCAGCAGCTGGGTTTATCATAATCATCTTGCACTGCTGACACAGCGGTGCAAGATGATTCATTACTGTACCGGGAAACCGGCACATTCATACTCTGCGGCTTTGACAGCCGCGGAGTTTGAATATGCTGGTAAATGCTGTCCACGGTCCTGAAGTTTGCTTCAGGACCGTGGACAGCATCACAGCACACACGCACTCACGCAGCCCACTCTCATCACACTCGCAGCACACTCACATGAATACAGGCAGACATACTCACCCACTCACCCCACACTCGCACCACACTTGCACTACACACACCCAAAACACGCATCACACTCTCATCACTGTCGTGCATCAAACACGCTCTGTGTTTGATGCATGACAGTATGCCTTCAGCCTTAAAGTAGTTATAGACATGATCTGCCACGTACACACATTGAGTATTTGTTGAACTTTTTACCTCAGTATTTGTAAGCCAAAACCAGGAGTGGGACATGCATATGAAAAGTATAATAAAAACATATGTACCTCTTCTGCATTTCTTTTTACTCGCTCCGTGTTTTGGCTTAAAAATACTAAGGTAAAAAAATGTGCATGCAGTTTTGAAGTGGTTATACGCATATAAGATAACAGGGTTGTATTTCTCCAGAAAGCATGAAACACTTGTGCATGGATTGTGTCTAAGGCTGGGGTCACACTTGGCATGAGTTTTTTTAGTGACTTAAAAAAACTCATGCATTTTTGCATGCGTTTTTTCATTTCAGCATGCGTTTTTTAAGGTGTCTGATGGCACCCTGCGTTTTTGCGTGCGTTTTTAAAACAGCACCAAAAAATAGTGCATGGTGCTGTTTTAAAAATGCATGCGTTTTTTTAACATGGGCCCCTATGGAAAACGCATGCGTTTTTGGATGGTACTAATGTACCATGTGTTTTTGAATGGTACTAATGTACCATGCGTTTTTGCATCCGTTTTTGATGTCAGCTAATCACATTGCAATTGCAAAACCGCACACAAAAACGCATGGTACTGTCACACATGCGTTTTTGCTAATAAGACATGCGTTTTTGCTATTAGGGCATGCGTTTTTTAACATGGGGGCCTATGGGTGCGTTTTTACATACTTTTTTAAAAACGCAGGTCTCCAAAAACTCATGAAAAAAATGCAAGTGTGACCCCAGCCTAACATTGTAGTTCAATTGCATGACGGAATTCTGTGAACCTCGAATGACTGTTCAACTCAAGTGGTGATGCTCTATGCACAATCATGTGACCTCAAAATTTAAAAACACATTCTCACCTGCTTGATTATTGTCTCCATCCCTCTTGTTTGATTGACAGTTCTGGCTTAAATAAGCAAGGAAAGGGCAGAGACAGATGGAAAACAATCAGGTGGGACTGACCACTTAAATGTTTGGCCATGCCAGGATGCACCAAGTGCCTATGTAAACCTGAGAAGTTGCTATCAGAATACAGAGAGTTGCAGTTCAGGAGTGAGACCAGATGATATCAAGGAACTAAATTTTTATAATAAAGATAAAGATAAGTTGTAGTAGAGTGCTCAGAGTAAATCTCAGGGATAATCACAAGGTAAATGTAACATACACCAGCTCAGGAAGGACTGGGTCACTGTGCTGCCCCCATGATACTATTCAATTAGCCTGGAGATTTCAGAACAAATTTATGTAACATGCTCTGTTAGTGCAAGAGAGCGAGTACTACTCTATTGGCATAGTGAACATCACTGAAGGACCTGTTGGTGGGTCAGCATAGTGGCTCACAAACTTATTTACAATACTTATCTGTCCTTCCCTGCACTCACACACCCATATGGCTACCCGGGTGCCAAGCTTAAAAGTACTTGCAGTTGTAAGTGAGGGAGAGTTCAGTTCCTTTCTAAATGGCTGTAGCCTAACTAAAGTAGTTTGGCTCTTAATGTTTAAATGTACACTTCTCACCAAAATTATCTGTGCGGGGCCTGAGCACAGAATGTTTAGTTGGAAGATCTCTCAGTCTTTTCCACTCATCCTGGTCCAGGGATAACAAGCTGGAGAAGATCTTGGTAGATTCAGATGGAATAGCTGGATTCAGTAGCTGACAGTCTTCCAAACAGATCACTACAGGGATGGATTCAATGAGGAAATCCACACTGGCAACACCAGGGGATGTCTTCTCGCTAGAAGTCCTCATTATAATAGCAAATGTCTGGCTCAAACTGAACTTACTGTATCTGACAAACCAAAGTGTCTCTTGGCTGCCTGTGCAGTACCCCTGGTGGATGGGAGGTGACAATGCATGCATCACCGCCATCTCTTACACCTGCTTTGAACGGTCATTCTTTGCTGACAGTGTCCCTTTAAAGTGTAAAGGTACCGTCACACGCAGCAATATTGCTAGGCAATTTCACTGGCAATTTGCTGGTTACAGTGAAATCGAGTACACATTGTTCCATTTGTACACAGCAACAAAATAGAACAATGTGTTCATGATTTCACTGCAACCAGCAAATTGCCAGTGAAATTGCCTAGCAATATTGCCGCGTGTGATGGTACCTTAAGGGTACCTTTACACTCTGCAATATCTGCTGGCGATATGAAGCAATCTAACATGCACGTGCACATTTTTCATGGTCGCCTCAGATCACCGATGGCGGCATTACACGCCGCAATTTCGCTCTTAACCTAAGGCGATGTGTCGCCTCGGAAATCGCCTCATCCACAGCGGAACCAATCCGGTCGACTTTCCTCGCCGCTTCACATGCCGCAATCCCCAAAGCAATGTTGGCGTACATGTTCAGCATGGCAAGGACATAGGCGTGCCATGCTGGTTTACAACGCGCCCCAAACACGCTCATTTATAACGCAATAGCGTTATGATTGGTCAGCCTGCTCTGGAAGGCTGGCTAATACATGACTCTATTGCCATTGTGTGGTGCTTGACGGACAGCTCTTCAAATATGGCGCAGTGTCAATTGACAGCCAGTGGGAGCACAGTAGCCACCACTAATCATTGCAGACGGGGCGCAAATTCCAACACGCTGTGGCACACCTATGGGTAATCAATAGGCGACGCTGAGTCCTTTACTATCGCTCTATCAGACGCCAAAACCCAGAAATCTCGCCTTCGTGATAGCCTCTGATTTTGGAGCAGTGCTCTGAAATCAGGAACCAGGCGACAGGCAATTTATCAACGCCAAATTGCCCAATTACACGCCGCAACTGGAAGGCAATTTGATGGTGATAGTTCCAGGGCGACATATCGCCGTCAGGATTTCCAGCAGATATTGCGGCATATAAAGGTACCCTTATGGTACCTTTACACGCTGCTACGAAAGGTTAGAAACAACCGGGTGTCGGAGACAAATGTATCTTGCACCGTCAAAACATCCCGAGGTAGCGGCGTGTAAATCAGGCTGTTGCCACCCGTCACTGTCGAGTCGACACCTGTTTTTGAGCTCTGCTCTAAAACAGGTTGGTTTCAACCTGATGGTAGCGGCGTCTAAATGAGGTACAGGTAGGTTTTTCGTCACCTAGTTAACTCCCTGGGGCGATACCGACCCCCTTCAGCGATCATTGGTGACAGCTTCTGCGTTACGATTGGTTGTCTCTGCATAGGGCGGCATATTTAAGGAGCTGACCAGTCGCACTATACAATTGTAACAGCATCATGTATTAGCCAGCCTTCCTGCGCTGGCTGGCCAATCATGATGCTATTGCATTGTCCAATCACCGTACGAGCGTCTCGTAATCCACAACTCTGGCACGCCTATGTGTTTTCCCTGCTTCCCCAGGTCCTCCCATATTACCTTCTGTAGCAACGTGTAAATGAGGGAAGGTGCTCTACAGAAGGTAACCTGTGGCACCCGGCGGTGCCTCCAGAGATAGATTAAACCTTCTGTAGAGCACTTTGTAGCGGCGTGTAAAGGCGGTATCGGGTACCGTTTGCAACCGTTGGAACGTGCTCGTGCACGTGAGACACTCGGTTGTTTCTAACCTTCTGTAGCGGCGTGTAAAAGTACCATAAGAGATACAATACTACACCTAAACTGAATCAGGTTTTGCACAATTCTTGAAAAAGCTATATTTTTCTAACTTTTAAGTTTGGAAAAGTTTTAAAAGTAGAGTAAACAGAATGGAAAGTCAAACACTATTAATCCCTATTGTGCTGACTTCTGACTGTAGAAGTACAAAGTGAAAGTTAAATGGGATTGCAGCAATCACATGTTTAGCCATCTTACTAGGTGGCTTGAAGTTAATATAGAAGTTTCAACATTGCCATTAGCAAGCATGCACTTGTGCTCAATGGTTACATCTGACTAATCGTAGGGCATTATGAGATCCTAAAAAGGCCACACAGACTATGGTGCCATGGTGTTTCCACTGTAACATTTTAATGCATAGCAGCAGGATAATACAGTGTGTGCAATTAAGGCTTGTGTCAACATTGAAGTGTACAGAAATACAGTGAATGATTCCAATATGGCACAACTGAAAGAAAACCGCATTGAGATTGATTTCATTAGCTGCCCATTAACTAGATTTCCTATATTTCTATTTAAAAAAAAAAGTTAAAAGCTGGCTATGTACTTAACACTGATGTGTAAAGATTAAAATGATGATGGACCGTGGCTTTCAAATTATTAAAGAAAAAAACATCATCATGTTTATTTTATCTGCCCATAAAAGTCTAGCAGTTCTCCATGAATATGCAAACTGATTTGGTTTAATTAGCATGATTGGCTTTTGCAGCAGCAGAGTCGAATGTGTTTTAGAGGGATATGAGGCAATCGCTAATGAGGTCAGGGTAATGGGCTTGTAAAAGAAAGCTTCAACTGCTGGTCCATCTGCTACACAACCAACATAAAATCATACAGTATGTCTCTATTGAATCTTTTCTGTGATTGTAAGAGGAGCCGCGCAGAAGTGGGAATGATAATGAGATGCCATAAACATGTTGATTGGGCACGCAAAGGTTGATACTCTATGTGCTGGAGGTTTGCTCATTGCCGGAAAGCTAAACAAACATTACATCCCATTCAGTCAACAGAAGAGGCATTGTGGGCAACAAAACATGGCCACCACATCCTACTCTGGAAGACAATAATATCTGTCAATTGAACAATGATTTTAATCTTGTAAATATGAGAATTTTTTCTTCATGTAATACGTCAATGTCCTTCTTAAAAAAACAGATAAAATGAAATACTACACAATGTTTGGATCAACATATCGAGCAATAAAACACATTTGCACTATAAAAAAAATCCCTTTTTTTTTTACTGCAACTGTAATATACTTCTTTTTTTAATAGGAACAGAGGGGTTTTTGCTTTTCAAGCAACATCGTATGCTTAATACATACATATTAGGTCTGGGTACTTGCTATCTACCTTATGAAGAGACGTTTTCCTGCAACCATAAGAAGACAGTTAAGTAGGTGAGGAGATTACAGCCACATCCCTCCTCCAGAAAATATGCAAATTTGCACTTCAGTAAGGAAGTGGAAGAACTCAAGCGCCACCTTTAAGTAGCTCCTCAAAGTCATAATCGCTTTCCAACAGGCTTTTTAATATGACTAAGGGATTTGCGCCACATCAGAACCTCAAACTACAAACGCTGCGTGTCGGGGTAACTGCCCCTCATCAGTGTAGTGTGTGGCATATTCTGATCTGGCTGTGTGAGTGGTCTAAGACAAGGTCTGGGAACTTGCTATCTACCTTAGCTTTTTAATATGACTAAGGGATTTCTCCATAAGGTATATAGCAAGTTCCAGACCTTGTCTTAGCCCAGTCACACAGCCAGATCAGAATATCCCACACACTAAACTGATGATGGGCAGTTACCCCGACACGCAGCGTTTGTAGTTTGGGGTTCTGATCTGGCACAAATCCCTTAGTCATATTTAAAAGCTTGTTGGAAAGTGATTATGACTTTGAGGAGCTACTTAAAGGTGGCGCTGGAGTTCTTCCACTTCCTTACTGAAGTGCAAATTTTAATACATATTATGAATTTATCCTCCCCACAAAGAAATATATGCCAGTCTTCATGTATGCTTTGGGGTGGGTATTGACCCTTATGGGTAGCCTGGTGGATCAGTTGTGAGCACTGCAGCCTTGCAACACTGGAGTCCTGGCTTCAATTCCCAACAAGGACAACAACTGTAAGGAGGTTATATGTTCTCACTCTGTTTGCATGGGTTTCCTTCAGGCACTCGAGTCTCCTCCAACACTTGGAAGACATACTGATGATTAGATTGTGAGCCTCAATGGGGACAGAATTGCAAATGTAATTAACGCACTATGGAATTAACACCACTAAACAAATGAATTAACATTACATTATATACAGTATAACAATCTGTTACCCAAAGAAACAGAATGCTCTATTTGTACCTGTCTAAGTACCAGGTAAAGATGACATGCCCACCTCTGTGAGAGAATATTGCCATAGGCCAGGTTCACACATACAAATCCCGTTTTTAACGGATCCGTTTTTCTAAGGGTGACTGAGGACATGGACGGTTTTGGCAAATTTTGGGATTTAGTCATTTTTTCATGAAAAACGCATATGCATTAACGCATGCGTTAACGCAGATGCCTATATGTGCCATGCGTTAACACATGCGTTTCCCATAGGGCCCCATGTTAAAAAAATGCATGAGTTTTTTTAAAGCACCCCAAAAACGCAGCTAGCAGCGTTTTTGGGCTGCTGCATAAAAACGCATGCGTTTTTATTTTAAAAAACCCACACATATGCGTTAACGCATATGCATTTTTTGACTTTGAAAAAAAATGTCCAAAATATTCCCAAAAATGGACTTAAGGCAAAAACGGATGGTATGTGTGAACCTGGCCTTAGAGACGCAAGCACAGCCTTTTTAGGGGTAAGTGAATGATTTGGCAATCACTAGTTTGAGGCCAAACATAGTCTTTTTTAGGAGAAAGTGAAGTATTTGGCAATCACTGTTTTGAGGACAAACAAACGCTTTTTAGGAGAAAGTGAAAAAGGCAGAATAGATACATTTTTAGGGGAAACTGAAGGATTTGGCAATCAGTGGTTGAAGGCTAAACAAAGCCTTTTTAGGAGAAAGTAAAAAATTTGGCAATCACTGTTTAGAGGTAAAATGCCTTTTTAGGGGAGAGTGAAGCATTTTGCAAACACTGCTTTGAAGCAAAAAATGCCTTTTCAGTAGAAAAGGAAGCATTTGAAATCACTGGTTGGATGCAAGAAATGCCTTTTTAGGGAAGAGTGAAGGATTTGCCAATTACTGGTTTGGGCCAAACACAGCCTTTTTAGGGGAAAGTGAAGTACTTGGCAATCACTGGCTTGAGGCCAAAGAAAGCCTTTTTAGGGGAAAGTGAAGGGTTTGGCAATTACTAGTTTAGATGCAAAAAAATCCATTTAAGAAGAAAATTAAGGAATTATAATAAATGCTTTGAGGCAAAAAAAATGCCTTTTATGGGAAAGTGAAGAATTTAGCAATTACTAGTTTGAGGCATAAAAAAATGCCTTTTTAGGGGAAGTGTGTATTTATCAATCATTGGTTAAGGCCAAACAGTGATTTTTAGGCAAAATCGAAGCACCTGTTAGAGGCAAATTGTTTTGCTAGGGAATAGTAAAGAATTTTGGAATCACTGCATTAAGACAAAAATACCTTTTTAGTAGAAAGTGAAGGATTTGGCAGTCTACATAGAGGTAACAAATATATTTATAGATGAAAATTGAGGGATATGAAATCACTGCTTTGTGGCAAAAAAAATGCCTTGTTAAGGGAAAATGAGGAATTTGGAAAACACAGTTTTTTTGGCTAAACACAGGCTTTTTAGGGGAAACTGAAGGATTTGGCAAACACTGGTTAGATGCAAAAAAATTCCTTTATAGGGAAAGCGAAGGATTTGGCAATCACTGGTTAGAGGCAAAAAATGCCTTTTTAGGGGAAATTGAAAGATTTTGCATTCACTGGTTATAGGTAAAAAATGCCTTTTTTTATTATAAAGTGAAGAATTTGCAGTCACTGACAGGTGAGAGGCAAAAATACCTTTTGAGGGGAAAGTGAAGGATCTGGTAATCATTGGTTATAAGCAAAAATGCCTTTTTAGGGAAAAGTGAGGCATTTTGCAGTCACTGCTTTGAGGCAAAAAAAAGGCATTTTTAGTAGGGAATTAAGGATTTGGCACTCGCTGCTTTGAGTAAAAAAAAATGCCTTTTTAGGGGAAAGTGAAGGATCTGGCAATCACTGTTTGAGGTTGAATACATCCTTTTTAGTGGAATGTGAAGGATTTGGCAAACACTGGTTAGAAGCAAAGATGCCTTATAGGGGAAAGTGAGGCATTTTGCAATCACTGGTTTGAGGCAAAACATAGCCTTTTAGGGGAAATGAAGGATATGGCAATCAGTGCTTAGAGGTAAAAATGTCTTTTTAGGGAAAAGTGAAGAATTTTGGAATCACTGCTTGAGCAAAAAAATGCCTTTTTAGTAGAAAATGAAAGATTTGGCAATCACTCATTTTTGTCCATACAAAACTTTTTAAGGAGAGAGTGAAGGATTCGGCAATCACTTGTTAAAGGTGAAACACAGCGTTTTAAGGGAAAGTAGAAGGATTTAGGATCTCATGAAAATGCAGACAAGGATAGTTCCTGATCTATGAGTTACACAAAAGGAATATACTTTAAAACAAATTTTATTCAGTATGCTTTTAAAATGATACCGTATAAAGTGGGAAAAAGTGTACAAAAGGCAACCCAACCCTCACCCTAACCCACAGAAGCACAAATATATACAAAAGAATTGCCAACCAACTACCCTCTGGGGTACTAGGATCAGTTTACCATCCTGACCTAATGTCACTTCTCTCAGTCAAATAACTTTCAAGGTCAGTTTTATTTTCCTAGTTGTCTAAATTCACTTATACACTATTGAAGGCAACCAATAGGCGAAGAAGAATAAACCATCTATCAAGTGATGCAAAACAAATCGACGCATTTCGCTACCAGAGAATATGGTAGCTCTTCAGGGGCAACAAAAATCATTGATACAATACATAGTTTCACAACAAGACTTTTAACCAGGCACAGGTGGCCGGTATACAGTAAACATTTGTCTTTGTTTCCTGCTTAGCTTCACTGTGACGTCAAAGTCAGACGCTTGTCACATTTTTCCACATTAATAGGCATGTCAACAGGAAGAGTTCCAGTCCTATGAACAGAAACAGCTAGATAATTGACTCTGCGATTATCAATTGTAAAGGACAGATATACCCATAGACAAGTGAGAGGTGAAAGAATATATTTAAAGTGAACCTGTCACCCCCACCAGGCATCTAAAGATAACATAGCCACCTTCTGCAACACTAAGGCTGCATTCTGACAAGGTGTCTATAGCATTTATGCTCCCTTGATTCACTGAAATAAAGACTTTTATAAAATCTGTTTCAAACCTGACCCAAGACCGGGAGGCGGGTTTTCAAGTGTCTATCTCCTTCCTCTGTGGTGTCAGTCATCCCTCTCTGCTCTCTGTGCACCTCCTCCAGGGCCACCTCCCTGCACTACAGAGCTTTGTCAGCTCTGCTACAACATATAGCTGTTGTTATAAGAGACCCCACAGTAGTAAATCTAGCAAGAGGACCTTGAGCAGACAAAGCACTGCCTGCTACATAGTAGCCCTAGAGCTGAGCAGTTTTCACTTTCAGTTTCTTGTACCCAGCAGCATTGCTCTTCAGCCTCTGATCTACAGCACAAACTCAACTCTGCTGCACTGCTGACAGCTCAGCTCAAGGGCTGCTATGTAGCAGGCAGTGCTTTGTCTGCTCAGGGTCCTCCTGCTAGATTTACTACTGTGGGGTCTCCTATAACAGCAGCTCTATGTTGTAGCAGAGCTGACAAAGCTCAGCTCTGTAGTAAAGGGAGGTGGCCCTGGAGGAGGTGCACAGAGAGCAGAGAGGAATGACTGACACCACAGAGAAGCTGGAGATAGACGCTTGAAGAGCCCGCCTCCCTGTCTTGGGTCAGGTTTGAAACAGATTTTATAAAAGTCTTTATTTCAGTGAATCAAGGGAGCAAAAATACTATGGACACCTTCTCAGACTGCAGCCTTAGTGCTGCAGAAGGTGGCTATGTTATCTTTAGATGCCTGGGGGGGTGACAGGTTTGCTTTAATTTAAATTCACCTTGTGACATGAAATGGGTTATCAGGAATTCAAAACATACCTATCAAATTCAACATGGTTCCAAACTGTATCTGATCTAAGTTAAAAAAAAAACTCTTCAACACTATGTAGAGGAAATGGTATACCAGTTAATTGGGTGAACAGATAGTGTAACTAGTGTCCCTTCTGTCATATAAAACATACCCTTCTTAGGCCCCTTTCACATCAGCGTTTTTTTTAAATCGCGGCAGATGCGTTTTTTTTTGCGGCCGCACGTGCCGCAAGTGCCAAAACCGCACTTGACGCACCTGCCGCAAGCCCGCATATACATTGTATGCGGTTTGCCGCAACTGTGCCGCAAGTGCAGCCGGTATGCGGTAATCGCGGCAGATGCGTTTTTTTTCACCGCTGATGTGAAAGCAGCCTTAGATGAGCAGTATCAGATAGACTGTAAAATTGCTTATATGCTCATTTTGCCTGACAGAATGGTATAAATAAAATATGTTTGAGTATATCAACCCACTAAATAGAGAAAAAGAGCTTTTTTATGCTCAAAATCTATATGATACACACCCCAACCTATGGCAGTGGCTCAACTGTATAGTATCTATGTTTCCATTGTGCATCAGTCAGTATCACCAACAATTGATAGTGCTAGAGTTGTGAGCTCAGTGAAGGTGGACCAAAGTAAAAAGAGGGCACATAGTCAAATATACAGTAGTCCAAGTTAACAGGTCAATCTGATTATATCAGCCAACCAATGGGGATTATCTAGATGTAAAAAAAAAGGTCATATACTTAGTTCCACACACGTTTTGGTGCAGTCCCCTCGTCAAGCCAGTATACTGAACAGATCTTATTTATATGATAAATTCAGAGATAATCCAAGGGTAAAACAACCAACTCTCAGTCATTAAGGGGGTACCAGACCCTGCATACAATGAGGAACCATTAAGTGGAAGAAAACAATATAATGGTTCATTTATACATTATAATGCAGCTCCCCAAAGGATTACCTTCTTTCCTGCTGCCTCTCTCTGGATATGGTCCTACTGCTGTCTGTGTCCTGGTGCTGTCTGGTGTCCTGCTTGAAGTCATTTAATGATGGGAGACTCAGCTGCTGACTACCACCCAATCTAGGCCCGCTATAAGAAACCCCAGATGGCGGGATACGAGACAGTGTAATGACCGGAGGTCCTATTAAGATCCAGTGAGTCACAGACTGAGACAGAGGCAGAAATAAACAACAGTATTTTTACTTGACATTCAAGGGAGGATCTTTCAGTCGTTAATAGACTTACCTTATTTTAAACATTAACCCCACCGTACCTTAAATAACGACACAACTGCTAGTGACTTGGATAATAATTTGGCCACAGCAGCCTTTATTGCCTATTGTTTTACATACTAATAATAAACCAACGGGTACACCGTCCAACGGGCGTCCCAACATAACAATAGGCACTCCACCTCTCACACCTGGATAGATCCGGTCCAGAAGTCCTCCCTTTAACTTTTTGTCCCTGGCCGCAACACACCGGCCCCAGGAAAAAGGTATTGCTACCGATAGACAATACACCAGCCTGGCAGAACCCCGTGCCTGCCAGGTACTTATAACCGGAGCCACTATATCTTAAAAGTGGCTCACCTCCCGATTAACATCGAAGCTTCAATGCCTCTGGACCAGACCTACCCCCGCTGCCATGACAAATACACATCACCAACCATCCCAAACCAACCATCAATCCTGATCTACATAACTTGCGACTTCCATACAATCAGGGCGGGTGGGCGGGAACTGCTCTGATCCCCGGAAATGGAGTGAGGGTCACTTCCTCCCTCACTCCTGTAATGTCCCCTAAAGCTCCCCCCTCTTCCTGTCCTAAGAACACCCCCCCTTTTTCCCATAGCCAATTGCTGCCACACTCAAATCCCCCAATCCCATACCTTTCCTATTAACTCCCTACCTCCCAGAAAGTCATGGGGTCTGTACGCCTTATGGGCTCCCAGACCTTTCTTGACATTCAAGGGAGGATCTTTCAGTCGTTAATAGACTTACCTTATTTTAAACATTAACCCCACCGTACCTTAAATAACGACACAACTGCTAGTGACTTGGTTAATAATTTGGCCACAGCAGCCTTTATTGCCTATTGTTTTACATACTAATAATAAACCAACGGGTACACCGTCCAACGGGCGTCCCAACATAACAATAGGCACTCCACCTCTCACATCTGGATAGATCCGGACCAGAAGTCCTCCCTTTAACTTTTTGTCCCTGGCCGCAACACACCGGCCCCAGGAAAAAGGTATTGCTACCGATAGACAATACACCAGCCTGGCAGAACCCCGTGCCTGCCAGGTACTTATAACCGGAGCCACTATATCTTAAAAGTGGCTCACCTCCCGATTAACATCGAAGCTTCAATGCCTCTGGACCAGACCTACCCCCGCTGCCATGACAAATACACATCACCAACCATCCCAAACCAACCATCAATCCTGATCTACATAACTTGCGACTTCCATACAATCAGGGCGGGTGGGCGGGAACTGCTCTGATCCCCGGAAATGGAGTGAGGGTCACTTCCTCCCTCACTCCTGTAATGTCCCCTAAAGCTCCCCCCTCTTCCTGTCCTAAGAACACCCCCCTTTTTCCCATAGCCAATTGCTGCCACACTCAAATCCCCCAATCCCATACCTTTCCTATTAACTCCCTACCTCCCAGAAAGTCATGGGGTCTGTACGCCTTATGGGCTCCCAGACCTTTCTTGACATTCAAGGGAGGATCTTTCAGTCGTTAATAGACTTACCTTATTTTAAACATTAACCCCACCGTACCTTAAATAACGACACAACTGCTAGTGACTTGGTTAATAGTTTGGCCACAGCAGCCTTTATTGCCTATTGTTTTACATACTAATAATAAACCAACGGGTACACCGTCCAATGGGCGTCCCAACATAACAATAGGCACTCCACCTCTCACACCTGGATAGATCCGGACCAGAAGTCCTCCCTTTAACTTTTTGTCCCTGGCCGCAACACACCGGCCCCAGGAAAAAGGTATTGCTACCGATAGACAATACACCAGCCTGACAGAACCCCGTGCCTGCCAGGTACTTATAACCGGAGCCACTATATCTTAAAAGTGGCTCACCTCCCGATTACCATCGAAGCTTCAATGCCTCTGGACCAGACCTACCCCCGCCACAGGACAGGTCAGGTGACCCCTTACCTGGCCTGGACCCGCCACACACCCAATGCCTTTTCCACACCTTCTCTCAAATTTAACGCCCATATATCCATCCCAATCTCATTCAAGTGCACCCGATCTGCCCTCAAGTATTCCCTTGATGACGACTCCAATTCCCTGTGCCGTACTACAATTCCCTCCTTTCGTGCCACAAACGCAGCCACCACCTTGTTCACCTTCACTCGAGCCTTATTAAGTTTGTCTATAGACCTCGCGAACTTCCATCTCCCACGCGGAACCATATCAGACCACACCACGATCAACCCAGGATGAGAACACCACAATCGTAACAAGTCACACTTTATGTCTCTGATCAGCTCTCGAGACGCCCTCACCCCAAATCATTCCCCCCCAACATGTAGAACTAACACATCCGGTGGTCGATTAACTGAACAAAAGTACTCAAATTCTGGCAATACCCTCCCCCAAGTCATACCACGAATACCCAACCACTTCACAGTCGCCACAGATCTGTCCAGACCCAACTGGCGACCATCCGGGCGAACATCCGCTCGACGGGCCCCCCAAAAAATGTACGAATGTCCCAGGATCCATATCAAGCAGGGGCCTAATAAGCAGAAATACAAACAAATTTAAATGTCACAATCACAAACCAGAACAGAACCAATAAACTATAATATTAGTCGTATGGGTCCCCCCCCCTTTTTCCTTTCTTTTTTTTTTTTTTCTGAAAAATCAACAGTGCAGGGGGGGGGGGGCACACGCCAATCACCGCATTGTCAGGCCAACAAATGAGGCCGGACATACGAGCGAAAACGGGAGGATTCCCACCTCCCGATCCTTCTCACGACATCATCTCCCAACCCCCATCGGGAAGCCTCCGTGGCCGCCCCGATACGAAAAGAATGTGTGCCGTATTCTTCCGGCCTCTCGCCAATTTTTTGTAAACACTCCTTCAACAGTGCCCCGAACTGAAATTTAGACAAAAAGGAACCATCATGATGTCGCAATAATGGCCCCGGGCAACCGCCCCTGAATGCCAAAAAACGCCTTAACACAGTTACGGGACACACATTACTCCCAGCAAGGGCATAGACCACTACTAACCGGCCTCGTCATTCTTGATCCACTTTTGAACATCGCAACGAACACTCTACCCGCTCTTCCACAACCGCTACATCACTCAAAGCCAAACCACCCGCCCTGATCCTGGACGGGCTCACCAGCTCCCCAATACGGAAGGCCCCAAAAAAGGCTAACACAAATGCCGCTGAAAATAAAGCTCCCTCATAGTCAGACCGACAAACCGTAAGCACACAAGTCACCAGCCTCTCCAATACTGACACCGAAATTGGTCTCCGAGCATCCCTCTGACGTGCACCCCTCCGAAAACCCTTCAACGCCTGACGTACCATAAAATCCTTAGTCGCGTCATGTTGACCTAGTAACTTAAAACAAAAAGCCAGCGCTGCCACCCTTTGTGACACCACAGATGCAGACCGCCCTACCACAAAATCGTTACCTATAAACTTAAGCAACGCCTGCAAAACATCCCTGCCGCCATCCTCCTGCGGCATATCTGTAAACTCCTCCCATTCTTGCCACACTTCACCGTATCGGCACCAAGTGGCCTCGGTCACCGATCTGCGAATCAACTGCCTTACGACGTCACCAGACTCCATAAACCATCCGGACACTGCAATCCTTCCTCGTCCGCCCACAGCACCAGTTCCCGAAACCTGCAAAACTGAAACCGTGAGAGTGAGTCAGCCACCTCATTGTAAACACCCGGAACATGCTTAGCTATCACTTGAATGTTCCACTGCAAACACCGCAATACCAAATGCCGCAGATAGTCCACCACTGGCGGCGACTTGGCTGACAATGAATTAATTGCGTAAACAACTGACATATTATCACAATGGAAACACACTTTTCTGTCCGAAAATTCCTGCCCCCATAATTCTACCGCGACCACAATGGGAAACAGCTCCAACAGCGCCAAATTACGTGTCAAGCCCTGCTCTGTCCATACTGCGGGCCAAGTCCCCGAACACCAATGTCCCTTAAAAAAGGCACCAAAACCCAGAGAGCCCGCTGCATCCGTGAACAGCTGCAAGATGCTATTAGGCTCTACTCTCTGAGGCCATAGCGTGCGGCCATTGTACTCCTGCAAGAAAACATCCCAAACACGCAAGTCCTCCTTAATTCCTCTAGTAATACGCACAAAATGCGACGGGCATGATTTACCTGACATCGCAACTGCTACCCGCCTAGCAAAAACCCGGCCCATCGGCAAAATTCTGCACGCAAAATTAAGCTTCCCCAACAATGACTGGACCTCCTTTAGCCTCACCTTCCTGGCCTTGCACATCTTTGACACTGATTGCCTCAAATCCTCAAGTTTGTTCGTAGGGAGACGGCATTCCCCCGTTACCGAATCAATCTCAATTCCCAAGAAACATAAGACCGTAACCGGTCCTTCCGTTTTGTCTTCCGCTAGCGGAATCCCAAACCATCCCGCAACCTTCTGTAACGTGAACAATAAACCAGCACAAACTGAGGAACCCGCCGGTCCCACGCAGAAAAAATCGTCAAGGTAATGGATAATGGAATCCATACCCGACACGTCCCTAACCACCCATTCCACAAACGAACTAAAAGCCTCAAAGTAAGAACAAGAAATCGAACAACCTATCGGCAGACAACGATCAACATAAAAACCCCCTTCCCACATGCAACCCAATAAATGCTGACTCTCCGGGTGAACCAGCAACAGACGAAAAGCCGATTCCACATCTGACTTTGCCATCAAAGCCCCCGGACCAGCAGACCTCACCAATGCAACCGCTCTGTCAAATGACACATAACAGACTGCCGAAAGCTCCGGATCGATACCATCATTCACTGACGCACCCACCGGGAAAGACAGGTGGTGGATCAACCTGAACTTGTGTGGCTCCTTTTTTGGGACCACCCCCAATGGGGACACCCGCAGGTTCTCACATGGCAGGTCCTGAAGTGGACCCGCCATACGACCCAACTCCACCTCCTTACTCAATTTTTCCCCAACCACTTCCGGATGGGCCGCGGCCGATCTCAAGTTTTTAGAACAAAACACCTCCCCCACCGTAACCGACGGAATTCTAAAGCCTGACGCAAAACCAAACCACAACAACCTAGCGGCTTCGATATCCGGATATCTATTTAGAAACGGCGCCATCGCCTCGACTCTCACTGGACTCCTCCCTTTTTCCAGCCGCGTCTCCGCCTTTTCCCCTGCCTTTTTTAAAACATCGCGCCAGACTATGGGTGCCTCCGCACCCTGAACACTCATGCTTAAACCTGCACGACGCTCCAAACTTACACTGCCCCTCGTTGAACTGCCAGCAGCAACCTTTACGGAATGTGGCCGAGGAGCCTGCTCCCAAACCCGACGCCCCGGCCCCCCCACGAAAGGGCTGAGCCGGGGCAGTCATGAGCTCCAACCACAAGGAAATATCCTTGTGGTCCTACCTCATAGTCGGACGCAAAGCCTTGCGCTGCCTAAATTGCTCGTCATATCGTAACCATGCCAAGCCCCCATACACCCTGTAAGCCTCCCCTATAGCGTTCAAATAAGCAAACAGGGTGGAACAATGTACCTGTTCCTTTTCACCCACCACGCTCCATGCAGCAAAGGCCTGCAACCAATTTGCAAACGTTCTCGGAATAAGCCGATAACGCCGCTTCTCCTCTTCTTCCTTGTCCTTCTTGGAGTCACTAGGCTTAACCTTATCTAAATTAAATTTCTCCAGAGGGAGCAGCAAAAAAATTTCGACATACTCCCCTTTCCAAATTTTTTCCCTTACTTCTTTTTTAAGGTGAGCCCCCAGCGGGCTCTCATAACAAACGTATATCTCACTCTGGCTTATCATCCAATCTCACTACTTCATCCTCCTTTTCCTTTTCTCCCCCAGACACATCAACTGCCGTCTCCGGCACCGCCGATGCTTCAACCGTTACACCGACATTCGGCGGCTCTGCAGCCACCTCCCCACTACTCACAGTGGTCGCACTCGGACCCACCCAGGCTCCTACTGGAGAACCAGGCTGGCCACCCCCTCCTCCGCCGGACAATATAGTTTGCAACAAACCTAACAACTGACCCACTACATCCCCCCCGACGGACACCCCCGACGCCACCGTCCCCGGCAGCCCCCCGACATTCCCCTCTACTCCCGATACACCAGTACTAACAATAGAAACATTCTCACCAGGCTGCCGCGGTGCAGCCGCAACGGAGTCCTCCTGCGTCTGACTCAGCGATGACGATAATCCATCCGATAGCACTCCTTCCTCCTCGCTCTCGTCTTCCGTGCCACCCAGGGGTGCCGACCCCGAGCCAAGCCGACCACTGCTGCCGCCCCTAGCCTCCGTGGCGGCCACGGCCCCCCTGGCTAGCCGTTGTTTCTTGGAGGACCGACCTTGTGTCCTCCGTGACCTGCTGTTCATTGACTGCCCTCTTGGCCTCTTCTGACCAGAGCCCTCCAATGGGACCCCAGTCTCAAACCCACCCTGCCGACTGCAGGAGGGCTGCACCATAGCCGGGCCGCGTTGGGAACCCCTCCCTGGTCCTACAGGAGGTTCCGTTGTAGGAGCCCTGGACCCTGCACCTGCTGCAGTGCCCCGCTGGGTGCCGCCCCATCATACCTGGGAGCCACCGCTGCTGCCGCCGCCGATCGTGTCCTCCTGCCCCCATGTTCCAGGGGCTCCATGCTCTGCCTCCTTTCCCTGGCCACCGGCCGTGACCGCAGACTGCGCCCTGGTATCTCCTGCCCACTCGGCGTCGCTGGCCCCTCCGGTACCGGAGGCCGCTCCTGCCCCCGCCGAATTCGGGGGGTTGATAAAGCATCCTGTGGCCGCTCGGCGCTCTCCCCCCGCCGTGCCTGCCCGGGAGCCGCCGCCACGCGATTTCTCCCGGACCGCGGACCGGAAGTGAACCACCGGCTGGCCCCGCCCACTTCCGGAGCATCGCGGCCCCGCCGTGGATTCCTCAAGTCGGCCAGCGCAGGCTCCTGGGTGGATGGGCACCCACGCTGCCACTGAGGGTCCCCACCGGGGCTCCCTGAACGAGCCCGCCTCCCCCCCCGTGACTCCGGGGAATAGCGCTCTGGTGGTCGAGATCGGCGACCACGTGCAGAGGGGATGGAGGGGGCTGGTGCCGATGGGGAAGCGCAGGCAGCCCTCACGTACTCCTGCACTGCCTGCGCCCCATGCACCGCTGCAGCACCCTGGATGAGTGCTCTCAAAGCTGCTAGATCCGCCATGATGGTAAGACAGAACCTGCACTACACCTGCAACTGCTCTGATCCCCGGAAATGGAGTGAGGGTCACTTCCTCCCTAACTCCTGTAATGTCCCCTAAAGCTCCCCCCTCTTCCTGTCCTAAGAACACCCCCCCTTTTTCCCATAGCCAATTGCTGCCACACTCAAATCCCCCAATCCCATACCTTTCCTATTAACTCCCTACCTCCCAGAAAGTCATGGGGTCTGTACGCCTTATGGGCTCCCAGACCTTTCTGATATGGGGATCAAAGTATGGTTCAGTATGGAATGTATAAGTCTCAAAATCCCCTGAAAATATTACCAATAACAGTTTCACACACTCAGCGTTAGCCGACATCAATGCACCGATCTCAGAGTTCCCAGGATATGTAAATCACACTCAGAACCAGGAGCAAATTTACCTACACGTTAGACTTATCAAGGATTTAACTTAACTAAAGGCTATGTACATCAACTGTGGGCGGTCTGATGGGACCTCTGAGATGGCACACTGAGTATAACTTATCACAGCTAATAACAATACATTACACTATATCAATGCTGGCTATACACTTAGCACAGGGATACCCGGGTATCTCAAAACTATGGTACCATCAACCTCAAATGTAGCTTTACACCGGTGTATAATCCACGTGGGCTGCAGCAAGTCCAGAAAAAGTAAAAAGAAAAAAACCTTTTGCGCAAAAGAAAAACGTATTGTAAAACAGCAGAATTTGGCAGCTTACCAGCCAAGGCCAGATTCACATGTCCAGTACTTTAGTTCTGTTAGCTTGGGGTGCAATCTGTGGAGCACTCTTTTCCAGGGCTTGTCAGGACCTTGTCAGGATCCTCCCAATGTGGATGGCATCAGACGCCGGCTCTCCTTTTGCAGTCACTCACGGCCTTCCTGGACGCCAATCACTCGCTCCATCAGGGGAACATCTCCTCAGCCTCCTTGTCAGGATCCTCCCAATGTGGATGGCACCGGACGCCGACTCTCCTTTCGCAGTCACTCACGGCCTTCCTGGACGCCAATCACTCGCTCCCTCAGGGGGAACATCTCCTCAGCCTCTCCTCAGATGCTGGACACTTGCTCAGTTCAAGATAAAGTGTTTAGTCCACACAACAGGGCTTGCAAACAACTTTAAAGGCCCATATAGCTTGCACTGGCTCTGCTGTAATCCTTACACTAGTAATGGCCACCGCAGAGAGAGATCAACAACAACAGGAGCAACTGACAGAGCCGTCACCCAGGCAACCAGAGACTGGGCTTTTTTCCTGGGCCACTACAAAATGGCAGTCTGCTTGGTTTTAGCAGCTTATTAGTTTACTCTCTTACAACAGCACCAGGACATTTTGTAACCTGGGTTTATAAATATTTTTGTCTTTTTTTTTTGCTGTGTCTGGTTCTCAGACATAAAACATCTAAGGTAAGTCTATAAACTCTGATTTTGTCTGGACGTTCGATTTAGGATGAAATGCTGAGAAAAAAGATAGTTGTTCTCCCAGACGAGAACAAAAGGCCTTATAAAACTTAGGGCCCTTTCACATCAGCGTTTTTTGAATTTGCGGCAGTTGCGGTTGAAAAACCGCACTTGCCGCATTTGCCGCACTTGCGGCACGAATGCGGCAGGCCCCATTCATTTCCTATGGGACTTGCGGCACTTGCGGCAAGTGCGGTTTTTCCAAATATCAACGCCACTTGCGGTAAATGCGGCATTTGCGGCATGTCTTAAAACCGCAACATGCCGCGGTTTTTTGTCGCCGCAAGTATACCGCAAGTGTACCGCACTTGTGCCGCAATGTACATTGCGGTATTTTTATAATGAGAGTCAATGGCAACCGCGTCTGCCGCACCTGCCGCATCTGCCGCAAGTGGATTGGCTGGATGCGGCACGCGTACTGAGCCTGCTCCAAGTGCTCCCAGCCCCCCCCCCTCACTGATATAAAAAGAGGAGCAGGTTTGCACATGTTGTGCAAACCTGTTTGCTGCTCTGAAGTGGACCCAGAAGCTTTTGTGTCTGGACATTTCTGTGCTTCATCTTCTGCATCTTTTGGTAAGTACATACAATTTTCATTCAGAATATGTTTATTGTATTTGTTGTTTGCCAATATTTTTGCACAAATACCATGTCCTTTGGTAATTTTTTGCAAAAAAAGCCATGTGTGTGTATTCATTTACTGTAATTATTTTTGAGCAATTTTTTTTTTTATTTTTCTTCAAAAATGCTGAAAAAATAATTATTGTAAATGAATGGTTTTTTTGGTGCAGAATTTTTTTTGATTTTTTTGATTTTTGCATTGTGCATTATTTAAAATGTTCATGCTGTTATGTGCCTTTGTGCTTTGTGGTAAAAGTTTGCAAAACTTTCATGTGCATGGTAAATGTTTGCAAAAATACACCATTTGCTTCAGTAATTTTTTGCAAAAAAAAGCCATGTGTGTGTATTCATTTACTGTAATTATTTTTGAGCAATTTTTTTTTTTATTTTTCTTCAAAAATGCTGGAAAATAATTATTGTAAATGAATGGTTTTTTTGGTGCAGGATTTTTTTTGATTTTTTTGATTTTTGCATTGTGCATTATTTAAAATGTTCATGCTGTTATGTGCCTTTGTGCTTTGTGGTAAAAGTTTGCAAAACTTTCATGTGCTTGGTAAATGTTTGCAAAAAAAAAGCCATGTGTGTGTATTGTTCATGTACTGTAATTATTTTTCAGCCTTTTTTTTTATTTTTCTTCAAAAATGCTGAAAAATAATTATTGTAAATGAATGGTTTTTTTGGTGCAGGATTTTTTTTGATTTTTTTGATTTTTGCATTGTGCATTATTTAAAATGTTCATGCTGTTATGTGCCTTTGTGCTTTGTGGTAAAATTTTGCAAAACTTTCATGTGCTTGGTAAATGTTTTCAAAAAAGCACCATGTGCTTCGGTAATTTTTTGCAAAAAAAAGCCATGTGTGTGTATTGTTCATGTACTGTAATTATTTTTCAGCCTTTTTTTTTATTTTTCTTCAAAAATGCTGAAAAATAATTATTGTAAATGAATGGTTTTTTTGGTGCAGAATTTTTTTTGATTTTTTTGATTTTTGCATTGTGCATTATTTAAAATGTTCATGCTGTTATGTGCCTTTGTGCTTTGTGGTAAAATTTTGCAAAACTTTCATGTGCATGGTAAATGTTTGCAAAAAAGCACCATGTGCTTCGGTAATTTTTTGCAAAAAAAGCCATGTGTGTGTATTCATTTACTGTAATTATTTTTGAGCAATTTTTTTTTTTTATTTTTCTTCAAAAATGCTGAAAAATAATTATTGTAAATGAATGGTTTTTTTGGTGCAGGATTTTTTTTGATTTTTTTGATTTTTGCATTGTGCATTATTTAAAATGTTCATGCTGTTATGTGCCTTTGTGCTTTGTGGTAAAATTTTGCAAAACTTTCATGTGCATGGTAAATGTTTGCAAAAAAGCACCATGTGCTTCGGTAATTTTTTGCAAAAAAAGCCATGTGTGTGTATTCATTTACTGTAATTATTTTTGAGCAATTTTTTTTTTTATTTTTCTTCAAAAATGCTGAAAAATAATTATTGTAAATGAATGGTTTTTTTGGTGCAGGATTTTTTTTGATTTTTTTGATTTTTGCATTGTGCATTATTTAAAATGTTCATGCTGTTATGTGCCTTTGTGCTTTGTGGTAAAAGTTTGCAAAACTTTCATGTGCATGGTAAATGTTTGCAAAAAAGCACCATGTGCTTCGGTAATTTTTTGCAAAAAAAGCCATGTGTGTGTATTCCTTTACTGTAATTATTTTTGAGCAATTTTTTTTTTTTATTTTTCTTCAAAAATGCTGAAAAATAATTATTGTAAATGAATGGTTTTTTTTGGTGCAGGATTTTTTTTTTTTTTTTTTGATTTTTGCATTGTGCATTATTTAAAATGTTCATGCTGTTATGTGCCTTTGTGCTTTGTGGTAAAAGTTTGCAAAACTTTCATGTGCATGGTAAATGTTTGCAAAAAAAAACCATGTGCTTCGGTAAATTTTTGCAAAATAAAGCCATGTGTGTGTATTGTTCATATACTGTAATTATTTTTCTGCATTTTTTGGTATTTTTCTTCAAAAATGCTGAAAATAATTATTGTAAATGAATGGTTTTTTTGGTGCAGGATTTTTTTTTATTTTTTTGATTTTTGCATTTTGCATTATTGAAAATGTTCATGCTGTTATGTGCATTTGTGCTTTGGTAAAAGTTAGCAAAACTTTCATGTGCTTGGTAAATGTTTGCAAAAAAAAGCCATGTGTGTGTATTAATACGTTCATGTACTGTAATTATTTTTCAGCATTTTTTTGTATTTTTCTTCAAAAATGCTGAAAACTAATTATTGTAAATGAATGTGTTTTTTGGTGCTGGTTTTTTTTATTTATTTTTTTTTTGCATTGTGCATTATTTAAAATGTTGAGGGTTTTATTTGATTTAGCAAAGATGCCTTGTGTAGTTGTAGTTTTTTAAAAAATATGCCATATGCTTGTTAATTTTTGTGAGATCTGTAAGGCTGCCTTCACACTATGGATGTTTTAAATCCGATGCTGTCCGATAAAAATCGGACAGCATCAGACCGATTTTGTGCCCCATGCAGCCCTTTTGGGCATCAGACCGAATCAAATTTGCACTAAATGGCATCTGTTTTTGTCTGATCCGATTCTGTCCCATTTTCTTTTTTTTTTTTTTAAATTTTTTTATTGGTGCAAAACTTGGAGCATGCTCCGATTTTTGCACCAAAAATTAAATTGGTCAAAATTGGATCGTATCAAATCGGATGCCATTTAGTGCACATCTGATTTTCTCCGATCAATTTAGCTTGGGGCCCTATGTAGTAAGGTCAAAGGAAACATCTGATGTCTCCTTGGACCCGATTTTACTGTACTGAGCATGCTCAGTACAGTAGAAATGCTCCAAACTTGAAGTCAGGGCTTAAAAAATAAAAAATGTATGCTCACCTATACCCGAGCCCCCACCGTCTCCTGCCGGCTCCCAGTGTCTGCAGAGGTCTTCTACTGCATTACAGGACCTGCCGTGATGTCAGTCACGTGACTGCAGGTTACCATGTGTTACCTGCGGTCACGTGACTGTAACATCAGGGCAGGTCCTATACTGCAGTAGAAGACCTCAGCAGACACCGGGAGCTAAGTGGATAGGTGAGCATAATTTATTTTTAAATTTATTTATTTTTTTTCTCAAACCAGAGGCTACAATGTTATGCCGGACTCGGATGCCTATTTGGCAACCGATTCCAGGCATCAGAATCGACCCGAAAATGTCCGAATTCATGGGACAGCACCGGCTCCCTTCAAAATTGTAATGTGAAAGTAGGCTAAGGTGTCGCTGCATTTGCTGTTTAATGGCTGACTTGCGTCCCAGGCTGTATGCATTGTGTATGTTGCTTGCAGGCCTTTGCGTCAAGTGCAGTTCTGGCAGGTGCTGCAGATGTGTCACAATTTTAGGTCAAAATGCAAATTTTTTTTTTTTTTTTTTTATTATGAACACAAGTGCAGCATCTGATGCACCTGGCAGAATGTGACTTGCTGCAAATGACCGCAAGCACCATACCAAATGTATTGGGCTTGCCGTATTCAAGCCATAATTTGGGCATTATGTGTGTGTTCAAGCAGATGCAGCGCCACCTATGGTATTGTCCAAAAACATTAGCGTTCTGCTGATGTGAAATTTGCCTTACTGAATTTTTTATATTTTTTTTTGTCATGCACACTGTTGGTGGGACTCGTGCTCCCCCCATAGTGTCTGTGCAAGTGACTGCATTATTATTAATGTAAGGTGTCATGCACACTGTGGGTGGGACTCATGCTCCCCCCATAGTGTCCGTGCAAGTGACTGCATTCTTATTAATGTAAGGTGACATGCACACTGTGGGTGGGACTCATGCTCCCCCCACAGTGTCCGTGCAAGTGACTGCATTATTATTAATTAATGGTGTCATGAACAGTGTGTGACTACTAATTTTTTTTTTTTTTCTATGTAATATTAGTTTATCTGGCAGCTTGCTGAATACTCCTGTTTGCGGCTGCTCGGGATATTCTTTGTTGCTATAGACACTTTTGATTGTGAGTATTTGTATTGTATTTTTTTTTTTTTTTTTTTTTACAATGTAAATATTTGTATTTCATTTATATGTTCTGACTTTCCTCCCTGTCCTGCAGTGTCTGATTGATTGATTGGGATGGCTGATAACTCCTCCCACAGTGAGGGATCTGATTCCCCAAACAGGGTGGTAAGTGCCTCATGTAACTAATGTGTATGTCCTCATGTGTTTTGCCTATTGTGAATACTAATATCTTAATTAAATCTGATTAAAGGCTCGTGGTTCTGCTGACAGTGGAGCAGTGCAGGACGTCGTTGTGCCTGATGCTGAGCCAGGGACTGTAAGTACTTAATAATCATGCTTGTCCCAAAGTAATTTTTTAAAACTTTATCCAGTTATTTAACATAATATTTTTCATGTATAATTTTTTTTGTACTTAAAAAATAAATTTTATAAACTCAATGTATATTCTTTTTTGTTTTAATTTTGTAGGCTGCTGATGTCCGTCCTAGAGGTCCTCCAACCTCTTCCCAGCGTCGTGGTGGAAGTCGCGGTCGTCGTGGTCGTGGTGTAAGAATATTAAAACATTATAACATTTATAATTTTTATGTTTTTGATTATTAATTTTAATATTAAAAATTGTTTATGTTTTTAGGGTTCCCAAAGGTCAAGCAGGTCCTCACAGGAACGAGTGGAAGAAGTTGATTTCTGTATAAATGGAGATCAGCTGATCCACTTGGTCCAAGAGCGACCTGTATTGTGGGACAAAAGGCACAGCCGCCACTGGGATAGTGACTTGACACTACGACTGTGGGAAGAAATCTGTGTTGAGATCGTGGATGGTTGGAGTGACCTCAATGCTCCGACTCAAGCTGCTTGCCGTAAGTATTTTTTTATAATATATAATTGAATAAATTTTTTAAATATAATTTGTAATATTTATACATTCATTAACCACTCTATTTGTTTAACAGTGAAAAAGGTGAAGGAACGCTGGCGATCCATTAAAGACCGCTACGGGAAGGACTACAAAGCAGAGATGCTTGCCCCCAGTGGTTCTGCGGCTGGTAGTAAGAAATATAGGTATTACTACCAGCTATCCTTTTTAAGGCCAGCGTTGGAAAGCCGTAGGTAAAATATATATTTTATTTTTTTTTGTATCTTGAATGGACGCTGTTATATGTTATGATACTTAATCTCTTTTTTTATTCCCACAGTACTGTTGGAAATGTTGAACCACCAACTACTGCAAGTAGCCTTCCTGCAGCGGTCCATGATGATGAGCCAACTGTGGACACTGGTGATGGCGCTGCGGCATCTTCACAGCCCTCTGACAGACCAGTCCATCAAACTGTTTCCAACCTATCACAGCCCTCTGTTGCTACCGAACTGCCTCAACCAGCTTCTCGTTCAGTTCGACAGCGCCAGAGTGCTGTCAATAGGAATCCTATTCCGGAATACATGCATCTTTCTGGAGTTTTTGAGGAATGCGTTTCCTTATTAAATAAAACATTTGAAGCTGGATTTGAAAAAATAATAAACGAATTCCAAAAACTCCGGATAGATAATACTTCTCAAATGAGAAATATGTATTTTCAAACAGTTTTGACCCGGATGGAAAATCTGACTGGACCTGGTCAGCTGTATGTCATGCAGAGCTGTGAAGAAGCGCTAAAGTATGCGCTAGACCACATGCATATCAGTGGGCAGCAAGAGTCGGAGACGGACCATCAGCAACCAGTTCCTGAGGTTGAGACAGAGTTGGCCAGCAGACCTGCTCAGCCAAGGTCTGAACAAAGTCGTGGGGCTACTTCTTGTGTTCGTTCACGGGAGAGGGACCCGGAATATCAGGATCGTTCACGGCAGAGGGACCTGGAATACCGGCGTGATCGTTCACGGGACAGGGAGCTGGAAGATCGTCGGATGAGACATGACCAGGATTATGGGCAATATGAGCCACACCATCGGCCACAGGGACCACAGTGGAGAGACTTCCAGTCAGGAGATGAGCCAGCAACACGGCGGCCAAGATACGAAGACTGGAGTCGGAGGATTTTCGATACTGGCGAGATCAAAGCAGACCAAGACAGCAGCGAGGACGAGGTAGTAGTCATCACCAGTTGGCTACCCAGGGCTCTGGGTATGGTCGCCTATCTACTCGTCCCACTGCTGATCTTGATTTGTCATCAAGGATGTGGCAAAACGTTGGAGACCTAAGCAACACTTCTAGCTTAGGTTTTCGATTGAGCATGCTGGATACACCAATAAACAGACAGGTGTCTCGTCCAGCTGAAGATCCTCCTCTCACAACTGTTCCCTTAAGCCCCATAAGTCCGGTCATCCATCTGACCAGCACCCCATCCAATAGTCCAGGCAGCCCGACCACGACTACGACCACGACTACGACCACCACCAAGTAGCTCCACAGGTGGAAGAACATTACCAGGCATGTAATGCACATCCAACCTACGTGGCTGAAGCCATTTATCCAACCTACGTGGCTGAAGCCATTATCCAACCTACGTGGCTGAAGCCATTATCCAACCTACGTGGCTGAAGCCATTATCCAACCTACGTGGCTGAAGCCATTATCCAACCTACGTGGCTGAAGCCATTATCCAACCTACGTGGCTGAAGCCATTATCCAACCTACGTGGCTGAAGCCATTATCCAACCTACGTGGCTGAAGCCATTATCCAACCTACGTGGCTGAAGCCATTATCCAACCTATGTGGCTGAAGCCATTATCCAACCTACGTGGCTGAAGCCATTATCCAACCTACGTGGCTGAAGCCATTATCCAACTTACGTGGCTGAAGCCATTATCCAACCTACGTGGCTGAAGCCATTAGCCAACCTACGTGGCTGAAGCCATTAGCCAACCTACCTGGCAGAAGCCATTAGCCAACCTACCTGGCAGAAGCCATTAGCCAACCTACCTGGCAGAAGCCACTTGCCAACCTACCTGGCTGAAGCCACTTGCCAACCTACCTGGCTGAAGCCACTTGCCAACCTACCTGGCTGAAGCCACTTGCCAACCTACCTGGCTGAAGCCACCAAACAATACCTACCAACCTGCCTGAAGCCACTTGCCAACCTACCTGGCTGAAGCCACTTGCCAACCTACCTGGCTGAAGCCACCAAACAATACCTACCAACCTGGCTGAAGCCACTTGCCAACCTACCTGGCTGAAGCCACTTGCCAACCTACCTGGCTGAAGCCACTTGCCAACCTACCTGGCTGAAGCCACCAAACAATACCTACCAACCTGGCTGAAGCCACTTGCCAACCTACCTGGCTGAAGCCACTTGCCAACCTACCTGGCTGAAGCCACTTGCCAAACTACCTGGCTGAAGCCACTTGCCAACCTACCTGGCTGAAGCCACTTGCCAACCTACCTGGCTGAAGCCGCATACCTACCAACCTGCCTGAAGCCACTTGCCAACCTACCTGGCTGAAGCCACTTGCCAACCTACCTGGCTGAAGCCACATACCTACCAACCTGCCTGAAGCCACTTGCCAACCTACCTGGCTGAAGCCACTTGCCAACCTACCTGGCTGAAGCCACATACCTACCAACCTGCCTGAAGCCACTTGCCAACCTACCTGGCTGAAGCCACATACCTACCAACCTGCCTGAAGCCACTTGCCAACCTACCTGGCTGAAGCCACTTGCCAACCTACCTGGCTGAAGCCACCAAAAATACCTACCAACCTGGCTGAAGCCACTTGCCAACCTACCTGGCTGAAGCCACTTGCCAACCTACCTGGCTGAAGCCGCATACCTACCAACCTGCCTGAAGCCACTTGCCAACCTACCTGGCTGAAGCCACTTGCCAACCTACCTGGCTGAAGCCACATACCTACCAACCTACCTGGCTGAAGCCACTTGCCAACCTACCTGGCTGAAGCCGCATACCTACCAACCTGCCTGAAGCCACTTGCCAACCTACCTGGCTGAAGCCACTTGCCAACCTACCTGGCTGAAGCCACATACCTACCAACCTGCTGAAGCCACTTGCCAACCTACCTGGCTGAAGCCCATATACCTACCAACCTGCCTGAAGCCACTTGCCAACCTACCTGGCTGAAGCCACTTGCCAACCTACCTGGCTGAAGCCACCAAACAATACCTAACCACCTGGCTGAAGCCACTTGCCAACCTACCTGGCTGAAGCCACTTGCCAACCTACCTGGCTGAAGCCGCATACCTACCAACCTGCCTGAAGCCACTTGCCAACCTACCTGGCTGAAGCCACTTGCCAACCTACCTGGCTGAAGCCACATACCTACCAACCTACCTGGCTGAAGCCACTTGCCAACCTACCTGGCTGAAGCCGCATACCTACCAACCTCCACACTCCACCCCTGCTGAAGCCACTTGCCAACCTACCTGGCTGAAGCCACTATACCTACCAACCTGCCTGAAGCCACTTGCCAACCTACCTGGCTGAAGCCACTTGCCAACCTACCTGGCTGAAGCCACTACCTACCAACCTACCTGGCTGAAGCCACTTGCCAACCTACCTGGCTGAAGCCATACCTACCAACCTGCCTGAAGCCACTTGCCAACCTACCTGGCTGAAGCCACTTGCCAACCTACCTGGCTGAGCCACATACCTACCAACCTGCTGAAGCCACTTGCCAACCTACCTGGCTGAAGCCACTTGCCAACCTACCTGGCTGAAGCCCATACCTACCAACTGGCTGAAGCCACTTGCCAACCTACCTGGCTGAAGCCACTTGCCAACCTACCTGGCTGAAGCCACATACCTACCAACCTGCTGAAGCCACTTGCCAACCTACCTGGCTGAAGCCACATACTACCAACCTGCCTGAAGCCACTTGCCAACCTACCTGGCTGAAGCCACTTGCCAACCTACCTGGCTGAAGCCAAACATACCTACAACCTGGCTGAAGCCACTTGCCAACCTAACCTGGCTGAAGCCACTTGCCAACCTACCTGGCTGAAGCCGCATACCTACCACCTGCTGAAGCACTTGCCAACCTACCTGGCTGAAGCCATTCCAACCTACCTGGCTGAAGCACAACCTACAACTCTGGCTGAAGCCACTTGCCAACCTACTGGCTGAAGCCGCATACTACAACTGCTGAAGCCACTTGCCAACTACCTGTGAAGCACTTCCAACTACCTGCTGAAGCCACTCTCCAACCTACTGCTGAAGCCACTTGCCAACCTACCTGGCTGAAGCCGCATACCTACCAACCTGCCTGAAGCCACTTGCCAACCTACCTGGCTGAAGCGTAACCTACCAACCTGCCTGAAGCCACTTGCAACCTACCTGGCTGAAGCCACTTGCCAACCTACCTGGCTGAAGCCCATACCTACCAACCTGCCTGAAGCCATTGCCAACCTACCTGGCTGAAGCCACTTGCCAACCTACCTGGCTGAAGCCACATACCTACCAACCTGCTGAAGCCACTTGCCAACCTACCTGGCTGAAGCCACTTGCAACCTACCTGGCTGAAGCCAGCATACCTACCAACCTGGCTGAAGCCACTTGCCAACCTACCTGGCTGAAGCACTTGCCAACTACTGGCTGAAGCCACATACCTACAACCTGCTGAAGCCACTTGCCAACCTACCTGGCTGAAGCACATACCTACCAACCTGCCTGAAGCCACTTGCCAACCTACCTGGCTGAAGCCACTTGCCAACCTACCTGGCTGAAGCACCAAACAATACCTACCAACCTGGCTGAAGCCACTTGCCAACTACCTGGCTGAAGCCACTTGCCAACCTACCTGGCTGAAGCCACTTGCCAACTACCTGCTGAAGCCACTTGCCAACTACCTGGTGAAGCAACAAGAATACCAACCTACCTGGCTGAAGCCACTTGCCAACCTACCTGGCTGAAGCACTTGCCAACCTACCTGGCTGAAGCCAACAAAGAATACCAACCTGTCTGAAGCTACTTGCCAACCTACCTGGCTGAAGCTAACAACGAATTCCTACCTGGCGCAAGCAAGCAAACTGTCTACCTGGATGGAGATACCACAATCTACCTAATGTGAGTATTTACACACTGTGCTGAAAATGTTCATGTATGTAACTTCTCTGAGTACTAATGTACTATCTCTTTTTCTACTTCACAGAATAGCTGGATAAATACACCTACCTACCTGGCTGAAGCTACTTAACCATACCTTCCATGGCTCAAGCTAACAATACCTACCTGACGCAAGCTGTCTACCTGGATGGAGATACCACAATCTACCTAATGTGAGTATTAACACACTGTTCTGAAAATGTTCATGTATGTAACTTCAGAATACTAATGTACTTTCTCTTTCTCTACTTCACAGAATAGCTGCATGAATCCACCTACTTACCTACCTGGCTGAAGCTACTTAACCATACCTTCCATGGCTCAAGCTAACAATACCTACCTGACGCAAGCAAGCTGTCTACCTGGATGGAGATACCACGACCTACCTAATGTGAGTATTAACACACTGTCCTGAAAATGTTCATGTATGTAACTTCAGAATACTAATGTACTTTCTCTTTTTCTACTTCACAGAATAGCTGCATGAATCCACCTACTTACCTACCTGGCTGAAGCTACTTAACCATACCTTCCATGGCTCAAGCTAACAATAACTACCTGACGCAAGCTGTCTACCTGGATGGAGATACCACAATCTACCTAATGTGAGTATTAACACACTGTTCTGAAAATGTTCATGTATGTAACTTCAGAATACTAATGTACTTTCTCTTTTTCTACTTCACAGAATAGCTGCATGAATCCACCTACTTACCTACCTGGCTGAAGCTACTTAACCATACCTTCCATGGCTCAAGCTAACAATACCTACCTGACGCAAGCAAGCTGTCTACCTGGATGGAAATACCACGACCTACCTAATGTGAGTATTAACACACTGTTCTGAACTTGTTCATGTATGTAACTTCAGAATACTAATGTACTTTCTCTTTCTCTACTTCACAGAATAGCTGCATGAATCCACCTACTTACCTACCTGGCTGAAGCTACTTAACCATACCTTCCATGGCTCAAGCTAACAATACCTACCTGACGCAAGCAAGCTGTCTACCTGGATGGAGATACCACAACTACCTAATGTGAGTATTAACACACTGTTCTGAAAATGTTCATGTATGTAACTTCATAATACTAATGTACTTTCTCTTTTTCTACTTCACAGAATAGCTGCATGAATCCACCTACTTACCTACCTGGCTGAAGCTACTTAACCATACCTTCCATGGCTCAAGCTAACAATACCTACCTGACGCAAGCAAGCTGTCTACCTGGATGGAATACCACGAACCTACCTAATGTGAGTATTAACACACTGTTCTGAACTTGTTCATGTATGTAACTTCAAATACTAATGTACTTTCTCTTTCTCTACTTCACAGAATAGCTGCATGAATCCACCTACTTACCTACTGGCTGAAGCTACTTAACATACCTTCCATGGCTCAAGCTAACAATACCTACCTGACAGCAAGCTGTCTACCTGGATGGAGATACCACGACCTACCTAATGTGAGTATTAACACACTGTTCTGAACTTGTTCATGTATGTAACTTCAGAATACTAATGTACTTTCTCTTTTCTACTTCACAGAATAGCTGCATGAATCCACCTACTTACCTACCTGGCTGAAGCTACTTAAACCATACCTTCCATGGCTCAAGCTAACAATACCTACCTGACGCAAGCAAGCTGTCTACCTGGATGGAGATACCACGACCTACCTAATGTGAGTATTAACACACTGTTCTGAACTTGTTCATGTATGTAACTTCAGAATACTACTAATGTACTTTCTCTCTCTCTACTTCACAGAATAGCTGCATGAATCCACCTACTTACTACCGGGCTGAAGCTACTTAACCATACCTTCCATGGCTCAAGCTAACAATACCTACCTGACGCAAGCTGTCTACCTGGATGGAGATACCACGACTTACCTAATGTGAGTATTAACACACTGTTCTGAACTTGTTCATGTATGTAACTTCAGAATACTACTAATGTACTTTCTCTTTCTCTACTTCACAGAATAGCCGGATGAATACACTTGCCTACCTGGCTCAAACTACTTAACCATACCTTCCATGGCTGAAGGTAACGATGATTACCTACACGACGAAAAGAAGCTGCCTACCTTGAATCAACTAACACTAAATACCTATGCAAAAATAAATGTTATTTAATTATTTATTGTATGTTATAAAATAAACTTTTTTAAATTCAAAAATTTGTTTCCATTATTTAATATAAGATTATATTTTTAATATAGAAGAAGGGTGTTAGTCCCCATTATTATGTAGTCATAATAAAACATATAGTGTATGGCTGTCTGAAATGGAAATACATTGTCTATTAATGTTTTAATTCCTATTTAAACAATAATTGACAATGGATTTCCGTTTTGGAGAGACATTTACTATATAACTGTGTAATGTCCACTTTTGTTGTAATTGATAAAATTGTGCGCCACAGGCAGAAGTGGCCAGTATGCAAAAGAGCTGTGCAGCGCTTCAAATATAAATTTGACAGCCTTGCATATCTCGGCTAAAACACTCCGCTCCTCCTGCCCTGGCCAGGTTCAGGTAATGAAAACACACCCTCTTCAAAGTGTTTGTTAAACAGGAGTAGTCATTGTCCTGCTAGGACCTTGCATGATGTTAGAATTAGATTGGCGTTAGGCGCTGTGATTGGGCAGTCGCCGTGATGTGTTATGTGCGTAAAATATTGCATCAGTGCAAGCGGACACATGACTGCACCGAATGCAAATGTCATTTTTCACATCATGCAAGGTCCTAGCAGGACACTGCCTGCTCCCGATTAACTAACACTCGCCGTAGGGTAAGCATAACAATAATTTTTTTTTAATACATTTGTATTCATTTGACATGTAATTTGAGAGTATTGAATGCAGAACAAAATGAAATGTTGCTTGACAACACAAGGGGTAAAGACACAGCGCGCTAAAAAAACACACAAGGGGGGAAAGAGTACATACAAGGTGTGAAAGACACATAGCGCACTAGGCAGAAAATAAACAGGGTCAGGCCTTGTGTCATCACCCGGGCAAGTGCTGGTGCCCGACTGCTTGTAGGGTGCCCCAGGGCTAGGTTCACACTTGCATTGTGACCCTAGCCTGACGCAAGTATTGTCCGCTGCAACGCTGAGCGTTTAATGCTATGCGCATCCAGCAACGGAGCCCATAGAAACCTGATGTTTACATTGACAAGCACTGTTTGGAAAGGTAAAACATGTGTTTTTATGGGCTCCAGCACATAGCATTAAAAGCTATGCGCTGCAGCTTAAAATAATTGCATCAGGCTAGGGTCACAATGCAAGTGTGACACTAGCCCTCATGAGCCCCTGAGCACACTGCACCCATAGCCAGGGCCATATCCATGGGGCAGCTGGGGTGTCCTTTGCATGGAGGTAATTTTCAGCCTCTTGCAGCGTCAAAGGTCTCCCTCCTCCCTCCTCTGTGGGAGCAAACAGAGCTGCACACTCTGGCCTTACAGGACCTGTGATGATGTCAATGGAGGGTGAAGTCATGGGTCACATGATCATCTCCTCAGTGTATTCAGGACTCTGCTGGGCTGCTCATCATGATGCTCAACTAGGTGAAGTTTGTGTGGGGTCTGGAGGAATTAAAGGCCACTTTACACACACCAAATTATCTGACCAACTTACTAGTTGCAGTGAAATCATGGACACATTGCTCCATTTTGTGGCTGTGTACAAATGGAACTGTGTCCATGATTTCACTGCAACCAGTAAGTTGGTCAGAAGTTGGACAGATAAGTTGGTGTGTGTAAAGTGGCATTACAGTGTGAATGTAGCAGAAGTGGTTGTGTACTAGGTGTACGTAGCGCAGCTGAGTGTGTACTAGGTGTACGGCGCGGAGCCGTATGTGTACGAGATGTACGGAGGGGAGCCATGTGTGTACCATCGTTATGGAGTGGAGCCATGTGGGTACTAGGTTTCACGGCGCGGAGCCACGTGGGTATGAGGTGTATAGAGCGGAGCCACGTGCAAACGAGGTGTTTGGAGAAGAGCCGCGTGTGTACGAGGGGATGTGTACCAGTGGTAGCCCCCATCCCCCGTGGATTACGTTCTCGCTACTGTAGTCCCAGCCACCTTTGCCAGCAGCATTTTTCCAAATATTCTCTTCTGACGCTGTCTGCATTGTGCAGCTCAGCATAGGGGGCACGATGTTGCCATGACTGCTGATATGTGCAGAGTGACCGGGGTAGACCGGAGCGGCGAGAAGAAAAGTGAGGATAAAGAGATATCCGGATGGCCAGACACTCTCCACTTGGCTGCGGTGCCACCCATATGGCAGTGTGGCTCCATTGATCTGCTTGCATTATATAGGCGCTTCAGGATGCTTGTGTATATACAAAGCATCCTCAGACGCACAAAAATGCAACATTTTGCATTTGAAGGTTATTTTTAAAAAACGCAAGGTAACGCAAATGCATTTTAGCCCGCTAATAACAACATGTAATATAGTAACTGTCAGAAACAGCTCTTGCTGCTTTCGGCAGTCACTGTTCATGTAAGGCTTCCTTTGCATAGGCGTTTTATTTAAAATTTTTCAGTTGTGGTACTAAAAAACCCGAATCTGCCACATTTTCCGCCAAGCGGCTGCACATTTGCCACAAGCCACATGCATTGTCTATTGGGCTTGCGGTAAGTGTGCAGCAAAATATATATTCTAGTCCGCAATATGTACTAAAGGGGGTCCACTGAGACTTTTTCGCACTGGGCCAACAGAAACCTGGAGTTGGACCTGTACAGGGTTCAAGTTGAATAATAGAACGCATACAGGGGTAGATTTTTCCTGGAAGACCGCTCAAAGAGAGAACAGAACATGAAGGAAGAAGACAGCACAGTGGGCATAGAGTAAGGAGTGAAAAAGACAGTGCAGGGGACAAATACAATGGACACATGGAGACGGATATAGCACGAAATGATCAGGATGATACCGTCTTACAGATGCTAATGCATGGGGCCCCACATCTATGTAATAATTAATTGTGTAATGGACACTTCCATTTTAATTCGAAATACCTTACCCACTGAAAATTGCTGTACAGACACTTAGGCCGGCTTCACACTTCGTGTGTGTGATCCGATCCGTAGCTGTCCGCTTCAGGCAGACAGCGCGAACCATATAAGCACACAGGATGGGTGGCTATTATGCCCTCCGATCCTGTGTTTAGTGCACGCAGCTGCAGCCGATGACAGGTCAGAACCGGTGCGCCAGCGGTCATCACCTATCAACAGCAGGAACTGCGTGCGCTAAACACAGGATTGGAGAGCATAATAAAAACCCAGACCTTTGTGCTCATACGGTCGCGGCTGTCTGCATGAAGCGGACAGCTATGGATCGGATCACACGCATTGTGAAGCCACCCTTAAAAACAAAGTGGTCGTTTGTAGGAAAAATTTAAAATTACACATAGTAGTACATAGATATGAAGAGACATAATGTGTAGTGTGTTCAAACGTACACGATGTAGGTGTGCTGTATCCCTCAATTATGTGGTCACTAGTAAAAAGGCCCGATGCAATTGCATCGTTAGCGCGGTGAAATGAATTGTGTGTATACAGGCAGGGCGCGAGGGCGGTGGCAATGGAGCGGGGCCGACGGTTGTCAGGATGGCAGCGGTGTCAGGTAGTGCGGCTGAGGATGGAGGAGGGTGAGAGGCTGGAGGAGGCTGTGAGGATGGGGAGGCTGTGAGGCTGGAGGAGACTGAGGCTGGAGGAGGCAGTGAGGATGTGGAGGCTGTGAGGCTGGAGGAGACATTTACTGTACTGAGCATGCTCAGTACAGTAAAAGGTCTCCAAACAGGAAGGCAGGGGTTAAAAAAAAAAACCTCTCCCCGAGCCCCGCCGTCTCCTGCCGTCTTCCTCCAAGCTTCCGGTGGCTGCCGCAGGCTCCCAGTGTCTGCAGAGCTGTTTTAGTGCAGTTCAGGACCTGCGGAGATGTCACAGTCACGTGACACCAGGTTACCATGGAGTAACCCTGGTGTCACGTGACTGTGACATCACCACAGGTCCTTGACTGCAGTAGAAGAGCTCTGCAGACACTCGGAGCCTGCGGCAGCCACCGGAAGCTTGGAGGAAGACAGCAGGAGACGGCGGGGGCTCAGGGAGAGGTGAGCATTACCTTTTTTTTTTTTTTTTTTTTACAGTAGTGCGGGTCTGCGGCTCGTGATGACGATGCGCGTCATCACTCGCAGTCCCGAAAAGCATGTTGGGATTCAGCGACAACGCCCGAATTCCCAACTGCGGATTATATAAGTAGATGTGCATCTCAAAACAATACTGGCTACTCATGGCCGGCTCTACATATGTGCGACCTGTGCGAGGGCACAGGGCGCCTGCCACCAGACTTCACAGGGGGCGTCGCAGAGAAACATCAACTTTCACTTTTTACTCCTGTCGAACTGTACAGGATGCAACAGGAGAGTAAATTTTCAGAGGTAGGGAGCACATCCTCTGTGCTCTTGGTGCCCTCCCCTCCCTTGGTGCTCCATGTCCTGTGCCCTGTCTTCAACAGACAGGAGGGGGAGGGGCCCTGCAGTGTCCCCAACAGAGAAGCTGCTGACAAACACCTTACCCACCAGATCCTGGAGTCACAGTAGAAAAGTCCTCTATGTAGGTGAGGGTAATGTGTAGAGTGTGTGTGTGTGTGTGCGTGCCAAATATGTATGATGTATGCCTTTGTGTGTGTGTAGGTTTGCCAGTGTGCTTGTCTGTGCCAGTGTGTGTAGTGTTACAGTGGGTGTGTGTCTGTGTTCAAGTGTGTGTGTATGTGTGTCTGTGTGTGTATGTGTGCCAGTATGTGTGTGTGCATGTCTGTGTGTGTTTGTGTCAGTGTGTGTATGTATGCCAGTGTGTGTGTCTGTCTGCAAATGTGTTTTTGTGTATGCGTATGTGTGCCAGTGTGCGTGTGTATGTGTGCCAGTGTATGTGGGTGCATGTCTGTGTGTGTTTGTGTCTGTGTTTGTATGTGTGCCAGTGTGTGTGTGTGCCAGTATGTGCCTGTCTGCATACCAGTGTGTCTGTGTGCCTGTGTGTGTGATATCTGTAATGTATTATGAATACGTTTGTGTGTACAGTATTGTGTGCTGTATATCTCCTATCATTTATCTATCTACCTATTTATCTATCATTTATCTATCTATTCTACCTATTATCTATTAGGCTAGGGCCACACTTAACAGTGCACCCATGTTAGCCGGATCACGCTAGAGCAAAGCCCAGCCTGCTGTAACACTGACCACTAATGTCGGGTGCTTCCTGTGAATGCTGCACCATAGAAACCTGCTGTTTGCTATGGTTACAGCTTCACACTGCCTGGGACTTCCTATGAAGCTGTAACCATAGTAGACAGCGGGTTTATGTGATCTGGCTAACGTGGGTGCACTGTTAAGTATGGCCCTAGCCTTAGCTATCTATTGTCTATTCCTTCTATATATTATTTATCTATCCCTATATCTATGTATAATCTATTTTATTTTAAGAAAAAAGGAGCAGCACAATCTTTTAAAGAGAAAATGGTGCAAAGCCCTAAGGCTGGGGTCACACTTGGGCTGGGACCCACTTTTCCAGGCAGCACTAACAACGTTGGAATTTCTGCAATAACAGACACCGTTAATGGCGAGAGCTTCCTCGCAACGGGGTTCCCATAGAAAACCCATAGTTTACCTTGGATGCAGCCACACACAGAGCTCCAGGACAGTTGCTTTTCAACAGCGCACAGGAAAACACTGTCAGCAGGTCAGTGATACCAATGGAAGAGAGAGTCTGTGTCGAATGCAGAGGACAGGTCTAGAAGGAGGAGGACAGAGAACATGTCTGTTAACGTTGGCCGTGAGTAAATCGCTGGTTGATGGTTGCCAGGTTTTCAGACAGGACCGAAAACCTGGCGATGGGCGCCCGGTGGACACGCAGCATCGCTGCGTGTGACACAAGGAGACGCGCAATCAGCCAGCTCCCAGCGCCTCTCATCAAGTTCAGGGAGCTGGGAAACCATAGTAAACTGCGGGTATCTACTTAGCGCGTGCTGCCTAGATACCCGATGTATACCTTTGTTACCAGCCTTTGATCACCGGCTGGTATCCAAGGTAAACAGCAGGTAACTAGGGTCCCTAGTTACCCGCTGTTACCTTGGATAACAGCCAGTTAGCGGGAGCAGGCTGGTAACCAAGGTATACATCGGGTAACTAGGCAGCGCGCGCTGCCTAGATACCCGTAGTTTACCATGGATACCAGCCTGCTCCGCTAACTGCAGGCGGGCAGCAGGAGCAAGACATCGTGGAAAAGATATTTACATAATTTCAACGATGTCGCTAGTCCAATGATCGCTGGTGAGTCTGTCTGTGTGTGTTGCTACGTGTTGATGTCCAAAGCAGGACAATACCCCTACCTCAGGTGCAGATCACACTAATCAAGAAAGTTCAGGTTCTAAGTACACATTTGTGTACATTGCTGTGAACCTGACATGTGCAAATCCGTACCTGATGTAGGTGTGCTGTGGCTGCTGTATCCCTGAAGTACGTGTTGATGTGCAAAGCAGGACAATACCCCTACCTCAGGTGCAGATCACACTAATCAAGAAAGTTCAGGTTCTAAGTACACATTTGTGTACATTGCTGTGAACCTGACATGTGCAAATCCGTACCTGATGTAGGTGTGCTGTGGCTGCTGTATCCCTGAAGTATGTGTTGATGTGCAAAGCAGGACAATACCCCTACCTCAGGTGCAGATCACACTAATCCAGACAGTTCAGGTTCATTGCTTTAAAAGTACACATTTGTGTACATTGCTGTGAACCTGACATGTGCAAATCTGTACCTGATGTAGGTGTGCTGTGGCTGCTGTATCCCTGAAGTACGTGTTGATGTGCAAAGCAGGACAATACCCCTACCTCAGGTGCAGATCACACTAATCAATAAAGTTCAGGTTCTAAGTACACATTTGTGTACATTGCTGTGAACCTGACATGTGCAAATCCGTACCTGATGTAGGTGTGCTGTGGCTGCTGTATCCCTGAAGTACGTGTTGATGTGCAAAGCAGGACAATACCCCTACCTCAGGTGCAGATCACACTAATCAAGAAAGTTCAGGTTCTAAGTACACATTTGTGTACATTGCTGTGAACCTGACATGTGCAAATCCGTACCTGATGTAGGTGTGCTGTGGCTGCTGTATCCCTGAAGTACGTGTTGATGTGCAAAGCAGGACAATACCCCTACCTCAGGTGCAGATCACACTAATCAAGAAAGTTCAGGTTCTAAGTACACATTTGTGTACATTGCTGTGAACCTGACATGTGCAAATCCGTACCTGATGTAGGTGTGCTGTGGCTGCTGTATCCCTGAAGTATGTGTTGATGTGCAAAGCAGGACAATACCCCTACCTCAGGTGCAGATCACACTAATCCAGACAGTTCAGGTTCATTGCTTTAAATGTACACATTTGTGTACATTGCTGTGACCTGACATGTGCAAATCTGTACCTGATGTAGGTGTGCTGTGGCTGCTGTATCCCTGAAGTACGTGTTGATGTGCAAAGCAGGACAATACCCCTACCTCAGGTGCAGATCACACTAATCAAGAAAGTTCAGGTTCTAAGTACACATTTGTGTACATTGCTGTGAACCTGACATGTGCAAATCCGTACCTGATGTAGGTGTGCTGTGGCTGCTGTATCCCTGAAGTACGTGTTGATGTGCAAAGCAGGACAATACCCCTACCTCAGGTGCAGATCACACTAATCAAGGAAAGTTCAGGTTCATTGCTTTACATGTACACATTTGTGTACATTGCTGTGAACCTGACATGTGCAAATCTGTACCTGATGTAGGTGTGCTGTGGCTGCTGTATCCCTGAAGTACGTGTTGATGTGCAAAGCAGGACAATACCCCTACCTCAGGTGCAGATCACACTAATCAAGAAAGTTCAGGTTCTAAGTACACATTTGTGTACATTGCTGTGAACCTGACATGTGCAAATCTGTACCTGATGTAGGTGTGCTGTGGCTGCTGTATCCCTGAAGTACGTGTTGATGTGCAAAGCAGGACAATACCCCTACCTCAGGTGCAGATCACACTAATCAAGAAAGTTCAGGTTCTAAGTACACATTTGTGTACATTGCTGTGAACCTGACATGTGCAAATCCGTACCTGATGTAGGTGTGCTGTGGCTGCTGTATCCCTGAAGTACGTGTTGATGTGCAAAGCAGGACAATACCCCTACCTCAGGTGCAGATCACACTAATCAAGAAAGTTCAGGTTCTAAGTACACATTTGTGTACATTGCTGTGAACCTGACATGTGCAAATCGTACCTGATGTAGGTGTGCTGTGGCTGCTGTATCCCTGAAGTACGTGTGATGTGCAAAGCAGGACAATACCCCTACCTCAGGTGCAGATCACACTAATCAAGAAAGTTGCAGTTCTAAGTACACATTTGTGTACATTGCTGTGAACCTGACATGTGCAAATCCGTACCTGATGTAGGTGTGCTGTGGCTGCTGTATCCCTGAAGTACTGTTGATGTGCAAAGCAGGACAAACCCCTACCTCAGGTGCAGATCACACTAATCCAGAAGTTCAGGTTATTGCTAAGAGACAATTTGTACATTGCTGTGACTGATGTGCAAATCGTACTGATGTAGGTGTGCTGTGGCTGCTGTATCCCTGAATGTATGTTGTGTGCAAAGCAGACAATACCCCTACCTCAGGTGCAGATTCACACTAATCAAGAAGTTCAGTCATCTAAGTACACATTTGTGTACATGCTGTGAACCTGACATGTGCAAATCGTACTGATGTAGGTGTGCTGTGGCTGCTGTATCCCTGAAGTACGTGTTGATGTGCAAAGCAGGACAATACCCTACCTAGTGCGATCACACAACAAAAAGTTCAGGTTCTAAGTACACATTTGTGACATTGCTGTAACCTGACATGTGCAAATCCGTACCTGATGTAGTGTGCTGTGGCTGCTGTATCCTGAGTAGTGTTGTGTGCAAGCAGACAATACCCTCTCATGGTGCAGATCACACTAATCAAGAAAGTTCAGGTTCTAAGTACACATTTGTGTACATTGCTGTGAACCTGACATGTGCAAATCCGTACCTGATGTAGGTGTGCTGTGGCTGCTGTATCCCTGAAGTACGTGTTGATGTGCAAAACAGGGACAATACCCCTACCTCAGGGAGATCACACTAATCAGAAAGTTCAGGTTCTAAGTACACATTTGTGTACATTGCTGTGTAACCTGACATGTGCAAATCGTACCTGATGTAGGTGTGCTGGGCTGTACCGGAAGTACGTCTTGATGTGCAAAGCATGGACAATACCCTCTCAGGTGCAGATCACACTAATCAAGACATTCAGGCTGTAAGTACACATTTGTGTACATTGCTGTGAACCTGACATGTGCAAATCGTACCTGATGTAGTTGCTGTGGTGCTGTATCCTGAAGTAGTGTTGATGTGCAAGCAGACAATACCCTACTCGGTGCAGATCACACTAATCAAGAAAGTTCAGGTTCTAAGTACACATTTGTGTACTTGTGTGAACCTGACATGTGCAAATCCGTACCTGATGTAGGTGTGTGTGCTGCTGTATCCTGAAGTACGTGTTGATGGCAAAGCAGGACATACCCCTACTCAGGTGCAATCACACTAATCAAGAAATTCAGGTTCATTGCTTTAAAAGTACAATTTGTGTACATTGCTGTGAACCTGACATGTGCAAATCTGTACCTGATTAGGTGGCTGTGGCTGCTGTATCCGAAGTACGTGTTGATGTGCAAGCAGGACAATACCCCTACTCAGGTGCAGATCACACTAATCAAGAAAGTTCAGGTTCTAAGTACACATTTGTGTACATTGCTGTGAACTACATGTGCAAATCGTACCTGATGTGGTGTGCTGTGCTGCTGTATCCGAAGTACTGTTGATGTGCAAAGCAGAAATACCCCTACCTCAGGTGCAATCACACTAATCAGAAAGTTAGGTTCTAAGTACAATTGTGACATTGCGTGAACCTGACATGTGCAAATCCGTACCTGATGTAGGTGTGCTGTGGCTGCTGTATCCTGAAGTACGTGTTGATGTCAAGCAGGACAATACCCTACCTCAGTGCAGATCCACTAATAAAAGTTCAGGTTCTAAGTACACATTTTTTTTTTTTTTTTTTTTTTTTTTTTTTTTTTTTTTTTTTTTTTTTTTTTTTTTTTTTTTTTTTTTTTTTTTTTTTTTTTTTTTTTTTTTTTTTTTTTTTTTTTTTTTTTTTTTTTTTTTTTTTTTTTTTTTTTTTTTTTTTTTTTTTTTTTTTTTTTTTTTTTTTTTTTTTTTTTTTTTTTTTTTTTTTTTTTTTTTTTTTTTTTTTTTTTTTTTTTTTTTTTTTTTCCCCCCCCCCCCCCCCCCCCCCCCCCCCCCCCCCCCCCCCCCCCCCCCCCCCCCCCCCCCCCCCCCCCCCCCCCCCCCCCCCCCCCCCCCCCCCCCCCCCCCCCCCCCCCCCCCCCCCCCCCCCCCCCCCCCCCCCCCCCCCCCCCCCCCCCCCCCCCCCCCCCCCCCCCCGACATGTGCAAATCCGTACCTGATGTAGGTGTGCTGTGGCTGCTGTATCCCTGAAGTACGTGTTGATGTGCAAAGCAGGACAATACCCCTACCTCAGGTGCAGATCACACTAATCAAAAAAGTTCAGGTTCTAAGTACACATTTGTGTACATTGCTGTGAACCTGACATGTGCAAATCCGTACCTGATGTAGGTGTGCTGTGGCTGCTGTATCCCTGAAGTACGTGTTGATGTGCAAAGCAGGACAATACCCCTACCTCAGGTGCAGATCACACTAATCAAGAAAGTTCAGGTTCTAAGTACACATTTGTGTACATTGCTGTGAACCTGACATGTGCAAATCCGTACCTGATGTAGGTGTGCTGTGGCTGCTGTATCCTGAAGTACGTGTTGATGTGCAAAGCAGGACAATACCCCTACCTCAGGTGCAGATCACACTAATCAAGAAAGTTCAGGTTCTAAGTACACATTTGTGTACATTGCTGTGAACCTGACATGTGCAAATCCGTACCTGATGTAGGTGTGCTGTGGCTGCTGTATCCCTGAAGTACGTGTTGATGTGCAAAGCAGGACAATACCCCTACCTCAGGTGCAGATCACACTAATCAAGAAAGTTCAGGTTCTAAGTACACATTTGTGTACATTGCTGTGAACCTGACATGTGCAAATCCGTACCTGATGTAGGTGTGCTGTGGCTGCTGTATCCCTGAAGTACGTGTTGATGTGCAAAGCAGGACAATACCCCTACCTCAGGTGCAGATCACACTAATCAAGAAAGTTCAGGTTCTAAGTACACATTTGTGTACATTGCTGTGAACCTGACATGTGCAAATCCGTACCTGATGTAGGTGTGCTGTGGCTGCTGTATCCCTGAAGTACGTGTTGATGTGCAAAGCAGGACAATACCCCTACCTCAGGTGCAGATCACACTAATCAAGAAAGTTCAGGTTCTAAGTACACATTTGTGTACATTGCTGTGAACCTGACATGTGCAAATCCGTACCTGATGTAGGTGTGCTGTGGCTGCTGTATCCCTGAAGTACGTGTTGATGTGCAAAGCAGGACAATACCCCTACCTCAGGTGCAGATCACACTAATCCAGACAGTTCAGGTTCATTGCTTTAAAAGTACACATTTGTGTACATTGCTGTGAACCTGACATGTGCAAATCCGTACCTGATGTAGGTGTGCTGTGGCTGCTGTATCCCTGAAGTACGTGTTGATGTGCAAAGCAGGACAATACCCCTACCTCAGGTGCAGATCACACTAATCCAGACAGTTCAGGTTCATTGCTTTAAAAGTACACATTTGTGTACATTGCTGTGAACCTGACATGTGCAAATCTGTACCTGATGTAGGTGTGCTGTGGCTGCTGTATCCCTGAAGTACGTGTTGATGTGCAAAGCAGGACAATACCCCTACCTCAGGTGCAGATCACACTAATCAAGAAAGTTCAGGTTCTAAGTACACATTTGTGTACATTGCTGTGAACCTGACATGTGCAAATCCGTACCTGATGTAGGTGTGCTGTGGCTGCTGTATCCCTGAAGTACGTGTTGATGTGCAAAGCAGGACAATACCCCTACCTCAGGTGCAGATCACACTAATCAAGAAAGTTCAGGTTCTAAGTACACATTTGTGTACATTGCTGTGAACCTGACATGTGCAAATCCGTACCTGATGTAGGTGTGCTGTGGCTGCTGTATCCCTGAAGTACGTGTTGATGTGCAAAGCAGGACAATACCCCTACCTCAGGTGCAGATCACACTAATCAAGAAAGTTCAGGTTCTAAGTACACATTTGTGTACATTGCTGTGAACCTGACATGTGCAAATCCGTACCTGATGTAGGTGTGCTGTGGCTGCTGTATCCCTGAAGTACGTGTTGATGTGCAAAGCAGGACAATACCCCTACCTCAGGTGCAGATCACACTAATCAAGAAAGTTCAGGTTCTAAGTACACATTTGTGTACATTGCTGTGAACCTGACATGTGCAAATCCGTACCTGATGTAGGTGTGCTGTGGCTGCTGTATCCCTGAAGTACGTGTTGATGTGCAAAGCAGAACAATACCCCTACCTCAGGTGCAGATCACACTAATCCAGACAGTTCAGGTTCTAAGCTTTAAAAGTACACCTTTGTGTACATTGCTGTGAACCGGAATTATGTTTAATGTGAAAATCTGTACCTGACATAGGTGTACTGTGGCTACTATATACCTAAGTTATGTCTTAAACGCCTGTCACACACATCAATATCACTTTCAATATCGCTGCTGCACATGATGTAGCAGCGATATTGCATTGTCAATCATAAATCAATCATAAATTTATTTTTGATGGTCATAAAATTTTACGTGCATCTATAAGACATGACGATGGTCACCCGCTGGACGCACAGCATCAATGCGTGTCACATGGGGAGACGAGATCAGCAAGTCACAGCACCTGTAAACAAGCGATGGGACATGGTAAACAAGGTAAACTGCATGTATGAAGACAGTGAACGCTGCCTAGACACCCAATGTCTACCTTGGTTACCAGACTTCGCCAGCTTAACGAACAATAACAGCCTGTAAGTGAGACAAGACTGTTAACCAAGGTGAACATCATGTTTGTAGGCATCGCGCGGTGCCTACATACCCAATGTATACCTTGATTAACAGCCTTCTCCCACTTACAAGCTGTTATCGCTTGTTAAGCATGAAAAGGTTGGTAACCAATGTAACATGCAGGGATCTAGGCAGCATGCGCTGGATACATACCCCATGTAAACCTTGGTTAACAGCCTTTTCACGCTTAACGGCTGGTATCAAGGATGGTGAAAAAGGAATACATCAGCTATAATGGCAGGGCACATTGGCTACATACACACATTGAAGGGGCCTTTTACAATTGTGTTTTTTTAATGATTTGGAAGATCGGGCAAAACCAGATTCTTACAGTATTTTGCCCATTCAGTTTAATTTTGTCAGGTAGAATGTTGTAGATTCATATTTTTTAATGAAATCATTAAAGAGAATGGGCAAAAAAATGAATTCTGTAAGAATCATTTGTTTTCAAGATCTTCAAAATCAGGAAAAAAACGCAAGTGTGAAAAGGCCACCTTGTTTAACAGCTACCAGCGCTTGCTAACAGGCGCTGTGAGTGTGAGGAAATCGTTTCAACCATGTCGCTGGTCTCATGATTACTGGTAAAATCTGCCTGTGTAATGGTACCTTTACACGCGGCTACATTTCTAGGGTGGCTACAGGTAACTTACTGGCTGCAGTGAAATCATGGAGACAAGGTTCTATCTTGTTGCTGTGTACAAATGGAATAATGTCTCCATGATTTCACTGCAACCAGTAAGTTACCTGTAGCCACCCTAGAAATGTTGCCGCGTGTAAAGGTACCATGACAGATCACCAGCAATCAAACGTCAATGTCACAGCAATCTCGTTTGTTGGTTAGTTCACTGTCGACATTGACATGTGTGACAGAACCTTTAACAACCTGTTACACAACAGATAATTGTGCAGAGGTTGTTTTCACATCTTTGCTTGGAGTGAAATCATGGACACATTGTTCCAGTTGTACACTGCCACAAAATGGAGCAATGTGACTATGATTCCAATGCTATCCTACATCTGAAAACAATATCAGCACAATTATGTGTGTGTGCAACAGCGCCTTAAGGGTATGTGCACATTAGACGTTTTCTGGGCTGGGTATGTGCACATCTGACGTTTGTGCATCTCTGCAGACCGTCCAAAAACCTGAGTTTTTTTAGCAGAAACTGAGTTTTCTGTGCTCAGCAGTGTCCCTCGTTTTTTGCTCGTTTTCCGCCCGGTTTTACAGCGTTTTTCTCGGCGGTTTTCTCGGCGGTTTTGAAAACTGAGTTTTTTGTGCACTTGATCAGCTGAAACCGCTGGAAAAACGGTGGAAAGAAGTCACTTGCTCTATTTTTGGAAAACCGGTGGAAAAACTCAGTTTTGACTGAGAAAACTCAGTTTTGACTGAAAACGACCAGCAGAAAACCGTTCTAGTGAAGACAGAGTTTTCTAAAATCCATTGACTAGCATGTTAATCCAACCGCTGGTTAGGATTAACATAAATTAACATAAAACGGCGCGGAAAACGCCGACGGAAACCGGGACAAAGCAGCCCAGAAAACGTCTAATGTGCACATACCCTTAAGGTGTATAACACAACAATACCCCTACTTCAGGCACAATAATAACATGTCATGTTCTGAGCAAGGTTGTACAATGTGTACTTTTACAGCTCTGAACCTGAAGTATGTTACCTGCAACGCCGTACCTGATGTAGGTGTATTGTGGCTGCTCTGTACCTCCACTATATGTAGTGTTACCACATAGTTGAGGTACAGAGCACATCAGTTGAAGAAACAGACCAAAAAACATTTTATTTAATTGGAAAATAAAAATAATCAACATTAACATTTCAAAAATACAAACAGTTAATATTCAAAATATTATAGCAATATTAAATATTTGTCATTATCAAGTTTATAAAATGAAAAAAATTAATCTACAAAATTGTCATATCACAAAGAAAAAAAATAAAAGTATACTGTGAAAGCTCAATATAAAGGGAATGCAGCATACAGGAGAGGAGGAGAGCAGGGACACCCGAGGGGGACTGGCACATGCAGCAGAGTAGGGAAGCAGAGAGTCAGGAGAAGGACTGGAGCCTGAAAGAAAGGGGGGAAGCAGGGAGACAGCAGAGTGACTGTAGCCTGAAAGAAAGGGGGGAAGCAGGGAGACAGCAGAGTGACTGTAGCCTGGACAAAAGAGGGTGGTGCAGGAGCTGTGTAATACACAATGCGTTGCAAATAACACACCATCTTGTTATTTTAAAAAGGTAAAAAAAATTATTTTTAATTAAACTTTAATTATACACATTACACGTCGCAACATTGCATGCAATTTCATTTGCAATTTGCTAGTTGCAGTGAAATCATGAACACATTATTCTATTTGTACACAGTAACAAAATAATAAAATGTGTTCGTGATTTCACTGACACCAGCAAATTTACAGTGAAATTGCATGCAATGTTGCAACGTCTAATGGTACCCTAATAACAAATTTTTTTAATTATAACATTTTGTATTTTTTTTTTAATTTTTTTTTTTTTTTATTTGTTTTTATTTTTTAAAATATTGAAAATAATTAAAACATTTCAAACATAAATATGACAATTAAAAATATGTTCAATTATCATTTAATAATGAAAATTTTAAAACATCACTTGAAATTTGCTAGTTGCAGTGAAATCATGAACACATTATTCTATTTGTACACATCAACAAAATAAAAAAATGTGTCCGTGATTTCACTGACACAAGCAAATTTACGGTGAAATTGCATGCAATGTTGCAACGTCTAATGGTACCCTAAGAACAAATTTTTTTAACTATAACATTTTGTATTTTTTTTTAAATTTTTTTTTTTTTTAATTTGTTTTTATTTTTTAAAATATTGAAAATAATTAAAACATTTCAAACATAAATATGACAATTAAAAATATGTTAAATTATCATGTAACAATGAAAATTTTTAAACATCAACCATAAAGATGTATAACTATGTACAGCTATTATAACATTGAACTTTACAATAATAACACTTTCTACATGTCAAATAAATAATTACACATTCAGAATTTTGTACAATAAACATAACCGGCATGAAATTATAACAAATTAAACCATTTCATCCTGCCATGACACTCTTCCCTGCTCAGACATAAAATAATGGGCAAATTTGTCTCTAATTTCTGAAACAGCCAGAGTTGTTCTTACGCGACGTGTTCGGTAGTCCTGTAATGTGGTGTCTGCAATGGCATCACGGTCCAAATGAAATTGTTCTTTGGCCAAAACATAGTTATGCAGAACCACACAGGCTTTCACAATGTCGTCCACAGACTCTGGCTGCATTTGTATGGCCTTTCCCAAAATGCGCCATTTTGCGGTTAACAGTCCAAAAGCGCATTCCACCACTCTTCTTGCCCTTGTGAGTCTGTAATTGTAAATCCGTTTTGCATGACACAATCCACGGCTGGCATAAGGCTTCAATAGGTTCTCGCACATTTGAAAAGCCTCATCTGCTACAATTACGAAGGGCATAGGCGGTCCATCTGTGTGCGGCAGAGGCCTTGGTGGTGGAATGTCAAAGTTGCTGGTATAAATCCGGCGTCCCATGGGAGATTGCTTAAAAACCTGGGAGTCATTTGATCGTCCATAAGACCCAATGTCAACGGCAACAAAGCGACATTGGGAATCCGCGATCGCCATCAGTACGATTGAAAAGTATTTCTTATAATTAAAGTATTCAGAACTGCTCCCAGCAGGTTTAAGAATCCGGATGTGCTTGCCGTCCAGAGCTCCAACGCAGTTTGGAAAATTGGTGATCTCTTCAAACTTGGCAGCAGATGACATCCACAGGTCCATCGTCGGTTCAGGGAGGAATTCCGGCTGCAACACGTCCCACAGTGCTTTGCAGGTTTCCTTCACAATTCCTGAAATCGTTGAAATTCCAAGCCGGAATTGGAAGTGAAGTGAAGACATGCTTTCTCCACTTCCGAGAAACCTGAAAAATAACAAAAACACAACAGTATCATACTTTGAAAGTTAAAAGACACACAACATTAACATTTTTGAGAAATACACCGTACACAATAAAAAGGTGAAACACAATAATTATCATGGGAATGGGAATATACATGATCAACACCACAGTTTACATAAAAGCAACAAAAGGAAGTACTCAGTCACACTACAGTTTTTTGAAAAATATTTTAAAAATATTAAAAAAATAAATATATTGCTATACTATGTAAAATGATTACTTCAAGCACAATGACACAATAAAACATTTTTGAATGAGCAGGAGGCCCACCCGCAGTGTGCATGACACACGAAATTCATAAAAAAGCAGAAAGTTACTTTTTACATCAGCAGCAAGATGAGGTTTTGAGGCAATCAAACCAATGCAGCGCCACATGCTGTATCATCAACATAACAGACGAATTTTGTGTCACATGCAACAAGACCCATGCATAGTCTATGCTGCTTACGCTCCTTTGCAGCAAAAGCGGTTCTGGCAGATGCGTCAGAAGCAGCAATTGCTTAAAGCAATAAAAAACACAAAAAAAAAAGGATTTTTATTTAAGTTTGCAAGTGACTCATCTGCTGCAACCGTCAGAAACGTCCTTAATGCAAAGAACCACAAGCACAAGACACAAAGCATGGGTATTGCTACATCCAGCATGCAACTCGGGCGTTATGTGGGCAATGCAGCACCACATGGCAGATATGCAGCAAACATCGTCTTGAAGCAGATGTGGAAACACCATAAAAAGAACAGCACAGCTGCAACAATTAAAAAAAAAAAAAATTTAAAGTAATGCACTTTGACATACAATAAAAGACACATTCCACAGCCAGTGTTCAAAGCCCAAAATACCAACACTTTCACTCATAATACAAGGATTTATAAACAGATAAATTAAACAAAAATTCAATTTGAAATAAAAATAAAATAAAAAAAGTTAAACAGGGTTAAACTTTGTTCACATTTGCATTCCACTGTGCAACGTTCTGCGTATGGCATCCGCAATCTGAGCGCAGCCACCCAAACCCTTATGTTTATAATGGAAGCACACAGTGCTGCACTTGACTGCGCATGACCGTGCACTCCCCTTCACTGCCATATGTGATTTGTGTGCAGAAATCACATAGTCTTTTCCACACCAGGAACGCATGTTACATTCCTGTTGCGGACGACAGTGTGTGATTTGTGCGCAAACATACATCTGCACACAAATCACATATGGCAGTCAAGGGGAGTGCACGCAGTCAAGAGCAGCACTGTGCACTCCCATTATAAACATAGGGGCTTGCAGTGGCTGCACTCACATTGCAGAGCACTCTTACGCAGAACACTGCGGAGTGGTACACAAGTGTGAACCCACTCTTTACTGTTGTCAAACATTGTACTGTGAATGAAGTGAACACAGCTGCAAGATGATGTTTTATGCAGATCCAGAATGAGACACAGCATCATACAGATCATCCGCATAAAAGCTGACTTGTGGGCTACATGAAGCAAGCCCCATGCATTGTGTATGTTGCTTGAAGTCCTTTGCATCAAGTGTGGTTATGCTGGGTGCATCGGAGGATGCACTTGTGGCGGAAAAAAAAAATTTAAAATCTCTTTTTTTTGGTTTATTTTTAAATTACGACAAAGACACATCAGCCACATCTTCCAGCACAACCATGCCTGCCATAAAAGAACACAAGTAACCTACACAACACATGGCGCTTAATGCATCCAGCCCACGTCAGGCATTATGCAGCCAATTCCAAAAATGCAGCACCACATGTCGGATCAGCAGACAAATTCACCTTGATAATGATGTTAAAAGGCCAATTGCATGAACACTAGGGGGGAGCACGAGTCCCACCCACAGTGTGCATAAGACCTTACATTAATACAAATGCAGTCACTTGCACGAACACTATGGGGGGAGCATGAGTCCCACCCACAGTGTGCATGACACCTTACATTAGAAGGCTGGGTTCACATTTGAGGACCCAAACGCAGCATTCTGCAGAGGGGTCCGCAATGTCAACGCAGCGGCACCAAGCTCCTATCTTTATAATGGGAGTGCACGGTGCTGGGCTTGACAGCGCATGACCATGCGCATCCATTCACTCCAATATGTTGTCTGTGCGTAGGCGGATACCTGCGCACAAATCATACAGTCTCTTCCGCACCAGGGACGCAACATGTTGTGTCCCTGGTGTGGACGAGAGTGTGTGATCTGTGCGCAGGCGTCCGCCTGCGCACAGATCACATATGGGAGTGAATGGGTGCGCACGGTCATGCACTGTCAAGCGCAGCACCGTGCGCTCCCATTATAAAGATAGGAGCTTGCAGCCGCTGCGCACACATGGCGATTCCCCTCCGCTGAACACTGCGGAAGGGAACGCTAATGTGAAGGCAACCATACTAATGCAGTCACTTGCATGAACACTATGGGGGGAGCATGAGTCTCACCCACAGTGTGCATGTCGCCTTACATTAATACTAATGCAGTCACTTGCACGGACACTATGGGGGTAGCATGAGTCCCACCCACAGTGTGCATGACACCTTACATTAATACTAATGCAGTCACTTGCACGGACACTATGGGGGTAGCATGAGTCCCACCCACAGTGTGCATGACACCTTACATTAATACTAATGCAGTCACTTGCACAGACACTATGGGGGTAGCATGAGTACCACCCACAGTGTGCATGACACCTTACATTAATACTAATGCAGTCACTTGCACGGACACTATGGGGGTAGCATGAGTCCCACCCACAGTGTGCATGACACCTTACATTAATACTAATGCAGTCACTTGCACGGACACTATGGGGGTAGCATGAGTCCCTCCCACAGTGTGCATGACACCTTACATTAATACTAATGCAGTCACTTGCACAGACACTATGGGGGGAGCATGAGTCCCACCCACAGTGTGCATGACGCCTTAAATTAATGATAATGCAGTAAAAGGCAATTTTTCACATCAGCAGCACAGTGATATTTTTGGCCAATAAAAGAGGTGATGCTGCATCTGCCTGACCACACACATAATGCCCAACTTATGGACTGAATACGGCAAGCCCCATACATTTTGTATGGTGCCTGCGGTCATTTACAGCAAGTCACATTCTGGCAGGTGCATCAGATGCAGCTCTTGTGTCCATAAAAAAAAAAAAAAAAAAAAAATCAAAGGTATTTCCATTTTGTTATAACTACAATTGTGACACATCTGCAGCACCTGCCAGAACTACACTTGACGCAAAGGACCGCAAGCAACATACACAATGCATAGAGCCTGTGATGCAAATCAGCCATTATACAGCAAATGCAGCGCCACCTTCTCACACAAACATCATATTTCTGCAGATGTAAAAAACACAGAGCATGACTGCAAGAAAAAAAAAACATCATTTCATGTTTTAAAACATGAATTTTTAAGGCTGGCTTCAGACTTGAAGATGCATCTGCAGATTTTTGCAGATGCATCTGCATACATACCACGGCCCCTATGTTTATAATGGTGCGCACAGCGGTCTGCAGATGCTTGCGGACCGCCGTGCGCTCTCATTGCCCGCCATTATTGATCTGTGCGCACGCAGATGCCTGTGCACAAATCACACACTCTCGCCTGCACCAGGGACACGACATCTCGGGTCCATGGTGTGGCCAGGATTGTGTGATTTGTGCACAGGCATCCACGTGCGCACAGATCAATAATGGCGGGCAATGAGAGCGCACGGCGGTCCGCAAGCATCAGCAGACCGCCGTGCGCACAATTATAAACATAGGGGCCGCGGTCTGCATGCAGATGCTTGCAGATGCATCTGCAAAACACTGCAGATGCATCTGCAAGTCTGAAGCCAGCCTTAGTTATAGAAAAATAACCACTGCAAACAGTCACAAAACACAACCAGTGTGCACAGCGCCAAAAACAACACGTTCATTCACAATATAATTATTTATCAACTGTTTAAAAAAAAAAACAGCTGACAAATAATTATACAGTGAATGACCAATAGATATAAAACATTGTATGTCTGCAAAAAAAAAAAAAAAATATTGCACTATGCAAATTAAAAAAAAAAAAATCAAAAACCACAACCAGTGTGAACAGCACCATAAAGCAAAACCTACATTCATAATACATTTATCAACAGTTTATATAGAAAAAAATAGAAACAAACATACTGATCAATGATAATTATACGGTGAATGACAAAATCAAAAAGCGTGGCTGCAACATAAGCAGTCAAATGCACTATGAGAATTTAAAAAAAAAAAAATTACAGTGGCCATAGCCACCAAAAACAACACATTCGTTCACAAGAACATTATTTATCAACAGTTTTGAATAAAAACATAAGATTTAAAAAAAAAAAAAAAATCTACAGTCAATGACCAATACATAGAACATGACTACAAGAATAACAGCCATGAATACTTACAATAATGCATTTTAAAAAAATAAAGCCAATGAAAAAAATAAATTATTAATAATATATATACACACAAACGCACAGTACAATAAAAAAAATCCGTTCTTTGTAAATAAACTTAGGACCAGTTTACCAAAAAAAAATATATATCTATATTTTAAAAAAATATTTAATTAAAAATAAAAAATTCGACTCTGAATAACAACAAACATAAAAAGTCTACATTTTAAAAAATGCGCTCTATTTAAAAAGAAAAAAGTGAAAATAACTACAAAAACACGCCAATAAGCATTAAAAAAAAAAACAAAAAAAACTTGCATTACCTTAAAGTCACCATTAGTCGCTCCTCTGCAGAAATCGCCCGCCGGAATCTGGTGTCTTCTTTGGTGATGAGTCCTCGAACGCGTCCAAGAAGTTCGTCAAAACTTTCGATGGTCATCCGAAGATAGTCCCGGAATTTATCAGGATGGTTCCGCAGTTCTTCGTATAAAGTGCAGAACACACCACGAGTCATTCGCCTTGATGTGATGGGGTGCACCCAAAATCGCCGCCGTCTCTGTCGCAGTCTTTGTCTTCGTCGCTCATTGTGGTATGCAAGTCCCACAACGCGTGCAATTGCGAAAACCCTTTTAAAATGGGCATTCAATGCACGGAACGACATCGCCATCTTGCAGTAAAATTCCGGAGAAAGATGAAAGTCCAGGAAATGCAAAAATGCAGAAAAAAAAAATAAAAAAAAAAATAAAATCCAGGGAATAAAAGACAATCCACGGAAATCCAAGGAAAATAGGTCCACAATCCAAGCAGTGTCCACTCCAAAAACTGGCAAAGAATGCTTGGACAACAAAAAAAAAAATTTCTTTATATACCTGTGGGCGGGTACTTAAAGTGCGGGAAAAACCGCGTTTGCCGCACTTGCGGCACACTTGCGGCACACTTGCGGCAAGAATGCGGCAAGCCCCATTCATTTCCTATGGGACTTGCGGCACTTGCGGCAAGTGCGGTTTTTTTACAAATTTCAACGCCAGTTGCGGCAATGCGGATTTTACCGCATTTGTGCCGCAACTGGCAAATGCGGTTACATGCGGATTTTACCGCAAGTGACAGTTGCGGTATGAATGCGGTATTAACGGTCAATACCGCAAATGCCGCGAATTATGAAAAACGCTGATGTGAAAGGGCCCTTAGATACAAACTAGATCCAGTGATCTGACATGACATCAGAGGGAACCCCATGAAGCTTCACGATCTCAATGACAAATACTTCAGCCAAAGTTTTTGCATTAAGTAAAGCAGGTAAAGCAATGTTGTGTGCCTTTTTGCTAAACCTTTCCACCACCACTAAAATCATTTGTTTTTCACTGGATGGAAGAAGGTCGGTAATAAAATATATGGATAAATGTTTCCATCGTCAGTCAAGTATCGAAAAATGTAGGAGAGACCAGGGCTTACAAGTATGCAGCGTCATAGAAAGCGCACAGACATTACAGAGAGAAACAAAATTAACCACATCCTGATGAAATCTTGGCTATCAAAAATGATGAGAAAAGAGGTCCTAGGTCGCTTTACTACCAAGATGACCTGAAAGAACTGAGTTATGATGTTCTCCTAAAATTTTGAAATGCAGATACAGAGACAAAAATAATTTCCCTAAACAAGCAGCAGGGGCTTCCCACTGAGCCTTCAATACCTCACCCTCAAGGTCTGAGCTCAAGGTGGAAATGACTACCACTTCTTGTAAAATAGAAACAGAGTCCTCAGAACTACCTCCCCAAGTAAACTCCGAGACAAAGCATCTGCTTTGACATTCTTAACCCCAGGATAATAAATGACAAAGAAAATAAACCAGTTAATAAACAAAAACCACCTAGATCATCTAGGATTGAGCCATTTAGCGGATTTGAGATGTAGCAGTTTGTTATTGTTGGTAATCACCAGCACAGAGCAAGCCGCCCCCTCCACTCCTCAAAAGCCAATTCAATGGCCAAAAGTTCCCTATTGCCAATATTATAGGTCCTATTTTCCAGTAGATGGCCCCTGTGATAACACGGCCCAACTTTTACCTCAAAAGCATCAACCTCAACAATAAAGAAAAAAAAAAAACTAAAAACTGAGTTGGAATACAAGCTGATATACATGCAAATTATAAAAGCATGAAAACACTGGCCACTAAACAGACAAAACCTAAGATAAAAAGTATATGAAAAAATACCCTGCTGTAAATCAATAAGTAAAAAGAAAGTGCATATACATAACATAGGGTACATAGTAAACATGTTTTTGATTAAAATAGAGTAAAGCCATCCCACTGCAGCAAGGTGTACCTATTTTAGGACACTACCTAAGGGCCTCATCACAATTGGCGGCGTTCGGGGGCGTGGCCTGGCTGGCAATGGCGGAGGTCGCATAATCCAGAGCTCCTGACTGCCCGGGCAAAGAAGCAGCAATTATCAGCATCTTGTGCTTGCAAACTTTCTCTCCTCTACACCTAAACTGATCGGAACGGGCTCTGCACCGATGGGTAAGACCAAATCGGCTTCTACACTCACTCCCAGGCGGGTGTCGGACTCCTTTTCAGCCCCTCAGCCTGTCTCCCTGCCGGACCCCAACATGGCACCCTCCTCCCCCAGAGCTGCACGTGCGGCCAGACACGGCCCGCAGACACAGGGAGCATCGGGCGGGCTCCGCCTCCTGACATACCGCTCACACACGCCAGCATGAGGGACTTACTGGCCGAGCTCCGTGCTTCATTACACGCAGACATGAGGACAATGGTGGCGGAGGTGCGGGGAGAGGTGGTGGAGCTGGGCACACGCACAGACTCTCTGGATAGGAAGCTCACAGAGCTGATAGCATCTCATAATGCCTTGTTGGATGCAAACGAGTCCCTGGAGGATCAGCTTGCAAAAGTCCAGGTCAAAAACCTGGACCTAGAGGACAGATCACGCCGCAATAATATAAGGCTGAGGGGGGTGGATGAGAGTGTACAAGCCAGAGATTTGCGGGTCTTTCTGCAGGGGTTCCTTGCTGCAACACTCCCAGACATAGACCCCAGAGAGTTTAAAATCGACAGGATTCATAGGATTCCAAAACCCACCAATCTGGATCCTTCTCTGCCTAGAGATATCCTGGCAAGGGTGCATTATTTTGAAATAAAAGAAGATATTCTCAGGATTCTCAGATCTCGCCCTGATCTACCAGATAAATTCTCTCATGTAGAAGTCTACCAAGATATCTCTCCAGGAACTCTAATGGTACCTTTACACGCCGCGACGGCAGGCTGGATACATCCCGCTACTTCACGTGCACGAGCACGCTCAAACGGCTACAAACGCTCAACGCATCACCTTTACACGCAGCGACAAGATGCGCTACGCCACGCTACATCTATAGCTAGCTACATCGCCGGGTGTCTCAAGTAGCCAGCTGTAGCTTAGCGTACCCGCTTCACACGCCGCCACCACAGGGTGATGTGGGAGCAACAAAGGCAGGACGTAAAACAAATAGGCGTGCCACAGTCCTGTACGCCGCGCCCAAACCACAACCATTGGCCAACACTACGGAGTTGTGATTGGGCACGACGGAAAGGGCGGATGGCCGAGACGTGACGTACTAGTGAGCGGAGTGAAGCACGGAATAAGCGGTTGTGACATGGCGGAGTGTGGTGAATGCATCTAAACCGATGTTAAAGCGTCACCCAGGAGCGGTGGCCAGTCACATACCCAGTGTGCATAAAAGTAGCGGTTCCGGGGCTATGTGTACGTAGTACAAGTGTTTGCCCTGTCACGCACGATCAGCGCTTGTGACAGCGGCGTGTGTAGATAGCGGCGAGGTGCGTTTCTGCGACACACATGAGCGGCTTACAACACACAGTATGTGCGTTATCTGTGTAAATTGTATATATATATCTCTGGCAACAGATGTGAATGTAGTGGAACTGCTCCGTAGCAAACCTGTGAAAGATCTGTGTGACAGTGTATTTGAAAACACCTGAGAAGAATATGTCCTGCATCAATGTGCTGTGTGCAGGTGACCCTCTGCCTAGAACAAAATATAGGCTCATGTACGCACAATGGCCACAAACACTGTTAGCCAAAAGACTGGGCAAAAAACATGGCTACCCACACATATTGTCTGCACAATCCCAGCCAATAGGTGGCTATGACATCCCAGGCCCCCACCATAAACTTCATCACATTTCCCTCCTCCACCAAGTAAACAGGCTCACACATTTGTTTGGATCCAAAAAAGTATTTTATAAATCAAATTCATTCATCGTGACCTTGGATTACAATTTGGTAAAAAACATACATCAAAATAAAATGAACAAGTAAAGTGCATGTCACAATCTGGCAACACATTGCAGAGAGAGCAAATTGAACCCACATTGGAACCTGTGGAGCAGCAAACAATTTTCAAAACACATAAACTAACTAACTAACTAACTAACTAACTAACGAAACATCATGCACATTAGGAAAAAAAAGATCATGAAAATGTTAAACACAAAAGAAAAGGGGTGCAGCTACCCTGCTGTCACCTCCATTGCAAAGTTCAATAAACCTCCCAGAACCATCCACACTACATGGCCTGGTCCTGCCAGCTCACTGCACCAGACCCATTGAAGTAGGAGCAGTAAGCGTCTCTACTGTCCCTGGCCTCCCGCCGAGTGCGGCCATGGCTCTGCGGCTGGAGTGGCACAATCACATGGCCCTCATCACGCCAAGACCCTGGACGGAGCTCCCCTGTTGTAGCGTTGGCATTATCTACATAACCTCCTGGCGTGTATGATGCCCTATCCCTACGACGCAGGAAGTTATGCAGCACACAGCAGGCCACCACTACGGCGTCAATAGACTCCGGTTTCATATGTAGAGGTGTATGAAAAACCCGGAATCTATTGGCCATTATCCCAAACGCATTTTCAACTACACGGCGGGCCCGGGATAGCCGGTAGTTGAAAATGCGTCTCTCAGAAGTAAGGGCCCTCTGTGGATATGGCCGCAGTAGGTGCTCCTGAAGTGGGAATGCTTCATCCGCCACAAACGCAAAGTTTAGATGTTCGGTCGTGTGCTCATTTGAGGGTAAGTTTAGCCCACCACTCCCTAGTAGTAGTGCCAAGGAGCTGCGTGCAAACACCCCCCCATCTGAGTTGCGACCGTTCATTCCAACATCCACGTAGAGGAACTCATAGTGCGCATCTACTACAGCCATGAGGATTATACTACAATACCCTTTGTAATTGAAAAACAAAGAGCCAGAGTTGGCAGGTTTGGTAATCCTCACGTGCTTACCATCCAATGCCCCGCCACAGTTGGGGAAGTTCCACCGGGTTTCAAACCCTCGGGCTACTTCCAGCCATTCTGCGGCTGTTTCTGGCATTTTCATGTAGGCTGGCTGCAGAGCTCTCCAGATGGCCCAACACGTTTCAGGGATCAGGCGGCTCAGCAGGGTCAGGGAGACACGTGACATGTATGTGAGTGATGTCATGGACTGCCCTGTAGCCAGGAACCGCAAAGTGATCGCCAACCGCTCAGCAGGTGATACTGATGGGCGCATTATAGTGTCCTGACGCGCTATCATTGGCCCTACACGCTCCAATAGGAAGGTGAAACAGTCCTCGGGCATACGGAGATAGTTTCGGTAATCATCAGGACAGTTAATCTCCAGCTCCCGCAACAGCTGCATGTGGCCCCGGGTTTCCCGCCTGCGCAGCCAATCACGGGTCCACAACCGCCGCTGTCTGCGCCTCATCAACCTTTCATACCGATCCTGAAGCCACATTTGCTCTTCCACCAACGCAAGAGCCACGATAACATTGCGGGCATGGATATTCTGCATCCTCAATATCAGCACCTGTAGATGAGAAACCACAACATGAGTAGGTAGAACAATATGTGGCCATGTCAGCAGGTTCAGCAAGCCACACCTATTTTTGATGACACACTATAGCCAACTGGAGGGGAACTTGCGTCAGGCCACAAAACACATCCCTGAAGCCAGGAAAGCCAAACACCCAGTAGTCACCCCAATCAAAATGGAAGACGCCCAATGATAGTGGCCTCCTCTACATCAACTTCTATGGGAGTTTGTCAAAGTAAAACATCTGCACCTAGGTGAGTTAGAAAGGGACATGTGTCACCAATAATGTATGATAACAAATTTGCAGATGCCATTACACAGACCATAATCAAAATGTGGCCATTTCCTAATCTGGGATGTTAAACAAACAATACGTACCCCGATAGCCTGGTCAAGTAAGCTTACAAGAAGCCAACAACTTTGCACATGAGTGAGGTTGGGTACCCATGGTTACATATGTTGTTTTTGCTGGTCGCATTTGTCCAAAACATCTATGTTATGTCTTGAGTGCCACACCTCCAAGCCATGTGTCATCCTATCCCCGTTGGACCCAGTCTCCATTGGCCACAACCAGTATGCAGAAATTGATCCAGGTGACAGGAGTAACACATTTCTGTCTACAGTCCTGCAGCCAATCTCCTGTATGGTGTCTGGAAACAAACACAGCAATGTATGTGTTCAAAAATTTGGAAGCACCAAACAAAATGCCTACTCCAAGTCCACACAGTACACTATATCGTCCCCAGCAATACAAACCCCTATACACTCCGCTAACACAGTGTTCTGCGGTCGCAAATAACAACAACATATGCACCCCACACCCCGCCATTTCCATGTGTGTCCACAGCTACTTACTTAATGGGTCTGGCCAGCAAGCGTAATGTTTGCCGGAATGTGGAGCTTTTAAAGGGCCGCCAACCTATCACGATTCAGCGATCTCCACCAATTAGCGGAAGTTAATTGCGCCCCCAGGTGTCCCATTACGATGTGCGTCATTGTGTCCGCTGTGATTGGTTTGCCGTCCTATAAAGGCAGGCCAATGGCCACGACACCTTGTCCAGAGGTCGATGTGCATTGAGCTACTAGTGTCCTGCGTATCTTCTACTGCTTTGACGGTAAGCCTCTTTTGCGGGTTCTATTAAAGTGCACGGAACGCTGATGCTTCTTTTGCCGGCCGCTTAGGCAATGTGTGTATGGGCATGTTTGATGCGGCCTTTAATTTTTGCCCTCTAATTATACAGATGGCTCAGTTAGTGTATTGTATGGCAATAGGCAGGTATTGCCTCTACTTGTATTGTGTGCGTATAGATTGGGCCTTTGATGTTATTTTGTAGTCCAACATGTAAAGTTGATATTTAGAACTGTCATGCACATCAGCATTTGATGGGTGCAATTATTGGTTCCTTAATTGCAGGGATTATTGTAACCTCTGTTACAATTGTAGTCCCATGGATGGTGAAAAAACAACATGATGATGTGTTTGCACATTACATGTAGTATGTGCATTCTTGACACATACCACCCCCTCCTTTCTCATCTGCTTAATGTTAACCATTGTCATCAGTACAAAGGTAGTAGCTAGCACACAATGTGTTTGCTCACATGTTGGCCTAGAGGTATGTACGCACACACCGTCTCCATGTTTTTTTTAATAGGGACACTGGGTTCGTAAACATGTTGAACACATGTGTAGGTGGGCACAGATTACCTGACATGGTTAATTTTGTCACATATGTCTTTTACTTGGGAGCGGTGTGACATTGTGAACATGCCACACATAGGGCAAGTTGTAAGCAAACATTTTGATGCCTATAATGTACATATTAGAACCTTATGAGCATGTAAATCATGTTCAAAAGGTTTTAAGAGATCGATATGGCTTTTGTCGTGACGGTCTGGTTTGCCTGTGTTTTGTCTTCCCCAGATGCCCAGGTGTACTGTGGAATTTGAAACCCAGCTTCTCACGGAGTATCAGCGGCACGAATGTTTGTGGCGCGGCTCGCTGCCTCAATATAAAAATCAGGCAGCGAGGTCCGAGGCCTACAGGACTCTTGTGGCTCTAGCCAATCGCTTGGAGCCAAGGGTAGGCAAGAGTTGGGACCAGCAAGCGGTGGCCTTAAAAATTAAAAACATGCGGCAGTCGTTCATGCGGGCTCACAATGAATACCTGCACCGTCGCTCAGGAGCTGGAGCTGAGGAGGTACCATCACCTACCCTATGGTACTATCCACTATTCACCTTCATCCTGGGCGAGGGGAGCTCGCGTGCAACGACCACCAACCGCCCCGTTGCTGCGTCCCATGTAGGCCCGGATGAATCACCATCTGCGCCACAGGAGGTGGGTCATCGTGTTACAGTGTTGCCCCACAATGTTTCCTTCACATTTGTGTTTTTGCAAATCCTTAACTAGCACACTTTAGACACATTTTCCGGCTTGGTGTGGGAAACCTTTTTCTGTCTTTAAATCTGCCCTCCTTCCATGATTTGTGATTATGTAAATTTGACGCAGAGAGCCGTATTCCAAAGTAGCATCTCCCCCAAATATCGAAACAGGATAAATTACATATGTAAGGTTGTAATAATTGTTTGTGGGTTTAAATGAAAGAGGCACATAGTGGCATCTACTAAATGGTGCTGCCACACATGTGTGTTGGCTCTGGAGCAAGTGGGTTTTATTTATTTGAAGGTTTGATGGTTTGACATCATATTAGTAGTCAAAATGCGAAGGTGGCCAATATCTGTCTTTGGCCAGGACAGCCCTCAGTATCAAGGTGTTGTGGTGACATGTACTAATTGGGTTACGGCTCTCTGACTGACACCTATTTCTGTATTGTGCTGAGTACCTGGAATCGTAGAGGTGAGTCTTCAGGCACAGTACAGGTTTTGGTGTATTGACCGTTTGGTGGTTTGGTGTTTTGGGATTCCTTCTAGCTATTTTGTTTGGGCTTTTAGTTTAGTGGGAGTGGTATATTGTGTCCTGTGTCCATGGTATGGTGTGGTCCTTGCCCTCAGTAATGTTTTTTTTTTCTCTCCCCCAACAGGCCCCAGAAGAGGACGGCTCCATTGCGGAGCATTCTGTCGCTGATGATGCTCAGCCCATGACATCTGGGGCTGAGCAGGAGGGCGGGGCGAGTGATGTGGATCCGGCCCCAGGGCCCAGCTCCAGGATCCGTCGGCGGCGACGTCCTGCACCACCAGAGACGGAGCTGGGCACCTGGGCCCGACGCGTGCTGTTGGACGAACAGCGGACCCACATCGACAGCAACGCCCTCTACATGAGCGACAGAATGCGAGGGATGGAGCCGCTCCAGAAAAAGATCCTTCTGAGGGTCTTCAACAATGCCGCTGATGCTGCCGATGATGGGGCCCTTCAATGGGGATGCCACGTCCCACCCCCCATGCAACACACATTATGGCCCCTTTCCCCAGCTGCCCCATCTCGGCCCGTGAGAAGACCGGCCCCGCCACAGTCACCCCATCCCCCCCCCAACACATCGTCGTACAACCAGACGTTCACAGGCAGGTCGGGGCTGCCCTGTGAGGAGGGGGGAGCGGGCATTGTCAGAGCCGACAGAAGATGAAGAAGTTGGACACTAGTAGCCAATGCACCGAATTGGCACTCTGGACTTTGCATCTGTAGGAACCTCCTTTTGTTTCTACCTTTGTTTTTTGTCTTACTTTTTAGCAGACTTGCTTCATATGATTTGTTTGTTACTTTCCCATTTTGACTTTATTAAATTTTTTAGCATACTCAATTGTGTTTTCTTTTTGGTTTATGGCTTGGGGGGGGCAGCGTGGGTGAATGGTGTTGTTCACAATATAGTTTGGGCCAAGCCACACAATATGGGCCAATGGCCACAGAGTAGGACGACCATAGGTTCCTTTGTACTGTGGTAGCACATTCACAAAGAGGTGTGGTAATGTGTGTGAGATATGTAGCTGTTGAACATGTTTCCCCCCCCCCCACTATTCTGGTTGTGACATGAAGGAGCCAAATTAAAAGGTAACAAGAAATTTTATTTGCTACATACATGTGTGGAAGCCATTTCCCACAATACCCAGAATGCAGCTTCCAGATAGGTGTAGCCATCCCACACTCCTGATGGTCCCAATGTGGGACAGGATAGGTCCAGAAGGTAAAGGGCTGGTTAATCCACACTCCTGATGGTCCCAATGTGGGACAGGATAGGTCCAGAAGGTAAAGGGCTGGTTAATCCACACTCCTGATGGTCCCAATGTGGGACAGGATAGGTCCAGAAGGTAAAGGGCTGGTTAATCCACACTCCTGATGGTCCCAATGTGGGACAGGATAGGTCCAGAAGGTAAAGGGCTGGTTAATCCACACTCCTGATGGTCCCAATGTGGGACAGGATAGGTCCAGAAGGTAAAGGGCTGGTTAATCCACACTCCTGATGGTCCCAATGTGGGACAGGATAGGTCCAGAAGGTAAAGGGCTGGTTAATCCACACTCCTGATGGTCCCAATGTGGGACAGGATAGGTCCAGAAGGTAAAGGGCTGGTTAATCCACACTCCTGATGGTCCCAATGTGGGACAGGATAGGTCCAGAAGGTAAAGGGCTGGTTAATCCACACTCCTGATGGTCCCAATGTGGGACAGGATAGGTGAAAGGGCCAAAGGCCTGGCCATCCGACAATCCCCTTTTGTGATAGTGGGACACTATAAGAAAAGAGCCCAACGGGGGCAAAATAAAAACAAAAAACCACATCAAAAGCCAAACAGGCAACGTCTGTAAGTTCCAGGTCCAACAAGGACAACATATTTGGGGGTTAGGGGAGCACATTTGTTTCCGGGGGGGTTCGATCTCAATGTTGGCCATCCTGCTGTTGCAGGACGGTATCCACCATGTTAGACAGGCGGGTGAGATCCTGTATTCCCCGGTGTAGGGCCCGTTGCAGTCGGTGGGCAAACTGGTGGTGGGCCCTCACGACGTCCTCCATGGTGGGTACACCTGTATTGTGTGTGGGAAAAAACATAATTACTTGAGAATCCTACCTCTGGTGTTTGTGTCAGGTTCACACAAGCAATATTGTCCTTACCCTCGGGCGCAACATCATCCTGACTATCAGGGGGTGATGGGGAGGCACTGACACTCCAGCCCGCAGCTCCAGCACGTTCTCCATCTGCAATAGTGGGTGAAGGACATTATGTCAGAAATGCCTAGCTTTTCCATTTCCCAACTAGCAACAACACTGCTTACAGTGTTCGGCCCCTCGAATCAAACTCAAATCACTTACCGCCATAAACATCCAACGCAGCTGCATTTTGGGGTTGAGCCAGAGCATCATCTTGGCGACCAGGCGATGCCACCTCTGCCTCCACCAACGCAGGCTCATCAGGGTCCTCCTCCTCCTCATGCCCTGGTGAGGGGCTATTCCCTGGTGGGGATGGTGGCCCAGCTGCCTCTTGCCGCGGTGGTGTGGGTGCTCCAGCTACCTCTTGTCGCGGTGGTGTGGGTGCTCCAGCTACCTCTTGCCGCGGTGGTGTGGGTGCTCCAGCTGCCTCTTGCCGCGGTGGTGTGGGTGGGCCAGCTGCAGCCAGTTGTGGGGGAGCCTCATCGGGTGACACTTCATCATCTGCAGATTATGAAACAATAATTGATGTGTCAGCATACTGGTTAGGCTCTGAGATGTATTGACAGTTCAATATTGGTTATATGTGTTTGGTGTATTTCATATATGGGATGATCTCATGTATTCTGTATGGCGTATGTATGTGGCATTAGTGTGTTAATTGGTTGGAGGGCATGTAACACTGTGGAGTAATCTTGGGTGGCACATGAACATTATTTGTAGGCAGATGTGTAGGCAGTAGTGTTGAGCGAACATGCTCGGCACTACTCGTTACTCGCACGAGTATCACTGTACTCGGGCGACTCGCCGAGCACCGAGTAATCTCGCGATACTCGTGCTGTGCTCGTGGTCGTCATCTCTCCATGTTGGCGCTCTTTTGAGAGCCAGCCCACGTGCAGGGATTGGCTGACAGACCACTGCAATGCCACAGCCCTGTTGGTTGTGGTATAGCAGTGATTGGCCGGCCTGCACAGCGTCACCGAGCCTTTATAAGTCCCGGCGCGCTGTGCTCGGCACACAGCCTTCCAGACAGTGAGTGTAGGGAGAGTGTCTGCTGCTGATTAGGGACAGATTTGCGGCCCTCATAGGTAGATCCGGATCAGGGCTGCAAACTGCTGCTGACCACAACAGTCCTTCTCAGGACTAATCTAGGAGGACATAGGCAGGGTGATCCAGATCGGAGTCCAAGATTTCCAGTGACCAGAACAGTCCTTCTCAGGACTAATCTAGGAGGATATAGGCAGGGTGATACAGATTGAAATCCAAGCTTTTCTGTGACCATTAGAGTCACCACACTCTTGTACTTAGTACCTTAATACAGGTTAGGGACTAAAATCCTCTCTTCAAACCATTACAGTCACCAGACAGGTGTACGTACTACCTTAATACAGGTTAGGGAACTAAAATCCTAACTCTTGTCATCAAAACAGTCACCAGACAGGTGTACGTACTACCTTAATACAGGTTAGGGACTAAAATCCTCTCTTGAACCATTACAGTCACCAGACAGGTGTACGTACTACCTTAATACAGGTTAGGGAACTAAAATCCTAACTCTTGTCATCAAAACAGTCACCAGACAGGTGTACGTACTACCTTAATACAGGTTAGGGACTAAAATCCTCTCTTCAAACCATTACAGTCACCAGACAGGTGTACGTAGTACCTTAATACAGGTTAGGGAACTAAAATCCTAACTCTTGTCATCAAAACAGTCACCAGACAGGTGTACGTACTACCTTAATACAGGTTAGGGACTAAAATCCTCTGTTTAAACCATTACAGTCACCAGACAGGTGTACGTAGTACCTTAATACAGGTTAGGGAACTAAAATCCTAACTCTTGTCATCAAAACAGTCACCAGACAGGTGTACGTCATACGTTTCTACAGGTTAGGGAACTAAAATCCTAACTCTTGTCATCTCAACAGTCACCACACTGTTGTACGTCATACGTTTCTACAAGTTAGGGAACTAAAATCCTAACTCTTGTCATCTCAACAGTCACCACACTGTTGTACGTCATAAGTTTCTACAAGTTAGGGAACTAAAATCCTAACTATTGTCATCTCAACAGTCACCACACTGTTGTACGTCATAAGTTTCTACAAGTTAGGGAACTAAAATCCTAACTCTTGTCATCTCAACAGTCACCACACTGTTGTACGTCATACGTTTCTACAGGTTAGGGAACTAAAATCCTAACTCTTGTCATCTCAACAGTCACCACACTGTTGTACGTCATAAGTTTCTACAAGTTAGGGAACTAAAATCCTAACTCTTGTCATCTCAACAGTCACCACACTGTTGTACGTCATACGTTTCTACAGGTTAGGGAACTAAAATCCTAACTCTTGTCATCTCAACAGTCACCACACTGTTGTACGTCATAAGTTTCTACAAGTTAGGGAACTAAAATCCTAACTCTTGTCATCTCAACAGTCACCACACTGTTGTACGTCATACGTTTCTACAGGTTAGGGAACTAAAATCCTCTCTTGAACCATTACAGTCACCAGACAGGTGTACGTACTACCTTAATACAGGTTAGGGAACTAAAATCCTAACTCTTGTCATCAAAACAGTCACCAGACAGGTGTACGTACTACCTTAATACAAGGTTAGGGACTAAAATCCTCTGTTTAAACCATTACAGTCACCAGACAGGTGTACGTAGTACCTTAATACAGGTTAGGGAACTAAAATCCTAACTCTTGTCATCTCAACAGTCACCACACTGTTGTACGTCATACGTTTCTACAGGTTAGGGAACTAAAATCCTAACTCTTGTCATCTCAACAGTCACCACACTGTTGTACGTCATACGTTTCTACAAGTTAGGGAACTAAAATCCTAACTCTTGTCATCTCAACAGTCACCACACTGTTGTACGTCATACGTTTCTACAGGTTAGGGAACTAAAATCCTAACCTTTGTCATCTCAACAGTCACCACACTGTTGTACGTCATAAGTTTCTACAAGTTAGGGAACTAAAATCCTAACTCTTGTCATCTCAACAGTCACCACACTGTTGTACGTCATACGTTTCTACAGGTTAGGGAACTAAAATCCTCTCTTGAACCATTACAGTCACCAGACAGGTGTACGTACTACCTTAATACAGGTTAGGGAACTAAAATCCTAACTCTTGTCATCAAAACAGTCACCAGACAGGTGTGTACGTACTACCTTAATACAGGTTAGGGACTAAAATCCTCTGTTTAAACCATTACAGTCACCAGACAGGTGTACATAGTACCTTAATACAGGTTAGGGAACTAAAATCCTAACTCTTGTCATCTCAACAGTCACCACACTGTTGTACGTCATACGTTTCTACAGGTTAGGGAACTAAAATCCTAACTCTTGTCATCTCAACAGTCACCACACTGTTGTACGTCATACGTTTCTACAAGTTAGGGAACTAAAATCCTAACTCTTGTCATCTCAACAGTCACCACACTGTTGTACGTCATACGTTTCTACAGGTTAGGGAACTAAAATCCTCTCTTGAACCATTACAGTCACCAGACAGGTGTACGTACTACCTTAATACAGGTTAGGGAACTAAAATCCTAACTCTTGGCATCTCAACAGTCACCACACTGTTGTACGTCATACGTTCATACAGGTTAGGGAACTAAAATCCTCTCCTAAAACCATTCAAGTCACCAGACTGTTGTACGTCATACCTTGATACAGGTTAGGGACTAAAATCCTCTCCTGAAAGCATTACAGTCACCAGACTGTTCTATGTCATACCTTGATACAGGTGAGGGACTAAAATCCTCTCCTAAAACCATTCAAGTCAACAGATTGTTGTACGTCATACCTTGATACAGGTTAGGGAATACAATCCTCTCCTAAAACCATTCAAGTCACCAGACTGTTGTACGTCATACCTTGATTACCTTGATACAGGTTAGGGAACTAAAATCCTAATCTCTTGTGATCTGAACAGTCACCAGACTGGTGTACGTCATACCTTGATACAGGTTAGGGACTAAAATCCTCTCATGTGACTGTTGTCGCAGTATACAAGCAAAATGCGCAAGGGCGTTGGCAAGGAACAAGGAGGTGAACGTGATGGAGGTGCAGGCAGAGGCCGAGGTCGTGTGCAAGCACTAATTTCGCAACAATAAAGTGGCACATCTACTCGCTCACACGTCCTGTCCAAAATTGTTGGGGCCCGCTGCAGTACTACGCTCTTGAACCAACACTAGTGTCAACAGCTTGTTACTTGGATAGCGGATAATGCTTCAAGTCTGATTGGCACCTCCACAAACACCCTGTCTTCCACACGGTCAATTGTCAGTAGCCGTGATACTGCACTGCACATTTCCCAACCTGATCCTCCTTCCTACCAACTGGCTGAGTGCACGTCCACGGACATTACTGATCCCACACTTGGACACTCGGAAGTCCAGAAGTGTGTACCCATGGGTCAGTGGAGGTACATGGCAAATTCCCATTACAAAATTTAAATTCAGTTGTCATTTGTTGGTGGTGTGGTGAAGTCTGGCCCAATCCAACCCTTGTTCATCTTGATCTCAGTCAGCCTGTCAGCATTTTCAGTTGACAGGCGGTTGCGTTTATCAGTAATGATTCCACCTGCAGCTCTGAAAACACGCTATGACAAAATGCTAGCGGCAGTGCAGGCCAGGACTTCCAAGGCGTAGAGAGCCAATTCATGCCACGTGTCCAGCTTGGAGACCCAATAATTGTAAGGCACAGAGGAATCTCGCAGTACAGTTGTTCGATCAGCAAGGTACTCCTTCAGCATCTGACCAAACTTAGCATTTCTTGTGGCACTACCCTGCACCTCAGGGGCTGTGGTACGTGAGGGGCTAAGAAAACTGTCCCACCTCCTAAAGACTGTTCCCCTACCTTTGGCGGATTGGACTTGTGCCCCTCTCGGCCGAACGCCTTGGTTGTCCACCGATTCCTCACCTATGCCGCTAGCGTTTTGTGAGGGGAATGATTAGCCTACTTCCGTGACTATGGCCTTCTGGAACTACTGCGTTTTGGCTGACCTCTCCGCCTCAGGAATGACAGACATTAATTTCTCCTTGTACCGTGGGTCTAACAGTGTTGCCAACCAGTACTGATTGTCGGCCAAGATGTTCTGAACGCGAGGGTCACGAGGCAGGCAGCTTACCATAAAGTCAGCCATGTGCGCCAGACTCTTAACACCCATCACTTTAGTATCCAGACCAACACGATGACTGAACATGCTGTCCTCCTCCTCATCTCCCCTGTCCTCTGCCCAGCCACGCTGAATCGAGGGTATCACTGGTGTGCATGTCATATCCTCAATTTGGCCAGAGAGTTGCTCCATGTCTTCATACTCCTCCTCCCCGTCATAGTCCTCCACTGCACGTTGTGATGAGATGAGGCTGGACTCTGTGTTTTCACCCACACCCACTACTGTTTCTTGCTCAAAGTCATCGCGCTCGGCCTGCAATGCATCCTCTTTGTTTTTCAGCAGAGACCATTTTAAAAGGCAGAGTAGTGGTATGGTGACGCTAATAATGGCGTCATCACAGCTCACCATCTGGGTGGAGTCCTAAAAGTTTTGGAGGACGGTACATAGGTCCGACATCCATCTCCACTCCTCAGGTGTTATGTGTGGAGTTTGAACCATTTTCCCGACGGCTTAGGTGATGCAGGTAGTCAACAACTGCCCTCTTCTGCTCACATATCCTGACCAACATGTGCAGAGTTGAATTCCAACGCGTGGGGACATCACACACCAGTCTGTGGGCCGTAAGACGCTAACGGCGCTGAAATCCGCAAAGGTCGGCTGAAGCAGCAGGTGACTTGCGAAAATGTGCAGACAGACGGCGAACTTTTACCAGCAGTTCAGACAGCTCTGGGTATGACTTTAGAAACCTCTGAAACACCAGGTTGAGCACGTGGGCCACGCATGGAACATGCGTCAGCTGGCCTCGCCTCAAAGCTGCCACCAAGTTCCGTCCATTGTCACACACGACCTTTCCTGGCTTTAGGTTCAGAGGTGTGAGCCAGTGATCTGCCTGCTGTTTCAGAGCTGTCCACACCTCTTCTGCATTGTGGGGTTTGTCACCTATGCAGACTAGCTTCAGCACAGCCTGTTGCCGCTTCGCAGAGGCAGTGCTGCAGTGCTTCCAGCTTGGGACTGGTGTGGAGGGTACAGTGGATGAGGATGAGCAGGAGGAGGAGGAGGAGGCTGAAGAGCATGACATTCCGGAGCTGTAGAGTGTCGGTGAAACCCTGACAGAGGTAGGGCCTGCTATCCTTGGTGTGGGAAGGACGTGTTCCGTCCCTCGATCAGACTGTGTCAGAGCCTCCACAATATTAACCCAGTGTTTTGTCAAGGAGATGTAGCGGCCTTGCCCACAAGCACTTGTCCACGTGTCTGTGGTTATACACTTCAGCCCCTGACCTTACCCCTGCGGTATTAAAGAACAGCAATGACTGTCTACCTCCAGTTTCCAATATCATGTCCATTCTCTATTTGAAACTAAACCTTTCCAAAACTGAACTTCTTCTGCTCCACCCATCCACTAACCTCCCTAAATCGGACATCTCTCTCTCAGTTTGTGGCACCACGATAATGCCTAGGCAGCAGGCTCGTTGTCTGGGTGTTATGTTTGACACCGATCTCTCCTCCTCCCACACACAATGTCTCGTCCGCTCATGTCACTTACACTTGAAGAATATCTCCAGAGTCCGTCCCTTTCTCACCCTGTAAACAACAAAAACCCTCACCGTGGCCCTAATCCATTACAGCCTTGACTATTGCAATTCTCTATTAAGCGGCCTTCCCCTCACCAGAGTTTCTCCTCTCCCGTCCATCCTTAATGCAGCAGCCAGGATCACCCATCTGGCCAATCGTTACTCAGATGCCTCTGCTCTGTGCCAGTCATTGCACTGGCTGCCCGTATACTACAGCATCCAATTCAAATTGCTTCTTATCACCCACAAAGCTATTCACAGTGCAGCACCCCTCTACCTCTCCTCCCTCATCTCTGTCTATCACCCCACTCGCCCTCTACGTTCCTCAAATGACCATCGACTGACATCGGTAATAATCCGATCCTCCCAGTACCGGCTCCAAGACTTCTCCAGAGCTGCACCAAAACTCTGGAATTCTTTACCCCAAGAAATAAGGACTATCCACAACTTGCATGGCTTCAGACGATCCCTAAAAACGCATCTTTTTAAGGCGGTCTATCATACTCCCTAATAGAAGTCCATTGTACTGTAGACAGTGAATGGGCTATCCCTCTGGACATTACTCTTCTACAAACTCCACCAAACCAAAAAGGTCTACACAGACTGTATAATGACCATCCATGTAAGCTTAGTTCTATGCCCCATTTCCTCAAGATGCCTGGACCATCCGTGCAATAAGCCCCTGTACCTTGTGCAACCCCTATCCCGTTGTAGATTGTAAGCTCTTTTGAGCAGGGTCACCTTCATTTCTTGCTTTATTTTTTGTATTTTCTTTTTTACATTGATTCTATGCCTATTGTTTTTTATCCAATTATTCTACTGTATTTGTTCTGTACTGTAATTACTTACTGTATTATATTTTCTGTACTCTAACCCTACATTGTAAAGCGCTGCGTAATATGTTGGCGCTATATAAATAAAGCTGTATTATTATTATTATTATTATTATTAGGTGGACTTTGGCTGAAACGGCGTTGTTCAGGGCACGTGTGATGCTGTTGGACACGTGGTTATGCAATGCGGGGACGGCACATCTGGAGAAATAGTGGCGGCTGGGGACCGAGTTACATGGGACAGCAGCCGGCATCAGGTCGCGGAATGCTTCCGTCTACACCAGCCGGAAAGGCAACATTTGTAGCGCAATGAGTTGCGAAATGTGATCATTCAGGACTGTGGCATGTGGGGCGTTGGCAGCGTATTTGCGCCTGCGTTCAAATGTTTGCTGAATGGATAATTGAACACTGCGCTGGGAAAAGGACGTGCTTGATGGTGGTGTAATTTGGACGTGGGCAACTTCAGGTGCAGGGACGGAGGCTTGTTCGCGGCCAGCTTGGACAGGGGATTGGCTCGCACGCACAACAGGCAAAGACGTAGCAGTGACATCAGCAAGCACCGCTTCTCGACTCTGTTGTAGTTTCCACAAAGTCGTGTGCTTGGCTGACATGTGCCTGATCATGCTAGTGGTGGGCAGGCTGCTACTTTTCGTACCCCTGCTGATGCTGGCATGTCAGGTGTTGCAAATGGCCTTTTTAGAGTCATCTGGAGCCAACTGAAAATACTGCCAGACTCGGGAAGACCTAACATTTGCACAGGCACCTTGTGTCGTGTTGTTGTTCCGGGGAACGGTTGCCTGCCTTATGCCTGCGTACCCGACCCTGCTTCGTACTGCCTGTTGGGATGCTATGCCTCCCTCCCCCTGTGCACTGCTGTCCTCGCTCTGCATATACTCCTGCCAGGTTGGGTAAGCTACTGGATCATCCACCACGTTGTCTTCCTATTCCTTGGCTAATCGCTGGACTGCTCCTCCTTCTCCTCATGTGGCACCATGATGACCGTTACAATAGTTTGGCTGTAGTTTCAGGTATACCCACAGTGGTAAATTTTTACGCCCATTGTTTTTGAATGGGCATTACAAAGACAGGATACCCGCATCTTTTCTATGTGAAAAATGTTTTGAGGCCCTCCAGCACGTCTCTATCCAGGGACAAAGAGGAGCCTCCCAATTTTTGGCTGCCCTGACCAAAGGGCTATTCTAAAATACACCCACTTGAGGGTTACAGGCCCTACTACAAGTCTGTAAGCATGGGTCATTGTTGAACCTCTCAATTTTTGGCTGCCCTCACCAAAGGGCTATACTAAAATACACCCACTTGAGGGTTACAAGCCCTACTACATGTCTGTATGCATGGGTCATTGTTGAACCTCCCAATTTTTGGCTGCCCTGACCAAAGGGCTCTACTACAATACACCCACTTGAGGGTTACAGGCCCTACTACATGTCTGTATGCATGGGTCATTGTTGAACCTCCCAATTTTTGGCTGCCCTGACCAAAGGGCTCTACTACAATACACCCACTTGAGGGTTACAGGCCCTACTACATGTCTGTATGCATGGGTCATTGTTGAACCTCCCAATTTTTGGCTGCCCTGACCAAAGGGCTCTACTACAATACACCCACTTGAGGGTTACAGGCCCTACTACATGTCTGTATGCATGGGTCATTGTTGAACCTCCCAATTTTTGGCTGCCCTGACCAAAGGGCTCTACTACAATACACCCACTTGAGGGTTACAGGCCCTACTACATGTCTGTATGCATGGGTCATTGTTGAACCTCCCAATTTTTGGCTGCCCTGACCAAAGGGCTCTACTACAATACACCCAGTTCTTCTTAACAGGCCCTCCTGCACGTCTCCATCCAGGGACAAAGAGGAGCCTCCCAATTTTTGGCTGCCCTGACCTAAGGGCTCTACTACAATACACCCACTTGAGGGTTACAGGCCCTACTACATGTCTGTATGCATGGGTCATTGTTGAACCTTCCAATTTTTGTCTGCCCTGACCAAAGGGCTCTACTACAATACACCCACTTGAGGGTTACAGGCCCTACTACATGTCTGTATGCATGGGTCATTGTTGAACCTCCCAATTTTTGGCTGCCCTGACCAAAGGGCTCTACTACAATACACCCAGTTCTTCTTAACAGGCCCTCCTGCACGTCTCCATCCAGGGACAAAGAGGAGCCTCCCAATTTTTGGCTGCCCTGACCTAAGGGCTCTACTACAATACACCCACTTGAGGGTTACAGGCCCTACTACATGTCTGTAAGCATGGGTCATTGTTGAACCTCCCAATTTTTGGCTGCCCTGGCCAATGGGCTATACTACAATACACCCAGTTCTTGTTTACAGGCCATCCTGCATGTCTGTATCCAGGGGCATTGGTGAACCTCCCAATTTTGGACTGCCCTGGCAAAGGAAGATACTACAATAGACCCAGTTCTTCAAAATGGGCACATTATTTCTAGACAGGGCTTCATGTACGTCTCTTGTCAGGGTCATCGGAGTGCCGCACAATGTTTTCACGTAAAATCTTTCATGTAATCACAAAAAGTAACATACACCAGCTGTATCTCACTATTGGGTATGTGCCCTTAACATTTCCACCCTAAATATTCATTTTGGTGTCATTTTGGAAGGTTTTCTGGACACTCCGTAAAATTGGCGTGAAACTCGGACAACATTGTTCACAGCTGTGACTTTTGAGTGAGAAATGCTTCCAGGGGTCTTCCCCATGGTGTTGCCATGTCATTTCAGCACTCTTCTGAGACTTTTGTGACATTTTTAGGGTTTTTCCAGGCAGCCGGCAGTCATTTCATAAAAATACTCGTGTCTCCCATAGGATAACATTGGGCTCGTTACTCGGGCCGAGTACACGAGTATCTCGGGATGCTCGGCCCGAGCTTCGAGCACCCGAGCATTTTAGTACTCGCTCATCACTAGTAGGCAGTCTATCTATAATGTGCGGCCTATATTGTCCCCCATTGCATGTCTGCCGGTGTCCGTCTCACTATACCTAGGATGTCTGTGACCGAATTTTTATGTGTTTGTTGTGCTTACATACAATACAAATCATGTGTGGCCCTCTGAAGTACTCACCACGCAGCCTGGCAATCCTGGCACGGATGTCGAGAATGCGGCCTGGGCATTTTGACTTCAGGTCCGCAATCTTCTTCTGCACCGCTTTTGCGACCCTCACCACCCCTAGTTTATTCAGCAGAGCCCGCTGAATCCGCCGGATTGTGGCGCGGTTACGCAGCCTGGGATGACGGTGCTGCCGGTGACCCCAGTAATCATACCGGTCACAGTGGTCAATTAATATGATGAGCTCTGCCATCCCCCACGTAGCAGCGCGGTGAACGGCCGCCATGACTGCAATGGTGTGTGCAGAGGAGGGGCTGGCACCTTGCAGGCAGAGTGAAAACGAAACTATCGTAATTACGTCATTACGGCCACGTTCCGGGTCACGCACCCTTTGAACTAGTCCTACGCGCAGTGACACGGGCGAAGCACTTGTGCGGCACCTACTGTACAACACCCACAGAGCGATGCGTACAGCAAGCCTGTGCGCTGTGTACTGACTACTCGACTTCAATGCGGTGTGTGTATACGTGCATCAGTGTTTCAGTTGCGCGCAGACACTCAAGGGACACTTTTATGCGGCATCTGCAGGTCAATAAGGCAGGCCGGTCCGTAACACATAGTTGACCGCTGTGTCCAGCATTATTCATTATGTGTTTACAGGATGTGCACACTGTATATGAGGATCATGGCCCATTTGGTTTGGTTTAGCGTAAGTTTGGGGCCGCGTAATTGTACTACGGTATGATCGTGCATACGGCGCGTATGTGTAGTGCTGAAGGGACAGCTCATCCAAGATGGAGGGCTGTGAGGCATGGGCCAATCGGCACGCAGCAGCTTCCACCAATGATCGCACATGGGGCGCGGTAACACGGAGCCTAGGTGACGCCTTAGCTACATTGCAGCTACATCGTAGGGTGTCCAGAGTTCCCTTCCGCTGCTTCTTTACACGCCGATACAGCTCGCTACCATCGGCGATGTAGCCATCAGTTTTCGAGCAGACCTAGGAAACAGATGTATCTGTTGCCGGCTGTAGCGTCATGTCTTCAGACGCCGCTACGACGGGCTACATTGGCGCTACAAGCTACATTTGTAGCCTGTAGCGGGATGTATCCAGCCTGCCGTCGCGGCGTGTAAAGGTACCATTACAGATGGGGATTTCCCACAAAACTCATAATAAAAAAAGATGACAAACCCATTGTTTGCATGCTTCCTGTAAATGCTGAAAGACTTCTAAGACAATGGGGGCAAATGCAGCCGCTCTCTGCGGATGGTCTGATGTTTCCACCTCACAAGCCCGTCCTAAAGGAAAGAAGAGTGGAGGAAGACCCAGAATTGACCCTGAGTGGTCCACTGTGTGACTCTGTAGCAGGTTCATATAGAATGGTTGCCCGGAGCTATCCAGGAAATTTCTTTTTTTCAGCTCCTGGATTTATTCCTTTTTTTCTGGTACTAAACATTCCCAGATAGATTTTTCAGATCTCTTTCCTTTTCTCACCTAATTATACTTCCCCCCTCTCTCTCTTTTTTCGCCTCTGTCTCTCTCCCCCAACCCTTTCTCACCATCTCCTGACACTCCTTCCCACATCACACCCTTCATCTCCTCCCAGATCTCCAGACCATCTTACACCTGGGGATTCCTCTGATCTTCTCCTTACCTTTCGTATCTCTATTTCTTCCCTTTCCTTCGTACCTCTCTTTTATATTCTTCTCATACTGATCCACCTATATCTAGGCCTCAATCTACCCTGGGAATGCAATGCCCCATGAGTGCATTAATCTTGGCACTCTTTTTTTTATCTAAATGTGGTGGCTACCACATTACTGTTGGTTATCTGTATATTCTGTCTTCTTGTTTAAGCATCATTGTTTATGGTGCTTCTGTTGCTGTTACATGTTCTTCCAAATTTCCTATTGTGTCTCCCCCCTCTCCCCTCCTCCCTCCCTTCCAGGTCGGTCAGACAATTAATGATGATATGCAATTGTTACAATTGTTTTTGTATGATCCAACATGAGTATTACATGTGGCTCAGTGAACATTAACGGACTTAATAGTCCGGAGAAGCGTTCCTTGTCTTGGAAACAACTTGTTAAACTCAGATATGATGTCTTGTTCTTGCAGGAGACCCACCTGTTGGCGGCAGATGTACATAGAATGAATTCGCCACATTATCCCCATTGCTTCTTTGCTTCTGCAGATGTGAAGAAAGCAGGTGTGGCAATATTAATACATAAACGTTTGTCTTTTGAATTTATCTCATCTGGGGTTGACTCTGCGGGACGCTATCTACTGGTTAATTGCAAACTAAATAATGTTGTATATTCCCTCATATCCCTATATTCTCCCAATGTGGGCCAAACTAAATTTCTAAATCAAACTTTGGAGAATCTTCTTCCCCACTCGATTGGCAAGAAAATATTAGCGGGAGACTTAAACGCTCCAGCTAATAAAAAGATGGACTGCTCTGTGCTTGGGATATACAGGGCGGAGCTTGGATCAATTTTCACTCAATTTGGGCTACATGACGTGTGGCGCTGTCTCCACCCAGAACAGAAAGACTACTCATACATGTCCCCTAGATATGGATCGTGGTCAAGGATAGATTACCTCCTGACTGACGATGCCTTGCTCCCTCTGTGCCTTTCAGCTAATATCGGCTCCATCTCCTGGACAGACCATGCTCCTATATCAATAACGATTGAAGATGTCCTTGCGGTTGCCCCCACCAATTTGTGGAAAATTACCGTATATACTCGTGTATAAGCCGACCCGTGTATAAGCCGACCCCCCTACTTTTGCCCCCAAAACCTGGGAAAACCTATTGACTCGTGTATAAGCCGAGGGTGGACCCCAGCACAGGTATACAGGCCTCCCCATTGGTAGTATACAGCAGCCTCCGCAGTGGTAGTATACAGCAGCCTCCGCAGTGGTAGTATACAGCAGCCTCCGCAGTGGTAGTATACAGCAGTCTCCCCAGTGGTAGTATACAGCAGTCTCCCCAGTGGTAGTATACAGCAGTCTCCCCAGTGGTAGTATACAGCAGTCCTCCCCCCTGTGGTATATACAGGCCCCCTGTGGTAGTATATAGCAGCCCTCCCCCTGGGGTATATACAGGCCCCCTGTGGTAGTACACAGCAGCCTGCCCCCCTGTGGTATATACAGGCCCCCTGTGGTAGTATACAGCAGCCCTCCCCCTGGGGTATATACAGGCCCCCTGTGGTAGTATACAGCAGCCCTCCCCCTGGGGTATATACAGGCCCCCTGTGGTAGTATACAGCAGCCCTCCCCCTGGGGTATATACAGGCCCCCTGTGGTAGTATACAGAAGCCCTCCCCCTGGGGTATATACAGGCCCCCTGTGGTAGTATACAGCAGCCCCCCCCTGGGGTATATACAGGCCCCCTGTGGTAGTATACAGCAGCCCGCCCCCCTGTTCTATATACAGGCCCCCTGTGGTAGTATACAGCCCCAGTGGTAGTATATTGCAGCCCCAGCGGTAGTATACAGCAGCCCCCGTAATCCAGGGCCCCCCCAGCCTGACTCCGGTCACCTGTAAAGGAAACTATACTTATCACAGTGCCGCTGTCCGCGCCCGATGTCCGCGCCCGCTCGCAGCTGCCGTCCGCGATCCTCCATCTTGCGTCTTCTTCCTGTTTCCTGTGCTCGTCGCAGGGAATGACGTCATTGCCCGCGACGAGCACAGAAACCAGAAGAAGACGCAAGATGGAGGATCGCGGTCGGCAGCTGCGAGCGGGCGCGGACAGCGGGCGCGGACAGCGGCACTGTGATAAGTATAGTTTCCTTTACAGGTGACCGGAGTCAGGCTGGGGGGGCCCTGGATTACGGGGGCTGCTGTATACCGATGAATACATCGGTATGTACCGATGTATGCATCGGTATACAGCACTGACTCGCGTATAAGCCGAGGCGGGTACTTTTCAGCCCAATTTTTGGGCTGAAAAACTCGGCTTATATGCGAGTATATACGGTAATGAATACATTCTTTCTTCTCCCGATCATATGGAGGAAATCTCAGGCCACATTAAGGACTACTTCAATATAAATGCAAAAGAAAAAACAAAGGTTGCGCCACGCTGCATTGGGGAATCTAGATTAAGCGATATTCAGGATTTTCACTCACCTTTACTAGTTGTGCCTTATCCGCACAACTAGATTGTGGATATGTGGTGAGTGAAGGTTTGTATTCACTGATCTTCTGATCTTTGGTGTTCCCCTTCAACGTTTTTAATATAAGATTCCTGCCTTCTCCTTAGCTGGCTCGCGTGAAGGATCATGTGCCGATTTTAAGGATGGATAAATGTAGCCAGGTCCTGCTCAGGAGCAGCTCACAACACCACGCTCCCCGAAGGGAGATTGTAGATAAGTCGATGAATAAATGTGGTATAATAATAGTAAGCGCTGAGAGCTAAAACAGGATACACAATGCTCTTAAATATATTACCTTTGAGTTTTATTCATTCAACAAATAAAAGCCCTCCTGCCACAACGCGTTTCGACGCTGACTGCGTCTTCCTCTTGAGGAAGACGCAGTCAGCGTCGAAACGCGTTGTGGCAGGAGGGCTTTTATTTGTTGAATGAATAAAACTCAAAGGTAATATATTTAAGAGCATTGTGTATCCTGTTTTAGCTCTCAGCGCTTACTATTATTATACCACATTTATTCATCGACTTATACTTCAATATAAATGACACAGAGGATGTCTCCCCAGAGACACTCTGGCTGGCACACAAAGCTGTCCTGAGAGGTAAACTTATAAAGATAGCAGCTTGGGTAAAAAAACAATATACAACCAAGGTCAGGTCACTCACATCCCAAATCTAGAAATTGGAATTAATGCAAAAATCCCAACCCTCACCGGCACTGACTGCGGACTTAATAGGTGTATGCAAACAACTCCGAACAACTTTACTATTAAAAGTACAAAAAGATATGACCAGGTCCAAAGCCCAATTTTATTCCATGGGAGACAGGGCAGGAAAATTACTAGCAAGACGTGTACGCAAACGTATGGCCTCTACTAAAATATCCCATCTTATTGACGCAAAGGGAGCAAAAATTAGACATCCTATTCAAATTGTAGACCAATTTCGCTCTTATTACGAGGATCTGTATAATTTACAAAACAACTCGTGTACCCCACAGCCCACACAGTCAATAATTAACAAGTTCTTAGATAAAGCGACATTACCATCTTTGAACCCCCAGCAGATTGCATCTTTAAACATCCCCATAACGGAACTGGAGGTTCAAAAAGCTATTCAAACATCTAAACAGCATACGGCCCCAGGCCCGGATGGCTATACATATAAATATTATACCTCCTTCTCTCTGTTGTTAACCCCATACCTGACTAAGACATTTGGCTTTTGGCAATCCGTGGGCAAAATTAGGGAGGAGGGTCTCCAGGCTGTGATTTCTACTCTCCCCAAACCGGGCAAACCTCCCACATCCCCGGGCAACTTCCGCCCAATCGCGCTATTAAACTGTGATATTAAACTATACGCCAAGATCTTGGCTGGTCGACCATGACGGTCCTGCCAGACCTCATTGGAAGAGACCAGGTAGGCTTTATCCCAGGCCGTCAAGCCAGGGATACTACGAGAAGATTAATTAATCTGCTCGAAGTCATGGAGAGGGGGGGCGCCCCTGGTGCACTCCTGTCACTTGACGCAGAAAAAGCGTTTGACAGGGTGCACTGGGGGTTCCTTGGTGAGGTCCTAAATAGATTTCATATTGGTGGAAGATTCAAGGACTCTATTATGTCCCTATACTCATCTCCCACAGCCATAGTCCGTGCCTCCGGTTTCCTTTCAGAAAAATTTGATATCACTAATGGCACACGACAGGGCTGCCCTCTCTCTCCCCTGATTTTTGCCCTTATCATGGAACCCTTGGCATCTATAGTACGTAACACAGTGGAGGTCTCGGGGGTGTGGGTGGGAACAGTGGAACACAAGATTAGTTTATATGCGGATGATGTGATCTTCACTTGCACTCATATTTTGCAAACTATACCAACTCTGATGTCGATTCTGGAGGAATTCTCAGCGGCCTCATATTACAAACTTAATCTATCCAAGTCCTCCTTTTTCCCAGTTAATATCCCCGCAAGCGAGCAATTAATTTTGCGCCAGACCCTACCCTTCATCTGGATCTCCCGAAGTTTCACATACCTGGGATCCAGATCACTTATACCAAGAATATAATCGAAATAAACGCTGACCTCCTAATTAAAGATATTTGGTCTTTGATACAATCCTACGCCCCTTCTCAATTATCGTGGATTGCCAGAATTCAAATCACTAAAATGATACTTTTCCCGAAAATTTTATAATTACTCCGCTGTGTCCCTATTCATTTTCCTCGCAAGACTCTAAACCTATTCCAATCAACACTAGGATCTTTTATTTGGATAAACAAACCACACAGAGTGAGTTCCTCAACTCTAACTCTTCCACTTCATTGGGTGGGATGGGAGCTCCTAACATTCATTTTTATTACAGGGCAGTCAACTTGGAGGTCTCACAATTATGGTGGATTTCCTGCTCCGATGCGCACTCTCTACCCCTATGGCTGCAGATAGAGTCCTGGTACGCTCCTCAGAACTCTACCCGCCTACTGCTCGAGGCCCACCTTCTCCGCCATAGGCCTTTGCCCCAGGGCTTAAAGTCCATGCAGGCAGTACTCAGAGTTTGGTCTGTTGTGAGCCATTCCCTATTGGGAGGTTTATATCGATATATCACTCTGAGGGCTGTGGAGTACTGCGTAAACTCCCCGGCTTTCTCCTTGGCAATCTGGCGGAGGGCGGGGGCCAGAGCGTTACCAGATGTGATGCTTCGTAACAAAATACAACCATTTAACATCCTGAGAGATAAATATAATCTATCAAATAACGCTTTTTTTTCTTATTTGCAACTAAAAGACTTTCTCCGAACAACCATTATCCCGTTAGAGGATGCCCAGGGTGGTGACCCGCAGGTTCAATCTTTATTCAAACAGACCGTTATTGCCAACAGGGGGATCTCCATCTTCCACAGAGCTCTGTCGGGGATTAATGCTGGGTCAAAACTTCCTTTCATGACAAGATGGGAAGCACTTTTATCCTTTACAACATCTCTGGAAGCATGGATGAAGGCTTCCTCACATGCTTTATCCTTTACCTCGTGCTTAAATCATCACGAACAAGCAAAAAAACTGCAATTTGGATGGTATTTGACCCCCGAAAAAATTGCTAAATTCAGAAGGGGATCCCCAGCGGGGTCAGACCTGTGTTGGAAACTCTGTGGAGGTGTGGGCACCACTACACATGTCTGGTGGCACTGTCCAAGTGTTCGTTCCTTTTGGTCACAGGTCAATCATTTGATATCCCAAGTTACTGGACTTCGTCTCACTCTGACCCCGCAGATGGCTTTATTGGGTTTGGAAATACCAGACTTACCACGCTTTCTTAGACCAATGGTTTCCAACATACTTATAGCAGCTCGCTACTGTTTAACTAGACACTGGAAAAACCCCACCATGCCTTCCATACAAGATCTGATCTCACAACTCAACTTGCATTTACAATACGAACTAATATTATCCTCAGAGGCCTCCAAACGCAAGAGAATCATTGCATGGTGGGATGCATGGGTGAGTTCGCCGCATAATGCAGTACCCATAGTGGGATAATTGAACTCAATTAACTCTGCAACCTGAAACGGCAGAAATGTTTCATTAACCCCTTAAGGACCGAGTCACTTTGCAGCTTAATGACCGGACCATTTTTTGTAATTCTGACCACTCTCCCTTTATGAGGTAATATCTCTGGAACGCTTCAACGGATCCTAGTGATTATGAGATTGTTTTTTCGTGGCATATTGGGCTTCATGTTAGTATTAAATTTAGGTCGATAATTTTTGCGTTTATTTGTGAAAAAATAAAAAATTTGGCAAAAATTTTGAAAATTTAGCAATTTTCAAATTTTTAATTTTTATTCTGCTAAACCAGAGCGTTATGTGACACAAAATAGTTAATAAATCACATTTCCCACATGTCTACTTCACATCAGCACAATTTTGGAAGAAAAAAAAAAATTTGGTAGGACGTTATAAGGGTTCAAAGTTCATGAGCAATTATTCATTTTTCCAGCAAAATTTACAAAACCATTTTTTATAGTGACCACATCACATTTGAAGTCCCTCTGAGGGGTGTACATGACAGAAAACGCCCAAAAGTGACACCATTCCAAAAACTGCACCCCTCAAGCTACTCAAAACTATATTCAAGAAGATTATTAACCCTTCAGGTGCTTCACAGGAACTAAAATAAAGTTGAAGGAAAAAATGGACATTTTAATTTTTGTAACAAAAATGTTCTTTTAGCCTCAATTTTTTCATTTTCACATGAGCAACAGGATAAAATGCATCCTAAAATTTGTTGGGCAATTTCTCCTGAGTACACCGATACCTCATATGTGATCATAAACCACTGTTTGGGTGCACGGCAGGGCTCAGAAGGGAAGGAGCGCAATTTGAATTTTAGAGCCAATTTTCCGTTCAAAAAGTGAAATGGCGCTCCTTCACTTCTGAGCCCTGCCGTGCGCCCAAACAGTGGTTTATGACCACATATGAGGTATCGGTGTACTCAGGAGAAATTGCCCAACAAATTTTGGGATGTATTTTATCCCTTTGCCCATGTGAAACTAAAAAAATGTAGGCAAAAAGAAATTTTTTGTGAAAAAAAAAGTGTTTTTTTTAATTTTTATGGATGAATTTGTGAAGCATCTGGGGGTTCAAAGTTCTCACTATGCATCTAGATACCTTCCTTAGGGGGTCTAGTTTCCAAAATGGGGTCACTTGTGGGGGAGCTCCAATGTGGAGACACACGGGGACCCTCCATACGCGACATGGTGTCCGCTAACAATTTGAATGGAAAATGAGCTCAAGTTGTTAGCGGACATCATGTCGTGTTTGGAGGGTCCCTGTGTATCTCCACATTGGAGCTCCCCCACAAGTGACCCCATTTTGGAAACTAGACCCCCCAAGGAACGTATCTAGATGCATAGTGAGCACTTTGAACCCCCATATGCTTCAGAAATTCATCCGTAAAAATGAAAAAGCACTTTTTTTTCCACTAAAAAATTATTTTTTCATTATTACGGATCAATTTGTGAAGCATCTGGGGGTTCAAAGTGCTCACTATGTACCTAGATATGTTCCTTTGGGGGTATAGTTTCCAAAATGGGGTCACTTGTGGGGAGCTCCAATGTGGAGACACACAGGGACCCACCAAACGCGACATGGTGTCCGCTAACAATTTGAGCTCATTTTCCATTCAAATTGTTAGCGGACACCATGTCGCGTTTGGATGGTCCCCGTGTGTCTCCACATTGCAGCTCCCCCACAAGTGACCCCATTTTGGAAACTAGACCCCCCAAGGAACGTATCTAGATGCATAGTGAGCACTTTGAACCCCCAGGTGCTTTACAAATTGATCCGTAAAAATGAAAAAAGAAACTTTTTGTGGAAAAAAAGTGCTTTTTCATTTTTATGGATGAATTTGTGAAGCATCTGGGGGTTCAAAGTGCTCCGCCATATTTTTGGTCCAGCCAGGTACAACTTGGCAGCTACAGACTGCCAGCAACCCCCAGCTGCCTCGTTGTACCTGGCTGCAACAAAAAATACAGCGAAGCCCATTTTTTTTTATTTCTAGAACTAATTCTAGAAAAAAAAATGACGTAGGGCTCCGCCATATTTTTGGTCCAGCCAGGTACAACTTGGCAGCTACAGACTGCCAGCAACCCCCAGCTGCCTTGTTGTACCTGGCTGCAACCAAAAATACAGCGAAGCCCATTTTTTTTTATTTCTAGAACTAATTCTAGAAAAAAAAATGACGTAGGGCTCCGCCATATTTTTGGCCCAGCCAGGTACAACTAGGCAGCTGGGGGCTGGAATCCTCAGCATAGAGAGGCCCAAGCGTTCTGGGCCCCCCATGCTGCGAATTGCAGCCCGCAGCCGCCCCAGAAAATGGCGCATTCGTTGAAGCGCCATTTTCTGGCGCTGTACCCATGCTCTTCCAGTTGCCCTGGTGCCGGTGGCAAACTGGGTAATAAAGGGGTTAATGCCAGCTTTTTATTGGCAGCTGGCACTAAGCCCGAGATTCATAATATTGGGCCAATGTTAGACCCGCCATTAGGAATCTCTGATAATTAGTCAATAAATACACACAGAGAAAAATCTTTTTATTAGAAAAAAAACACAAACAAATTTCGGACTCCATCTTTATTATAAAAAGATCCGACGTAGTCCACAACGAAGGTCCCACGACGCTCGATCGTTTCCGACGGGATCCCCATGCAGGGGGATGGGGGATCAGGGATCCCCATGCAGGGGGATCAGGGATCCCCATGCAGGTGGATGGGGGATCAGGGATCCCCATGAAGGGGGATCAGGGATCCCCATGCAGGGGGATGGGGGATCAGGGATCCCCATGCAGGGGGATGGGGGATCAGGGATCCCCATGCAGGGGATGGGGGATCAGGGATCCCCATGCAGGGGGATCAGGGATCCCCATGCAGGTGGATGGGGGATCAGGGATCCCCATGCAGGGGGATCAGGGATCCCCATGCAGGGGGATGGGGGATCAGGGATCCCCATGCAGGGGGATCAGGGATCCCCATGCAGGGGGATGGGGGATCAGGGATCCCCATGCAGGGGGATGAGGGATCCCCATACAGGGGGATGGGGGATCAGGGATCCCCATGCAGGGGGATGAGGGATCCCCATGCAGGGGGATGGGGGATCAGGGATCCCCATGCAGGGGGATCAGGGATTCCCCTGCAGGGGGATGAGGGATCCCCATACAGGGGGATGGGGGATCAGGGATCCCCATGCAGGGGGATGAGGGATCCACATGCAGGGGGATGGGGGATCAGGGATCCCCATGCAGGGGGATGGGGGATCAGGGATCCCCATGCAGGGGGATCAGGGATTCCCCTGCAGGGGGATGGGGGATCAGGGATCCCCATGCAGGGGGATGGGGGATCAGGGATCCCCATGCAGGGGGATGGGGGATCAGGGATCCCCATGCAGGGGGATCAGGGATCCCCATGCAGGGGGATGGGGGATCAGGGATCCCCATGCAGGGGGATGGGGGATCAGGGATCCCCATGCAGGGGGATGGGGGATCAGGGATCCCCATGCAGGGGGATGGGGGATCAGGGATCCCCATGCAGGGGGGTGGGGGATCAGGGATCCCCATGCAGGGGGATGGGGGATCAGGGATCCCCATGCAGGTGGATGGGGGATCAGGGATCCCCATGCAGGGGGATCAGGGATCCCCATGCAGGGGGATGGGGGATCAGGGTTCCCCATGCAGGGGGATGGGGGATCAGGGATCCCCATGCAGGGGGATGGGGGATCAGGGATCCCCATGCAGGGGGATGGGAGATCAGGGATGGGGGAGGTCTTACTCTGCAGACATCGGGCGGCGGTGAGAGGAAGCCGGAGGACGCAGGCAGGAGGACGCAAGCGGGAGGCGGCGGCGGCAGGAGGAGGTGAGTACCGGTCACCTGCGGTGGCGGGGGGCCGGGGACAGCGGGGGGCGGCCCAGAAACAGCAGGGGACGGGGGATAGCGGGGGGGGGGCCCAGAAAAAGCAGGGGACGGGAGATAGCGGGGGGGACCAGAAAAAGCAGGGGACGGGGGATAGCGGGGGCCCAGAAACAGCGGGGGACAGGGGGATGAGCCGGGGGGGGGGGCAGACACAGCGGGGGACAGGGGTATGAGCGGGGGGGGGGGGCAGACACAGTTGGCTGGACAGGGGGATGAGCGGGGGGCAGACACAGCAGGGACAGGGGAATGAGCGGGGGGCAGGCACAGCGGGGGACAGGGGGATGAGCAGGGGGGGCAGACACAGTGGGGGTCAGGGGGATGAGGGGGGTGGTGATGCCCATCAGTGGACACAAGCAGGGGATGTGTGCAGGAGCCGGGCACAGCTGACAGCCCGGCTCCTGCAGAGATCATGCTGGGAAGTGCTGACATTCAGCAGTTTCCTGCGCGATCTTGATGTGATCGGTCGGTCAGATTGACTGACCGATCACATCGCTCTGAGTGTGGGGACCCCTAAAAAGGGTCCCCACACCTCTGCCCCTAACCCTTGGCTGTCACTGACAGCTGTTAGAATTGAACTGTCACTGTTCGTTTAGAAGCAGTGACAGTTCAAAGCCATGACGAGTATACTCGTCATGATGCGGGAACTGACATCTTTTCATGACGAGTATACTCGTCATTCGTCGTAAAGGGGTTAAGCAAAATAAGATTGCTAAAATTATTGTCTATAAAAATCTCCTCTGTCAGGAGATTTCTGGCTGGCCTGCTAACCATGTTCCCCCAGTCCCCCCCCCCCCCCCCCCCTTCCCCCTTCTCCCTCTTTTACCTACCTTGCACATCTTCCTTCCTATTCTATTTGTCTTGATCAGGTTTATTTTCCTCTGTTATTTGTTCATAATTGTCTTGGACCCAGTGTTTGGGTATGATTTTGTATTATAAAACTTTAATAAAAATCTACTGATTTAAAAAAAACAATTGGCGACGTTCCAGCGATCCCAAACACGATACAGCCTGGTAAGGATCGCTGGAGCGTCGCTATGTGGTCGCTGGTGAGATGTCAAACAGTCAGATCTACTCAACGACGCACCAATGATATGGCAACCCATATAACAACCTTGGCGGTCGTTGGGACCCGGTCACACAGAAGCTAGTCTGACCACTCAGACCTACGTAGCTGAGTTTTGAGTCGCCAACGAGGTCGTTGTTAAGGCGTCAAACAAACCGATGCATGTGTGGCACCCCACATTGTCAGGTGTCACAGAGGGGTATTGCACCCGTAAAAGAGGTGTAATTGCCCCAGCTGCAAGTGGACCCTAGGATGGTGGGTGGGACCCATTCCAATCACTCCCACATTAGCTGAGCGGTGGGAGGTTACCCGGGAGGGGATATGTTCATCTCTAGGGGGATCTAGGAGGTCTTTGATCTTTGGCCTTTTGTCAGGAGAAGGAACAGTTGGAGGAGGAAAGCTGGAAAGAGTGTGGAACGAGGCGGAAGGTTTACCCGGACGGTTTCAAGCTGATCTGGAGGGTGGAAGAAAGGATCTTAAGGAGATCCTGAAAGAGGGCACCCGACGAGCAGAGTCTGGGCCCTAGAGAGAAAGGGAGGACCCCAGAGTGGAGCGACCATACTCCAGGGGACTCTTCAGTCCACCACGGGAACGCTGAGCCCAAGGATCCAGCCAGAGTTCATCTTTGCAGTTGGCAACCGGCTGCTGTGGTCCGTATATCGCCACAGCACCCTGCCAGATGGAGCGGTCTGTCTGCTTCCTCACCACGAGGGAGAGGACCCCAATACTACCTACACGGAGCCATTGGGTATAAGCCCATCCTAGGCAGGGAAGATAGGACACAGTTTCGTCAACTAAGGTACACCACGGGTTCCACCATACCACCTGGGATCCATTTGTAGCCACCCTTAGAGCTAAATGTTAATATAACATCTTGCTGGCCTGTGAACTTTGTGTGATGCTGCTACAAGTTGACAGTAAAGTACCTGGAAGAAAGTGACTTTGCCTGTGTGTGTTTTCCTGCATTAACTTGTTCCCTTCCAGAAACTCTGTCTCGGAGGAACACCCCTACCTGTAGGTGGCTTTGCCATCTCAGCCGCAATACCATCTACCTCCGGTGGACTGTGTCAGCGCTGGTGACCCATCACCAGGTACTACTGGTGGCGTCACGTGACAAAAACTCTTATCCCTTGCAAATAGACCCTTTTTGAAGTGTCACCCAGGCCACGGGATCAGGAGCTGCCACCCGTGACATCCTCGTGAAAGCACCCACCGAGCCTGATACCCGAGTACCCCAGGGCCTGGGGCTCGACACATGCTGCCCAGCGGGAACCCGACAATCAAAAAATGGTACAGGCCATTACTACTCGATCGGCGATGTCACAGCAGTGGCCCGGTCGCTGCTACGTGTCAAACTATGCTAGATCGCTAGTGAAGTCGCTGTTGCTTCACAAAACATGTGACACAACAGCGATCTCGCTATTGATCTCGCTATCTGTAACGGGGTCTTGAGTCTTTCTAATATTAAATACCTTACCATGTGTCAGAACAGACTTCAATATAAATTAGGGTATAGAATGACCTGGGTCCCAATGTGAACATGCTCTTATACTTAGCATGTATATCAACTTATACTTCTGCCCAGTTTTATTTTTCACTCTCTTGATTTAATACAAATAAATCAAAATATCATAAGGGTATACAACCATAAATGTGCCCATTAGATAATGGAAAATATAATTTACAAAATGTTGAGATACAGCAGGAGCATTGCTCAGACAAAGGGCATAACAAGATTCCCATAATGCCCTTCTTCAGTATTAAAGGTCGTTCTCCACTCATCCCTCTCTCTAATTCTAATCAGAATGTATACCTCCCTAAAATCCAACTTGAAGAACCATTTGGATTCAACAATTTAATTGAACAAATAGGAAATGAGGGGGAGGGAATAAGGGTCTCAAATGATAGTCCGATTCAACTTGCAAAAATTTAAGCAATGACCCCGGCCCCAATCTTTTTTCTTAACAAAGAAAAACAATGCGAGTAGTAGAGGGCGTAGAATGTCCCTCAGCAAGATTACTAGAGATTTAATCTTTCATAGCCTGTTTTTCAGGGCCAGAAAATTTGAATAACTTGTTCTTGGGTAGTTTTGCTCCCAGAAGAAGAATTAACAGGGCAATTATACACATGGTGAGGATTCAATTCCTTATGTCCCTTTTCTCAGAAAACATCCTCAAAATCGGACAAAAAAGATGGCAATGTGTTTGTTTGGAATTTTATTTCTCTGGACTGCCAGTCAAAACAGGATTGTGCTTAACCAGCCATGAAAGGTGAGGGGTGAGAAGATTTTCTAGGATGTAGTGAGAAAAGAGCTCTTTGTGAAGAGTCCCTATGCAAAAGTTTATATTATGCACAACATGTTAAAAATTCCCCTGACCAAGAGGCACAGTGTTGATAGCAAATATGAAAATGGACTTTGCCAGCATGCTACAGGAGAGACTAAGGGTTTGAACAAACCAAGAAGCCAATATATTGGCTCCTGCCCCATTATCCAAAAGGACAGAAATGATTTCAGTTTTCATAGCAAAGATCACTTCAGCAGGTAAGCTAAACTGAGAAACGCATGTGGAAGAAATATATAAGCCCAGGTTGTAATCCTTCACGCAACGTGAGGTCCGAAGATATCTGCCATTTATTTCTGTTTAGGGATGAAAGGACAAGCCCCAATAAAGTCACCAACAAAGACCTAGACAGAGAAGAGGCTCGCTGTAGAGTACCACTAGGGGCAGATTAAACACAGGTCTAGCCCTGAGGTGTTTACCAATCTGTATGGAAAGAACCATAACAGCATTTAAAGAGTCAAGAGATTCATATATCACCAAGGTGTCGTTTAACCCTTCTATCAGACCGTGACAAAAATGGTTACTTAGAGCAGTTTTGTTCCACCTTGTGTCAGTGACGCAGCTACGAAATTCTGAACAAACCTCCCCTGCGGACCAGTCTCCCTTTAAAAGTTTGCATAGTTGTGAGTCAGCAAGGAAAACACAGTAAGGAACATCAAATATGATGCCCAGAGATTCAGAAAATCCATCTACTATCTGCAGTGACTGCGAGTCAGTAGGAAGGTTAATAGTCCAGGATTGAGAATCTACCTGCAGGAGGGGGATAATATTTCCTACCTGTTACTCCTCATCTCAAGAAGAAAGTGAGCAAAGCTTAAAATAAAATGAGAAAGTCTAATGAAAAACCACAGTTTATCACATCCCCCAGAAAAACTATCTGGCAGAGCCACCTAGGGTTTCGGTTCAGCCTGGTAGCTTGCTGAGAACATCAGACCCGAGAACTGCTCTTGCTTTTGCAAAACCTTAGAGTGCAGATCTAGAGACAAGCTCTGCAACTGATCTGCAAGAGCAGCAACAATATCCATGTAAATATTTAGAAAAAATTTGCATACAGCATAACTGGAGGAGTATAACAGGCAAGATGATAGGGAGAGAGGACTAGGGGTATCCCCTAAACTCACCTGTGTCTAATCTCTGTGCTTTCTTCCTCCAGTGTATGATTTTGGCGCCCTTCCAGTACAGGTAACCACAGACCTACCTAAAACATGGATGGATTTCCATAATAAGTACCCCAAACACATACAACACCTTCCACCCCAGACCTGTAGGGGGAGCCCAACTTGCTGCCTTTAAGCAAGATCCCCTATAAATACTGGTGTTGGGGGCGGAGTTAGTTAGAGTGTGCAGTCGCTCGGAGAACTGTGAAGACGTCCTGGTGTGTCGAAGCCGTGCTAGGCCTGAGCCAGTTAACAACCGAGCAGTTAGCAGCCTAGTCAGTGCAGGGACCTAAGAGTGAGGTCAAAGGCAAGGCATGAGGAACAAAGTGAGAGCAGACTGGGGGCAGAAGAGCTGTACCGGTTCACCACAGAAATCCACCCGGACACCGGAGTCCGAGTCTGCAGGAGAGCATCTAGCCCATCAGATAAACCGGTTCACTGAGGAGACTCCAGTCTCCCAGGCATCTGTGCAGAAACCAAGAAGGGAGCCAGGTACCACAGGAGAGAATATAGTGGCAATCCACATGAAGGTTTCCCACTACAACACACAGGTAACAGAAGAGCAGAGGAGGCCAGGCCTAGTTTTACACAGGGCAGGGGCTTCAACAAGGGAAAAGTGACAAGGAGGCCTTAAACTCACTCACCGTGGAGATCCAGAAATGTTTCCCGACAACTGGAGAGTACCCAGGACATTACCTGCAATTACACCAGTAAAGGTACAGAAACAACTCTCGGTGTCAGTATTCCAGGTTTTCCAGCCTGCCGTTTGACAATATTGCCCTCAGTCAACATGGAGATCATTGTTCTGTTTGCCCTTCTTCCTGTCTCGTTTGCATAAAGACCTGGCTCAGGTGATCATTAATTGCTTGAGTATACTGGTTCCTGGTCTGCTCCTGCTCAGCTGCTCTCCTTGGTCCATTTACTTCCCTGGAGCTCTGTGAGATCTTTGTATTCCTACAGCTTCCTGCAGTGTGCTCCCTGTAGTGCCGCTGCTATCATCAGGCTCGGACGTCTTAAGTGTGTGTAAGCAACTTCCCGGTTATTACTTTATGTACTGTTTTGCTCTCTGGAACTTGTGTTTACATTCCTTCTCGGGACTGTGTTTTGAACTCCTCACCTGGTCATCCGGGTGTGGGGACCTTTTTGCCACAGACTATATTCATCTGGTCGTTTCGGTACAAGGACTTGTGCTATGGACTACATTCATCCGGATCTACATATTTTGGACTATTTGTTTATCGGACTGTTTTCATACGGACTGTGCTTGGCAGTATATTTTGGGGTCATGTTATTTTTGTATGTTTATTTGCTGTGTACTAAGTTCACATTGTTTGCTGTGTGTGTATAAATACTTTGCACCCAAGTACCCGTTTCTGCTCTTCATTGCCCTTAAGCGATCAGAATCCTCAAACCTATACAATAGTATTACACTCGGTGTGTGTATCGATTCCTCAGTCCCTGACCCTGTCCACTACAGAGACTTCCCCAGCTGCTTGGCAGTGCAGCCAACTCCCTGCAACAATCCCTGTCACCTCACCACAGCCCCGGGGACCCTGCTCCACCTGTGGGGAGCTATACCACCCAGCTGCCCGACCATCATCCCCGGAGGCCGACATTAGCGCTGGTGCATTTACCAGAAACCACAGGTGGCGTCACGACAAACTTTGTTCTCATATTCCCTTTCAACAACCTCCCCCAATTTTTAAGCTGACTACTAGGGCTGACTACTAGTCCCCATAGGCCCTTGGGTGCATCATGATCTCTTGCCTAGGCCCTAGGACAAGGCTGACCCTGGATTTGCCCTGACTAATGAGCAGGCTAAAAAGTCACTAGTCTTACTACTAATATAATGTTAACATGAGGAAGAGGATACAAACAAGGAAAATATATACAACAAAAAACCTCAAATTGTTCTCCAGGGAGGAAATCCACTGAATCTGCTGGAAAGATAACCACAGTTTTCTTTAAAATCAACTCCTTCACAGGTAAGCATATTATGAACTCTAACCTGCAAAGGAGAGAGTAAGGCTACTTTCACATTACGATTTTGGAGGGAGCTGATGCTGTCGGACAGCATCGGCTCCTTCTGATGCCTGGAATCGGATGCCAAATAGGCATCCTATTCCGACAGAAAATCGCTCCCTCCGGGCTGATAAAAAAAATAAACAATGTATGCTTACTTGTCCCCGAGGCCCCCGCCGTCTCCCACAGTCCCGCAGGCTCCCGGTGTCCTCGCGGTGTCCTCCTGGTGTCTCCTGTGTCTGCAGAGGTCTTCTTCTTCTGAGCAGGACCTACCGTGATGTCACAATCACGTGACCGCCTGTTAACATGGTGTAACCGGCGGTCACGTGACTGTGACGTCATGGCAGGTCCTGTTTAGAAGAAGAAGACCTCTGCAGACACGGGAGACACCGGGAGGACACCGCGAGGACATCGGGAGCCTGCGGGACCGTGCGGGAGACAACGGGGGTCTCAGGGACAGGTGAGCATACATATTTTTTTTTTTAACCCCTGCTTTCCTAGTTAGGAGCAGTTTTATTTAAATCGGGTCCGAGGACACATCATATGTTTCCTCGGACCCTGCTCCATAGGGCTCCATGTTAAAAACAGCGGGTCGGATGTGCACTAAATGGCATCCGATATGGTCCAATCCGACTTTGTCCGATTTTATTTTCGGTGCAAAAATCGGACAAAATCAGACAGAATCGGATCGGACCAAATCGGATGCCATTTAGTGCACATCTGATTAGGTCCGATGCCCATGGGGCTGAATGGAGGCCAAAATCGGTCCGATGCTGTCCGATTTTTATCGGACAGCATCGGAAAAGAAAAAATCGTAGTGTGAATGTAGCCTAAGAAGTCAGTTTACATAGTGGAATGGTGTGGCAGTAGCTGAGATTACAACTGCATGTCAAGCACAGCAGTATAGAAAACAATCCTTAACCCATTCAGCACTGAATAGAAGTAAATAAGTTCCTAATCAGTATAAAAGACGAGGGGCGCTAAAGATAAATTGCGGTCAGCTAAACACTGTAACATTCTATTCAAGAACCCCCCAAGGTCTTCTCAAGATGCAACACACTCGTGACAATGCCTTTGTAATTTGACAGATTTGGCTTTCCACTGCAAGGAGTACTTGGCAAAGATTTCCAAATCTAGATGTGCCAAATTATTATACTCTTCTGACCAAAAAACAATTTAATCTATAATGAATTAAAAGGATACTTCAACGCAGTATGAGTTTGAGGGTTTACATATTTATGCAACATATTATTTTTCTTTAATTTTTTTTTCTACCTGACAAGATTTCAGTTTGTTTTTCAGTTTTATTGTAAATATAGGCAACAATAAATTTGGAAAAGTTCTGAAATGATTATTCTTGGTATCATTTTTTTTTATGTCAAACACCTAGCATTTTAGTAGGGGTCTGTGTCTGTAGACTTTTTATATCATATGAAAAGTGTCTGACATGCTACTGTAGCACATAGCTGCATGGAATGGTGACTATGAGAGGAACATTATCATCCCTGGGAGCATGTGCTGGGCTGTTGATAGTGACACAGACTAAGGGCTTAGGATATTTTTCCCGTCTCTCAAAAAAACGCAAAAATTAAGGCCCCTTTCACACTAGCTTTTTTTTAAATTGCGGCAGATCCGGCAGATTTACTGCATCTGCCGCCTAACAGCCGCTCTTGCGGTACACTTGCAGCAAGCTCCATGCATTATCTATGGGGCTTGTGGCAGGTGCAGCAGGTGTGGTATAGTCATGGTTCCGGCACTTGTAGCAGTTGTTGCCGCGAAAAAAACGCAGTCACAGCATTTTTTTCGCGGCCGCAACTGCTGCAAGTGCCAGAATTGTGGCTATACTGCACTTGCCACACCTTCCGCGAGCCCCACAGACAATGCATGGGGCTTGCTGCAAGTGTACCGCAAGAGCGGCTGTTAGGCGGCAGATGCGGTAAATCTGCCGGATCTGCCGCAATTTAAAAAAAATGCTAGTGTGAAAGGGGTCTAACTTATGTTCAAACAAGACAGTATAGATGGATCTTGCATTAACAGTTTTTTTCCCAAAAAATTTTAGAAAAAAGTGAAGGTGCATCTTAAAGTCTAGATGTATGGTACCTCGCTGTGGCTGTGAACGAGCAGTGGTAGTGAAGCGGGTCATTGGAAGCAGGAGCGGGTCACCGAATGCAGGGGCAGGCTGCAGCAGTGCCTGCGGGTTATCATGTGTGCCCACTGTTAAGAAAATTTGATATGCACTGCTCCCCTCACCGATTACCTCTCAGCATTGAAGTCGGCATTTAGAGGTAGGCAGGATGATGGGCAGTGAAGAAGGGCACACATTTAATTTTCTTAAATAGCTCACACACGAGATCACCCGCTGCTCCTGCAACCTCGGGTGGTCACGTATAACCACTATTTAAAAAAGTGGATATTCACTAATTCAAACGTACATTGTGTGGCAGCAGTGAATATCCCAGCATTCAGCAGTGGACAGAGGGTTGTACTCACCAACCATCGCTCCACCGCAGCATGACTTCCACTTATTATTTCGGCAGCTGATTGCATGTGCATGTGCGGTGCATGACAGTGATGTCATCGAGGCATGCTAATGTTCGGTCAGCTGTCAGAAAGAGAAGAGGACATCACGCTGTTGCAGGGAGTGATAGATGATAAGTTTAACCATTTTTTTTGTTTTTTATGTGTGCACTGTGAGTGGGCCACATTCCAGACTGGAGGCCATATATACTAAGATGGGGGCTATATCTACAGTGGGGGAAATAAGTATTTGATCCCTTGCTGATTTTGTATGTTTGCCCACTGACAAATACATGAACAGTCTATAATTTTAAGGGTAGGTTAATTTTAATAGTGAGAGATAGAATATCAAAAATAAAATCCAGAAAATCACAATGTATAAATTATATAATGGCCACTTTACACACACCAACTTATCTGTCCAACTTCTGAACAACTTATTGGTTACAGTGAAATCATGGACACATAGTTCCATTTGTACACAGCCACAAAATGGAGCAATGTGTCCATGATTTCACCGCAACCAGTCAGTTGTTCAGAAGTTGGACAGATAAGTTGGTGTGTGTAAAGTGGCCTTAAATGTATTTGAATTCTGCAGAGAGAAATAAGTATTTGATACCCTACCGACCATTAGGAGTTCTGGCTCCTACCGACCAGTTAGACGCTCCTAATCAACTCATTACCTGCATTAAAGACAGTTGTAGTAAATTGTCAAATAATCAACATAACCCAATAAGTCTTCATTTTAAAATAGGCAACCCCTTTAAGGCTAGAATGGCCCTAGAGAAGGTGCACTATGCAAGAAATACTTGCCAGTTCCATGTCCTACCTTTTATCATCCCAACGGTTGGCTCATATTAACCCTTTGGATTCTGTTCACTTGGTATGTTTTACTCTGAGCTTGATGCAATGTCTGCAATATGTCTCTATATCTCTGTATTTTGTACATGACTTTGCACTTGCACTTTTGAGACTGCAGTCATTACACTTACTGCTGTTGAGTGGTCCATACTCTAAAGGGGGTTTAATAGCATAGGGACTAAATAACTTGAAGACACTGTGTATATTTGATGTCCCAGCTTCGGATGTGACCCCTTTTACTGTTTATGTATGGACCCTTGTATGGGTACTTTCTTCTTTTTCAAACTATGTGGACACACTAAATACAATTCTATTCTATGATATTGAGCCTTTCAATATCATGGATAAGATTACCTTGTTTTTTCCTCACCTCCATCTTGTTTGTAAGTTTTTGCACAATAAAACTTGAATTAATTTGCATGGTACTTGATTTTGTATTGTTAAAAATGTATTAATTTGTCACCTGTATAAAAGATACCTGTCCCACACTCAATTATCGGTCACACTCTTAGGCCAGCTTCACACCACGGTTTTCAAGATCCAGGGCTGTCCGGTGTGAACTGGATGGCCATATGGGTGGGGCTATGGAGAAGGGGTGGAGTTTTGTACCCTGTTCCCCTGAAAGATGTGCTACCTCTTATTTTCAAGGGATGTCTTATTTTTCCATCCCCTTGCAGCCCCCAATATGGTATCCCCATCATCTCCTTGCAGCTCCCATCCATCCCCTTGCAGCTCATAATATTCCCGTCACCCCTTGCAGCCCCTATCATCCCTTTGCAACCCCTATCATCCCCTTGCAGCCCCTATCATCCCCTTGCAGCCCCAATAACCCCATCATCTCTTGCAGCCTCCCAATAACTCCATCATCCCCTTGCAGTCCCCCAATAACCCCATCATCCCCTTGCAGCCCCCAATAACCCCATCATCCTCTTGCAGCCCCCAATAACACACATGCATATATACATGCACACACACTCACACTTTCCTCACCGGTCCTCCAGCAGACCGGAAGCTCAGAGCCCGCTTCCCCGCCCCTTAGTGACAAGTCTATCAGCAGATGAGCCAGCAGCCAATCATAGGCGAGCATGTAACATCGCATAATGTTAGATGCTTGCCTCTGATTCGCTGGAGGCTCATATGCTGGGAGACTTTCACTGTGGGATGGGGAAGCAGGCTCTGAGCCGCCACATGCAGACCACACTTTTACTTTGTAGTGCTGGTCTGCAGCGGTGCCGCGGACTGGCACAGGGACCCCGACGGCCCAGTACAGGTCCGCGGCCCAGTGGTTGGGGACCTCTGTAGACTGTGAGCCCTCGTGGACAGGGTCCTCTCCCATCGTGTATCAGCAAGCCTTGACTGTTCATATGTACTGTACCTGTTCTTGTCACCCCCATTTCTTATGTAAAGCGCCATGGAACCAATGGCGCTATATAAATAAATAATAATATAATAATAATAATATCTGGAGGGCTATGGCTTGTGCATTATAATATATGGAATACTATGGTCTGCCCATTATAATATTAAGAGGGTTATGGATGGTGCATTGTAATATGGTGGACTATGGGGCTGCATTATAATATATGAAGGACTATGGCTAGTGCACTATAATATATGGAGACTATGGATGATGCATTATAAAATATGGAGGAATAGGGGCTGTGCATTATAATATAAGGAGGTCTATGATTTGTGCATTATAATATATGTAATACTATGGGCTGTGCATATATATATATATATATAAATACACATATAAAAAAGGTAAGGAGCAGCACTGAGCTAACAAGTAACAAAATAGTGTAAAGGCCTAATCAGTGTTCAACCGCTGTTACCTGTTACATACAAAAATCCCAAAAATGGACAGCACTCAGTGAATAAGGTTCATACTTCTCCTGTTTTATTGGCCCATACCGCAGCATTTCGGTAGCAGAGTCTGCCCTCACAGGGTTAGAGAAAGGCAGAGTCGGCTGGCAAAATGTTGCAGTCAGTATGCTCCAATAACACAGGAGAAGTATGAACCTTATTCACTAAGTGCTGTCCATTTTTGGAATTTTTGTATGTAACAGCGGTTGAACACTGCATAGGACTTTGCACCACTTTGTTACTTGTCAGGTCAGTGCTGCTGTTGAATTTTTCCTTTTATATATGTGTTATATATATATATATATATATATATAATATATATATATGCATAGCCCATAGTATTCCATATATTATAATGCACAGATTATAGCGGCTGTGTAGAAGGGGGCGGCGCTATCCCCACACAGCCGCTTCCTGCCTGCCGGGCGCCGCCGGGAGCGGTAAGTTAAAGAGCCCCGCGGCCCCCCCCCATGCTCCTCACCTGCGGCAGGGGGGAGGGTGATGAGGGTGATGTGCTGTCAGCTCCCCCGACTCCATCCTTTTGGCTCGCTCCATCCTGCCTTGCTTGCTTTATCCTGCCCTTCCCCCCGACTCCATCCTGCGCTGCTCACCACCATCCTGTCCCCCCCCAGCCATCATCCTTCCCCCCAGCCACCATCCTGCCCCCCGCCACCATCCTGCCCCCCCCCCCGCCATCCTGCCTCACCGACCCCATCCTGCCCCGCTGCCTCCATCCTGCCCCGCCGGCTCAATTCTGGCCCCCCCCCCGCCGGCTCCATCCTGCCCCGCTTAGTCCATCCTGCACACCTCACTCCATCCTGCTCTGCTTGCCACCATCCTGCCCCCCCGCCACCATCGGCTCCATCCTGGCCCGCCGACTCCATCCTGCCCCGCACCCACCATCCTGCCCCCTCCCGCCACCATCCTGCTCCTCCGGCTCCATCCTGCCTCGCTCACTCCATCCTGCCCTGCTCGCTCCATCCTGCCCCCCACCACCGTCCTGCCCCGCTCACTCCACCCTGCCCCACTCGCTCCATCCTGCCCCGCTCGCTTCATCCTGCCCCCCCGCCACCATCCTGCCCCGCTCGCTCCATCCTGACCCACTTTCTCCATCCTGCCCCCCACCACCATCCTGCCCCCCGCCCCCATCCTGCCCCGCTCGCTCCATCCTGCCCTGCTTGCTCCATCCTGCCCCGCTCGCTCCATCCTGCCCCGCTACCATCCTGCCCCCCCGCCACCATCCTGCCCCGCCACCTCCATCCTGCCCCCCCGCTGCCTCCATCCTGCCCCCCCGCCACCTCCATCCTTCCCCACCGGCCACCTCCATCCTTCCCCCCCTCCACTGCCTCCATCCTGCTTTTCTGGCTCTATCCTGCTCCTCCGGCTCTATCCTTCCCCGCTCGCTCCATCCTGCCCCCCCTGCCACCATCCTGCCTCCCTGCCACCATCCTGCCCTGCCGACTCCATCCTGCCCAGCCGGCTCCATCCTGCCCCGCTCGCCACCATCCTGCCCCTCCGACTCCATCCTGCCCCGCCCGCTCCATCCTGCCCCACTCGCTCCATCATGCCCCGCTGGCTACGTCCTGCCCCCCTGCCACCATCCTGATCCCCCCCGCCACCATCCTGCCCCGCCGGCTTCATCCTGCCCCCTGCCACCATCTTGCCCCCCCGCCACCATCCTGATCCCCCCCGCCTCCATCCTGCCCCGCTCGCTCCATCCTGCCCCCCCGCCACCATCCTGATCCCCCCTGCCACCATCCTGATCCCCCCCGCAAACATCCTGCCCCGCCGGCTCCATCCTGCCCCGCCAGCTCCATCCTGCCCCCCCTGCATCCATCCTGCCCTGCCAGGTCCATCCTGCTCTGCTGGCTCCATCCTGCACCCCCACCACAATCCTGTCCCCCCCAGCCACCATCCTGCCCCGCCGGCTCCATCCTGCCCCCCCGCAACCATCCTGCCCCGCCGGCTCCATTCTGCCCCCCCCCACCATCCTGCCCTGCCGGCTCCTTCCTGCCCCCCCGCATCCATCCTGACCCGCTGGCTCCATCCTGTCCCGCTGGCTCCATCCTGCCCCCGCCACCATCCTGATCCCTCCGCCACCATCCTGATCCCCCTCTCCACCATCCTGATCCCCCCCCGCCACCATCCTGCCCCACCGGCTCCATCCTGCCCCCCCCGTACCCATCCTGTCCTGCTCCCTCCATCCTGTCCCGCTCGCCACCATCCTGCCCCACTCACTCCATCCTGCCACACTCGCCACCATCCTGCCCCACTCGCCACCATCCTGCCCCTCCGGCTCCATCCTGCCCCTCTGGCTCCATCCTGCCCCGCTAGCTCCATCCTGCCCCGCCGGCTCCATCCTGCCTTGCCCCCCCACCATTCTGCACTGCCCCCCCACCATCCTGCCCCCCACCACACCATCCTGCCCCCCCCGCCACCATCTTGCCCCGCTCGCTCCATCCTGCCCCGCTCGCTCCATCCTGCCTTGCTCGCTCCATTCTACTCCTCCGGCTCCATCCTGCTCCTCCGGCTCCATCCTGCCCCGCTCACTCCATCCTGTCCCCCTCGCTCCATCCTGCCTTGCTCGCTCCATCCTGCCCCCCGCTGTTCTTGCTCCCCCGGCTCCATCCTGCTCCCCTCGTGCCTCCATCCTGCCCCCCCAGCTCCATCCTGTCTCCCCTGCATCCATCCTGCCCCCATCCCCTGGCTCCATCCTGCCCCCTCCGACTCCATCCTGTTTCCCCCCCGCACCATCCTGCCCCGCTCGCTCCATCCTGCCCCCCCGCCACCATCCTGATCCCCCCCGCCACCATCCTGATCCCCCCGCCAACATCCTGCCCCGCCGGCTCCATCCTGCCCCGCCAGCTCCATCCTGCCCCACCCGCATCCATCCTGCCCCGCCGGGTCCATCCTGCTCCGCCGGCTCCATCCTGCACCCCCACCACAATCCTGTCCCCCCCCCTCCCCCAGCCACCATCCTGCCCCGCCGGCTCCATCCTGCCCCCCACAACCATCCTGCCCCGCCGGCTGCATTCTGCACCCCCCACCATCCTGCCCTGCCGGCTCCATCCTGCCCCCCCCCGCATCCATCCTGACCCGCTCGCTCCATCCTGTCCCGCTGGCTCCATCCTGCCCCCCGCCACCATCCTGATCCCCCCCTGCCACCATCCTCATCTCCCCCGCTACCATCTTGCCCCACTGGCTCCATCCTGCCCTGCCGCCTCCATCCTGCCCCCCCCGCCACCATCCTGCCCCACCGGCTCCATCCTGCCCCCTCGCATCCATCCTGTCCTGCTCCCTCCATCCTGTCCTGCTCGCCACCATCCTGCCCCACTCACTCCATCCTGCCCCCCCGCCACCATCCTGCCCCACTCGCCACCATCCTGTCCCTCCAGCTCCATTTTGCCCCGCCGGCTCCATCGTGCCTTGCCCCCCCACCATTCTGCACTGCCCCCCCACCATCCTGCCCCGCTTGCTCCATCCTGCCCCGCTTGCTCCATCCTGCCTTCCTCGCTCCATCCTGCCCCCCGCTTTTCTTGCTCCCCTGGCTCCATCCTGCTCCCCCACCTCCATCCTGCCCTGCTCGGTCCATTCTACTCCTCCGGCTCCATCCTGCTCCTCCGGCTCCATCCTGCCCCGCTCGCTCCATCCTGTCCCGCTCGCTCCATCCTGCCTTCCTCGCTCCATCCTGCCCCCCGCTTTTCTTGCTCCCCTGGCTCCATCCTGCTCCCCCACCTCCATCCTGCCCTGCTCGGTCCATTGTACTCCTCCGGCTCCATCCTGCTCCTCCGGCTCCATCCTGCCCCGCTCGCTCCATCCTGTCCCGCTCGCTCCATCCTGCCTTACTCGCTCCATCCTGCCCCCCGCTGTTCTTGCTCCTCCGGCTCCATCCTGCCCCCTCCAACTCCATCCTGCCCCCTCCGGCTCCATCCTGTTTCTCCCCCCGCACCATCCTGCCCTGCTCACTTCATCCTGCCCCCCCGCATCCATCCTGTCCTGCTCCCTCCATCCTGCCCCACTCGCCACCATCCTGCCCCACTCGCCACCATCTGCCCCTCCGGCTCCATCCTGCCCCTCCGGCTCCATCCTGCCCCGCCAGCTCCATCCTGCCCCGCCGGCTCCATCCTGCCTTGCCCCCCCCCCATTCTCCACCGCCCCCCCACCATCCTGCCTTGCTCGCTCCATTCTACTCCTCCGGCTCCATCCTGCTCCTCCGGCTCCATCCTGATTCTCCGGCTCCATCCTGCCCCGCTCACTCCATCCTGTCCCGCTCGCTCCATCCTGCCTTGCTCGCTCCATCCTGCCCCCCGCTGTTCTTGCTCCCCCGGCTCCATCCTGCTCCCCCTCGCGCCTCCATCCTGCCCCCCCAGCTCCATCCTGTCTCCCCTGCATCCATCCTGCCCCCATCCCCCGGCTCCATCCTGCCCCCTCCGACTCCATCCTGTTTCCCCCCTGCACCATCCTGCCCCGCTCTCTCCATCCTGCCCCCCGCCACCATCCTGATCCCCCCGCCACCATCCTGATCCCCCCGCCACCATCCTGATCCCCCCCGCCAGCATCCTGCCCCGCCGGCTCCATCCTGCCCCGCCAGCTCCATCCTGCCCCACCCGCATCCATCCTGCCCAGCTGGGTCCATCCTGCTCCGCCGGCTCCATCCTGCACCCCCACCACAATCCTGTCCCCCCCCCCAGCCACCATCCTGCCCTGCCGGCTTCATCCTGCCCCCCCACAACCATCCTGCCCCGCTGGCTGCATTCTGCACCCCCATCCTGCCCTGCCGGCTCCATCCTGCCCCCCCCCCCCGCATCCATCCTGACCCGCTCGCTCCATCCTGTCCCGCTGGCTCCATCCTGCCCCCCGCCATTATCCTGATCCCCCCCTGCCACCATCCTCATCCCCCCCACTACCATCTTGCCCCACCGCCTCCATCCTGCCCTGCCGCCTCCATCCTGCCCCCCCGCCACCATCCTGCCCCCCCGCATTCATCCTGTCCTGCTCCCTCCATCCTGTCCTGCTCGCCACTATCCTGCCCCACTCACTCCATCCTGCCCCCCCGCCACCATCCTGCCCCACCAGCTCCATCCTGCCCCGCCGGCCAGGGGCGTATCCAGGGGGGGGCAGCCGAACCTCTTGCCCCGGGCGCAATTCAGCGGAGGGCGCCGGCGGCACCCCCTCCCCCTCCCCTCCTCCTGCTACACCCGGCGGCCGCACACACAACAGGGGTTTACATTACACAGTTTAGCGGCGCTTCCCTGAAAGGAAGCGCCCGACGTCACTTCCGCTTACGCGCCAGTCTGGGGCCGCGGGGGCCACTGGGAGACTTGGCGGCAGCGGGTCCGGTGCAGGGTGACTGCAGGAGACCACGGAAACTGGCGGCGGAGGAGAGACGGCCTGGACGGGATGGGGCGAGTGTGACCCAGGAGTCGGGGGTGGAGGAGGGGGAGGCACCAGGAGTGAGGAAAGCTGACAGCCATTAACATCCCCCAATCCCCCCCGTCCTCACCTACCTTGGGGGGGGGGGGCGCCAGAATAGAAGTTTGCCCCGGGCACCATCGCACCTTGGTACACCTCTGCCGCCGGCTCCATCCTGCCTTCCCCCCCCCACCATTCTGCACTGCCCCCCCACCATCCTGACCCCCCCCCACACCATCCTGCCCCCCCCGCCACCATCCTGCCCCGCTTGCTCCATCCTGCCCCGCTTGCTCCATCCTGCCTTCCTCGCTCCATCCTGCCCCCGCTTTTCTTGCTCTCCCTGGCTCCATCCTGCTCCCCCACCTCCATCCTGCCCTGCTCGGTCCATTCTACTCCTCCGGCTCCATCATGCTCCTCCGGCTCCATCCTGCCCCGCTCGCTCCATCCTGCCTTACTCGCTCCATCCTGCCCCCCGCTGTTCTTGCTCCCCCGGCTCCAACCTGCCCCCTCCAACTCCATCCTGCCCCCTCCGGCTCCATCCTGCCCCCTCCGGCCCCATCCTGTTTCTCCCCCCGCACCATCCTGCCCTGCTCGCTCCATCCTGCCCTGCTCGCTCCATCCTGCCCCCTCGACACAATCCTGACCCCCCCTCCCCCCCTCAGCTGATTGGTTTCACTGGCAACGACAGGTCCTAAAGACCTGTAGGACTGAGAAGACGGAGGTGGAGTGAGCCGGCGGACAGGTGAGTATCCTCAATGAGGATTTTTTTACTTTTACTGTGGAGGACCTGGGGCCAGGAGGAGCGGGGGGCCGCGGGGAGCGGAATATCGCCATATACCATAGTGCTGCTATACATGTACTATAATGTACCGCCATGTACCATAGTGCTGCTATACATGTACTGTAATGTATGGCCATATACTATAGCGCTGCTATACATGTACTATAATGTACCGCCATGTACCATAGTGCTGCTATACATGTACTGTAATGTACCACCATATACCATAGCGCTGCTATACATGTACTGTAATGTACCGCCATATACTATAGTGCTGCTATACATGTGCTGTAATGTACCGCCATATACCATAGCGCTACTATACATGCAATGTAATGTACCGCCATAAACCATAGCGCTGCTATACATGTAATGTAATGTACCACCATATACTATAGTGCTGCTATACATGGTTCACTCACGTTGATTGAACAAGTTCTGTCAGTCACAGTATGTCAACTACATACATACATCTAGAATACCCGATGCTGTTAGAATCGGGCCACCATCTAGTGTATATATATATATATATAATATATATATATATATATATATATATATATATATATACACACAGTGCCTACAAGTAGTATTCAACTTCCTGCAGATTTAGCTGGTTTGATAAGATGCCAATAAGTTAGAGCCTTCAAACTGCAAACGAGAGTAGGATTTATTAACAGAAGCATAAATCTTACAAACCAAAAAGTTATGTTGCTCAGTTGAATTTTTATAAATTTTAAACATAAAAGTGTGGGTCAATTATTATTCAACCCCTATGTTTAATATTTTGTGGAATAACCCTTGTTTGCAATTACAGCTAATAATCGTCTTTTATAAGACCTGATCAGGCCGGCACATGTCTCTGGAGTTATCTTGGCCCACTCCTCCATGCAGATCTTCTCCAAGTTATCTAGGTTCTTTGGGTGTCTCATGTGGACTTTAATCTTGAGCTCCTTCCACAAGTTTTCAATTGGGTTAAGGTCAGGACACTGACTAGGCCACTCCAGCACCTTGATTTTTTCCCTCTTGAACCAGGCCTTGGTTTTCTTGGCTGTGTGCTTTGGGTCATTGTCTTGTTGGAAGATTACGACCCATCTTAAGATCCTTGATGGAGGAGCGGAGGTTCTTGGCCAAAATCTCCAGGTAGGCCATGCTATCCATCTTCCCATGGATGAGGACCAGATGGCCAGGCCCCTTGGCTGAGAAACAGCCCCACAGCATGATGCTGCCACCACCATGCTTGACTGTAGGGATGGTATTCTTGGGGTCGTATGCATTGCCATCCAGTCTCCAAACGTCACGTGTGTGGTTGGCACCAAAGATCTCGATCTTGGTCTCATCAGACCATAGAACCTTGAACCAGTCTGTCTCAGAGTCCTCCAAGTGATCATGAGCAAACTGTAGACGAGCCTTGACATGACGCTTTGAAAGTAAAGGAACCTTACGGGCTCGTCTGGAACGGAGACCATTGCGGTGGAGTACGTTACTTATGGTATTGACTGAAACCAATGTCCCCACTGCCATGAGATCTTCCCGGAGCTCCTTCCTTGTTGTCCTTGGGTTAGCCTTGATTCTTCGGACAAGCCTGGCCTCGGCACGGGAGGAAACTTTCAAAGGCTGTCCAGGCCGTGGAAGGCTAACAGTAGTTTCATAAGCCTTCCACTTCCTGATGATGCTCCCAACAGTGGAGACAGGTAGGCCCAACTCCTTTGAAAGGGTTTTGTACCCCTTGCCAGCCTTGTGACCCTCCACGATCTTGTCTCTGATGGCCTTGGAATGCTCCTTTGTCTTTCCCATGTTGACCATGTATGAGTGCTGTTCACAAGTTTGGGGATGGTCTTAAATAGTCAGAAAAGGCTGGCAAAAGAGATAATTAATCCACACATGTGAAGCTCATTGGTATTTGTGCCTGAACTACTTCTTAATACTTTAGGGGGACCAAACAGAATTCTGGTGGTTTGAGGGGTTGAATAATAAATGACCCTCTGAATTAACTTTTAACGCTTTAAAAAAAAAAAAATAATAATTTTTGTGGCACTGCATTTCCAACTTCCAGGCTGATCTACAATCCAAATGTTACAATGCCAAGTTAATTCCGCATATGTCAACCAGCTAAGTCTGCAGGGGGTTGAATACTACTTGTAGGCACTGTATATATATATATATTTGGTGCTTGAGAAAGACCAGTGTATGCCGAAACGTTGCACCACTGTGGGCTCTATTAAATGGTGTCCCTTTGAATTTTTCTCTGGATGTGCTGCCTGTTTTTTTTGTTTATATATTACGTTTAACATCGCTTCAGGTTTGTTGCACCCAAATTTGAGAGAAAGAGAGAGAGGGTTATGGATGGTGCATTATACTACATGGAGGAATATTGATGGTATATTATAATATATGGAGGAATATGGGGTTGCATTATAATATATAGAAGACTATGGGGCTGCATTATAATATATAGAGGACTATGGATGGTGCAATATAATATATGGAGGACTCTGTCGGGTGTATTATAATATATAGAGGGCTATAGGAAGTGTATTACACTATATGGAGTATTTTGTGCAGCTAATTATACCATATGAGAGGCTATGTCGGGGCCATAATAATTTTTGGAAGGCTATGTGGAGGCCACAATAATATTTGCATGACTATGAGAGATTGTTTATACTTTATGCAGGGCTATTTGAGAGCTGTATTGGGAGTTATTATTCAGTGTAAAGTGGTGTAGGAGCTCAATTTACTGTATGAAGGCCCATTATACTATATTCAAACAGCAAATAGCAGTGTAAATGAAGCGCTGAGGCAAAGGGGTAAGGGTTAAATTACACACCTTTAATATAGCTTTATACTTTCCCAACCGTGACGCGTTTTGATAGCAAGCTATTGTGGCGCCCCTGCGTCTAGGAGGCCACAAAAGGGAACTGCAGCCAGGCAGGTAGGACAACAGTTGCACATCAACACCCTCACAGCCCACACAACCCACGTACAGAAGATGGCAGCATCCAGCCCTGAGATTGGAGACTCTAGGCAAGCGAGGGGTGGTGGATTTAGAGGAGTGGGTTGGGCACACACGTAGTCAGGTGACTTGACAGTAGAAATAGTGAAGGGGGAGGAGGAAAGAGTCAGTAGGCCACAGTGAGCTGACCAGAAAAGACCAAGAGTAGGCCCAGGGTGCCGAGCAGCAAAGACACAGATCAGCAGCAGGCTAAGGAACACGGCACAGGCCAGAGGACAGCAGAAGGTTGAGCTAAGCTGAGCAGGAGAAAGACTCACATGTCCTGGAAGAGTGAGGTGTAAGGAGCGCAGAATCTGTACCGAGCCAGGGTGAGCCAGAGGAGAGAGAAAGCCTATCCGGAGCCAGATCCCCAGGAGTGTGAGAAGACGGAGAGGGACGGTGATACCCGGGCCCTAGACTTACAGCGAAGCGACCGACTGCAGGCGGAGTAGCCCTCCTATGAAACTGGAAGACACAGAGAGAGAGGGCCTGGTAGAGCCTCACCTTGAGGACTGCTGGAGACTGGGCTGAGTAGAGTGTCGGCTCTAGAGGGGACCGTAGTTTTACCCGGAATCCCCAAACAACACGATGGGGGACCACAGCTACACGTTAGGGTCCCTACCCCAAAGGACAGCCAGCTCAGTGACGACCAGGAGGATCCACAGGGGCCCAAGTCACCGCCATACTGTCCGGTGACACCCACCAAGTGTACACAGAACGTTAACAGCCCGGAAAGGACACAGAGAAAATGTGAGGGGGTCACAGAGAGAGAGACCTGGCTGCAGAGAGTAAAAGGGAACCCCGGAGGGGAGTGTGTGCCCGTGTACTTGAACTGAGACTTCTAAGAACTGTAACTGAAGTGTAAATTGCCTTGAAGAACTTTGAGAGTAAACACGGAGACCCTGAACTTGCCTCCCTTGTCTGATTCCATCTGCTTGAGTGACGTTCCCTCCATACAGGATTACAGCAAGCCCTCCACCTACAGAGCCACAGCTTGTCGTCACCAGCACTGAGGAGAGATTTCTGCAGCATCTGGCTAGTAAGTGAATTGCACCCAGCCTGCACACTACACCATAAACTTTAACCTTTACTGCCCCGGGGAACACAGTTCTACCCACTGGAACTATCCCATCTTCGCTGCTATTCCATCATCTCCGGAGGTTCTGCAGCAGCGGCGGCCCCATCCCTGGCCGCATATAGTGGGTGGCGTCACGACTGACAATCCCCTGTAAATATTCCCCCCTTTTATTGTCGAGCCAGGGACACGGTCCGGACCAGGACCACCCGTGACTTCCCAGTAGCCAACCCAGTCCGGTACCGAGTACCCCCGTCCCAGTGGACCCGACACTATCTTCCTCAGGCATTATACTATATTGAGGGCTGTGGGGGATCAAACTTGGGGATCATACTGTGTTGGGGTCATCAGACTTTGCTTGTGTGGTTGAGGGAGGCACCTTAAGATCATCATACTGTGCATGTGGAGGAATTCAATGTGGTCATATCATACACTTTTGCTGGCATCATACTTTATGGGTGCAATAAAAGGGGAATCTAGGGGATTCAATAGAAAGAAAATGATTTTGTAAGGGTTATAAAGTTGTGAGATATGCTCATATGTGACCCAGCCGATTATATTATATTTTATTTTGGGGGGGAGGTTCAATTACAATTTCTGTATGAGACCCCGTGATTTTTATTTATACCCCTTGTGTTAAGGACATGGCATGAAATCTATTGTTTTTGTTCCCATGTTTCCTATCTATTATATAATTGCGAATGGCTTTTTTGCCCCCGGCGTGGTCATGTGGATACGCGCGAAGCATTGGCCGCGAAGCGGCCATTGCGAGTCGTGTGTGGTCATGTGGATACGCCCGAAGCATTGGCCGCGCAGCGGCCATTGCGAGCAGTTCTAAGGCGACTCGCTATGCCCGCGCAGCGGGCATGGCGAGTCGACTTAGCAGCGCGAAGCATTGGCCGCGAAGCGGCCATTGCGAGTCAGAGACTCGCCGTTCTAGAATCCCGATGCATGTGCATCGGGCTCCCAGCTAGTGATAAAAATAACTGTATACTACCATAACTATATAAGACCATGAGTGGCGACAACACAGGGTTGGATGTATATTTTGGCAGCACTTTTTGCATGTTAATTGGTCCATTGTGTTTTTTGTTAAGACTGTAATAATAAACACCAATCTTAGTAAGTTCCCAAACTATTTTTGCACACAGCGTAAATGATACGCTGTGGTAAGTGTTTCCTAACTCATAACTGATGACAAAATAATATTTTGCAAATACTGTAATTTTATTAGTATACAGTACAGTTTTAATAAAAAAAACAAACATAACAACCTGTTTCTACTTGTAAAACCATAAAAAATTGAGACAAAAGGAACAATAAAATATGACATCTGTGCCAATAAAATTTTATGAGACCAGTTTCTGTTAAATTTATAAACAGAGTATCAAATGTGTGCTGAATGCATCATACAGCAGTCATTATAGTTAGAAATGAACAATGTACTATGTAGACTAGTAAATTAAATAAGAATTACAAAAAATTGCAAAATTAGAATTCACAATGAATTTAGAATAAATGTTGATGTTACTACAGTGGTGTTCAAAAGTAGGCGTGAAGAAAACTATATATTTCATACTTCTGCATCTCTACAGTGAAACTGGTGGAACATCTATGTTTTTGTAATCCCTCATTGTATGCCGTACTCATTTTTGAATGTCCCAAGTGTATAAATTGTTATGGTATGCACATTTTTGAGAATTATTTTTACAGCATAACCATACCTACACCAGTACAGTGTGTAGAATGGTGAACAGGTTTCTAAGTTCATTAACTTTTAATGCAAGTTTACACAGACTTAAAGTTTACTTTTTAAGATTTATTATTTTTTATTTAATTCAGAGTCCTGAAAAGGGCCTTTTAAGTGCATCTTTAGCTTCTAATACTTTATTGGGCAGCCTTTGCTCTTGAGCACCAACTTGCATCTCTGTGGCATTGAGTGAACAAGCTTCTGCAGATGTTCACGAGTGATGATGTGGTTCCAGGCCTGTATCAGAGCCTCAATCAACTCTCTCTTGGTCCTTGGCTGTTTTTTAGATATCTCTATTGATACCTTGTGCCACAAATTTTCGATTGGATTGAGGTCCGGGGTCTGGGCTGGCCAGTCAATAGTAGCCACCTTGTTCTTTTTTTTCCATTCCGTTACTGTCTTAGCTCTGTGACAAGGAGCATTATCATCCTGGAAGATATAATCCCCTGAAAACAGGTGTTGAGCAGAAGGCAGCATTTTCTTATTAAGGATGTCTATGTATTTTTTTGCATTAACCATACTCTCCACAATATGAAGCCTTCCAACACCATTGGCTGCCATACAGCCCCAGACCATTACTTTCATTGGATGTTTCACAGAGAAGCTCAAACACTCTGGCTTGTACTCTTCATGTGGAAACCTTTTCACATAAGACTTGCCATCAACTTTTTCCCACTCCTCCTTCCTCCATTTTGAATATTTCAATGCCCACAGTATTCGCCTTTGTCTTTATATGGCTGTCATCAATGGCTTCTTTCGGGCCTTGCACCCTCTCAATTCTGCTTCCAAACATCTCTTCCTAACAGTTGATGTTGCTACCTCAATATTGCACTTTTCTTGCCATTCTCGCAGAAGCTGAGGAAAGGTGAGCTTTCCATTGGTAAGGGATGTTCCTATCAGTACTCTATCCTCCCTTTTAGTTGACTTTCTGGGCCGACCAGATCTGGGCCTGTCCTGGGTAATTCCAAGCTGCTTATGTTTCTGCAAAATTCTTACGACTGTACTCTGATTACAGCCGACCTTCCTTGTGATCTGGGGGCCAGTATAACCCTCTTCATGTAGCACCACAACTCGCACACAATCCTCCGCTGACAACAATCTGAAGGCTCCCATCATAAAGCTCTACAGTATGATTCACTAGATAGACCAACAGATAAAACACACAAACAAAGCAGCAAATGTGATGCAATGTAATGGAAAGTGATTGGCTGTCATATCCAGGTTATGATTGGTCACAAGAACCTCATCTGTGATTGGCTAATTTTGGATCTAAAGCTGTACAATATTTAGTTGTGCTTTCAATTCCCATATTGTTGCAATAATTTCAGGCAAAACTGCATCAAAAGCTAAAAATATTAAAGGGAGAGAATGCAAAATTGTATTCTGAACAAAACCATATATAATATGTCATATTAGCATCGAAGATATTCGACAGAAAACGTTTAAAACTTGAAAAATCAATTTATCCTATGCCTATGCAGGACTTTTGAACACCACTGTATCTTATCTCAACCATGGTGCCTAGTTTCTTTTACCTGTGGTCATCCCCTATATTATTATCCACATTGGGTTACTGTTGTAACATAACAAACACCTCTGACACAAAAGATTTCTGGTGAAAAAGTATTGAAAAGTTGCTATTTTAGGGGCAACTGTGTCACCCCAGAGTCCGAGTGCCACAGTGTCATCACTGCCCCCGGTTGGTGGTGTCATGCTGGAGAGCAACAGAAGGGTCTTCTCACCAGGCAGGTACACACACACAACACCTTCAGCCTCCAGGCCAGGAGGGGGAGACCAAACACGGGTTCAGGGTGAGCTCACCTATAAATTCTGGTCTGGGGCGGAGCTAGTTAGTTTAGTTCTTGAGAGGACTGTGAAGAGTACCTTGAGGATCGAGCTGTGCTAAGCTCATCTTAGGTACAGCAGTTCAGTTCCTAGGAGTACTGAGGAAGACATCCTGGTGGACTGGAGGCTGCTTAAGCTCGTCCCAGGATCGCTGACACGGTGCAAGGCCTAAGGCTAGGGTATGAGGAGAGTCGAAGGAACACCTGGGGAGCTGAGCGACATCGTGCTCACCCCAGAGGAAAGCGCAGAGAATGGACACCGGAGTCCGAGACTGTGCAGGGCCAAACATCCAGGCAGTTAATACCGGAAGGTGGGGGATTCCAGGTTTGCCAGCCACACTGTGCCTGGAGACAAAGGAACGCAGAGAGTTCAGGAGCCATTACCCGAGATGGGGGTTAGGAAAGGCCTGTCATACCGGCACCTTGCAGGAGGGACAGGGCCGGCAACTTAGCTAATGCAGTGGCAGGAGCCCAAACACAGAGCGCAATAAGCAGGCCAATGACTCGGCCGGGTAAGGAGAACCCTGAGTTCTTCTCAAGCAAGGACTCCATTGACAACTATCCAGAATGCAGATGCTCTAGTAAACACTGAATAACTATCAAAACAGTGAGTCTGCTTATTGCTTTATGCCCATGGTTCTGCAACTCATCCCCTTACTACATTCACTGCCCCAGGGATCCACTCTACCCATGGGGAGCCGCTTCATTTCAGCTGCCTGTCCATCAATCCGGAGGTCCTGCAGCATCTGTAGCCACATCATACAGCCACGAACCACGGGTGGCGTCATATATAACTTTCATTTTAAACCACACTGTTCCCAAAAACTCCCCCTTTTCAACAGAAGCCAGGGTCACGGAAGCCGGGTCTTGACTCCTGTGACTCCCCAGAGACCGTGTATCCCAGTTCCGAGTACCCCATCGCCCTGGGGCCTGTCACAACACAAAATGCAAATTCTGCCATTTTCACACATTTCCATCCCAGCTCTCACATAATGGGTAGAACTAATGTGAGACAGGGACTGATGTATAGTGGCAACCCCTGCATTTTCACATTCATGACAAGAGATTGTGGTTGCTTCGCCACAAATACAAGTGCAACTCAATGAATTACTGTAGAAAATCATCAAAAAGGTAATTTATTTAATTAATTCAATACATAAAGTGAAACACATATATTATATACAGTCACTACAGAGTGATCTATTTCAAGTGTTTATTTCTATTAATGTTAATAATTATGGCTAACAGCTAATGAAAACCGAAAGATCATTGTCTCAGAAAATTAAAGTAGAGAGGATGAAGGGTCTGAGAGATAAAATATTACCTAAATAAGTATCAGAGGCTTCACCTTGTGTGGTTGAGAAAGTCACATCCACTATAAAAGTGTCACGTTGGCGGGGGGGGGGTGCCCAGAAGTAAGATGGAACTGGGCGTAGGGAGTCAGGGCAGCCTGCTTTGGCCCTGATACTGGGGCCCCTGACTCGCCCTGCATTCGGAGGTACCTCTGAAGGTGGGGAGGTCCGAGCCCCCAGCCTAAAACCCTAAAATTCCTAAGAAGCCCTAGGAATAAGGCCCCTACCTCCACCCACGATCCACGGAACCCAGCAACCTCAAAAGGGAAAACCAGCAGCAACTTGAGATCACGTCTGCACTCCAGGGTCACAGAATAGCAGTGAACTGAATCAGCGACAATCAGCTTGATGTGAGCTGATCCATTTAAGGCCAAGGGATGGGGAGCAACCAGCCCAGACATGCCGTTTAGCTTAACTAAGCATTCACACACACACCTGCCTCTACATGCTCCGCTCATTAGCCTCATCTACTGACACTGAGCAGGGATAAAAAAGGCTTCATTTAAACCTACAGCAGCAGCACTTCCATACTACAAGGCAGTCAATACATGACAGTACCCCCCTTTCATGAGAGTTATCTGGACTTGTGGAGCCCCAGGCGGGACTCGGGTACTCGGTGCCGGACCGGTCGGTGTCGGGGAAGTCACGGGTGGCTTGGTCCGGACCGTGTCCCTGGGCCCGCACAATGAAAGGGAATTATTTACAAGGGGATTGTCACGGGTGACGCCACCCACTTGGTGCGGCCAGTAATGGGGGCCGCCGCTGCTGCAGAACCTCCGGGGGTGATGGAATGGCAGCGGGGATGGTATAGTTCCAGTGGGGAGAACTGTATCCCCCGGGGCAGTAAGGGTTAAAGTCTATGGTGAGGTTGTTGTAGCACACTTACTTTGCAGGCTGCAGGGATCTCTCCTCCTGGCTGGTGCTGACAGGCTGGATCTGTAGAGAGGAATGGTCTGCAGCTAGAGACTGACAAGAGAGGCAATTCAGGGTTTTCCAAGGCTTTACTCTGTTGTTCTTTCAAGCAAGTTACAAGTTATTTGCAGTTGTTACACAGTTCAAGTACACGGGTTCGTTCTACTTCTGCAGCCAGGCCTCACTCTCCTGTGACCCCTCACACAGTCTTTTGGTGTCCCTTTCCGGGCTGTTGCATTCTCTTTCTCTATGTTGTGCGACACTGGACAGTATGGCGGTGACTCGGGCTTCTGTGAGTCCTAGTACGTCACTGAGCTGCCTGTCCTTTAGGGTTAGGGATCTCAATCTGGAACTCAGACCCCTCGTCGTGTTATCTGGGGATGCCGGGTGAAATACGGTCCCCTCCAGAGCCGACACTCTACTTAGCCCAGCCTCCAGTAGTCCACAGCACTAGACTACCAGGCTCCTTCTCTCTGTTCCTTCTAGTATATAGGAGGGCTACTCCGCCTGCAGTCAGTTGCTTTAGCTGTGTGTCTAGGGCCCCGGGTTACACCGTCCCTCTCGGCTCTCTCACACTCCTGGGAATCTGACTCTCTGGATGGGCTTTCTCTCTCCTCTGGCTCGCACTGGCTCAGTACAGATTCTGCGCTCCGTCAGTCTTCACTCTTCCAGGCAGTGTGGCTCTCTCCTGCTCAGCTTCAGCTCAATCTCCTGCTGTTCTCTGGCCTTTTCCTGGTCTTTTCAGCTCAGCCTACTGTGGCCTACTGAAGTCCTTCACTCCTCCCCCTCACTATATACTGTCAGTCACCTGACCTCTGGTGTGCCCAACCCACTCCTCTGATCCACCACCCCTCCGATCTCATATAGTTCTAATCTCAGGTCTGGATGTAAACCTCTCTAACACGTGGGTTGTGTGGGCTGTAAGGGTGTTAGTGTTTAACAATGTCCTACCTGCCTGGCTGCAGTTCCCTTTGTGGCCTCCTGGACGCAGGGGCGCCACATTCTCCCGGAATTAAACAGCGGGTCCTCGCGCGACTCGACATGGATTACCCTGAAAACATTTTTAGTTTTAAACAACAATAACATTAAGGATTCTTGGTTTCTTCCCTTCCGGGAGGCACGATTCTTGTAACGTTGCATTAACTATAAAACTAGTGCATGGGTATATACTCGTCATTACCCTTTTTCTATAAAACACACATTATAAAAGTCATTACTTTGTATAAAAAGTATAAAAGTTCTTCTTTCAAAAGTGCAAAATTCTCAAAAAGCAGCTTCAAAGTTCTGGATTCAAAAAATGCAAAGTCTCATGCATTAACTCTCATGTGCAACTGGTCTTAAAACCAAAGGGGAGCACACAAAGGTGCTCAACTATTTACAGGGAAAGTTTTTATCATATCATCGTCTATGATAGCAATGTTCAGGTAAAACATATAAGACAGACAGGGGAATGCTAGCATTCACTAAGGTAAGGTAGGGGATCAATAAGGAACAATGTACATTCACACTTACAGCATCTTCATCTGTTAAGGACCCGTGTTCATTCCTTCTTCGTTTGTTTCCAGGGTAGCGTCTGCGGTGCTGATTTTCTCTTGGGGAATACCTCCAGGTGCTGCAAGGCGTCGATCAGCAAGTAGCTCTCTGGTGTCTGAGTGATGGCGTCTTTCTTTGATGCTGAGGCCTCAAGGATTACAACAGGATCCGTGTTCACAGCCACGTCCGTGTAGCTTGGTTCCTCAAAGTCATCTCGCACTTCATAGTACTCTGCAGTTGAGGCTTCGTCTTTCTCTTCCTCAGATTGCAAGCAAAGTCTTTTAACCTGAAGGCCGTACGGGCCACGCTCTCCTTGGGCAATTTGGTATGATACCCACTCTCCTATTTCGACTTGTCTGTCGGGATGGTCTGGCAGGAGCTGCTCTTCCACGTCCCTCTTGTTAATAAAGATGTCGTACCTTGCTCCGGGTTCACGAGCGAAGGCATAGCCCCTGGCTTCTACAATTTTAACTATCTGGCCCTCATGCCATGGGGACTTTTGGATTTCGCAGTCTCGGCGGGCTGCATTTTTGGCTTCCTTTTGCATGGGCTACCATCTCCTGTTTCTGCGCTAGCCTCTCGACCTCCTCCTTCTCCCACTTTCTAACACATCTCCGGATGTATTCTTCCCGGGTGATTAATTCTGCAGGGCCTGGTGATCCAGCGGGGTCCCCTATGAAGCCCATGAGATCCTCGCAGTCTCTATCCCGCTCCCACCAGCAGCGGAGCTGCTCCCCTCTCACCTCGGTGGTCGTCGGTGGTGGTATCAGCGGTTGCGGCAGTCTCAGGAACCATTCCGGCAAAGCTCCGAGTGGATCGGCTTCTTTCCAGGGTTTACTCAATACAGCTGGCGGGGTGGTCACATCTACCAGTATCGCTGTACGGCCCTCAGCTTCACTGTCCGCCTGCTCGCGTGGTTCTCTGACCCAGCCGAGTCGCTTAGCCTGGGCCTCATAGCCCTGATGGTGGTCTATATCGATCTGGATCCGGGTCCGATTCTCTTCTTGGGCCCGTGTCATCCGCGGGGGCAGCAGCCGCAATACACCCCTCCGGGTGTCTAGGAAATAGGGACGCTCCTCGCCGCCTTCCGCCATCTCTGCACGGTCACACGGGGTCTCTCCTCGGCCGGGTTCCTCCACGAAAGCAATCTGTGGGCCCTCCGGGATCACGCGTGGTCTTCCGGGTGCAGCGTTCTTCTGTGCGTCCTCCGCTTCCGTCCGCATGTACTGGAATGGCGACGGCTCCTCTTCCGGTTGCTCGCTCCGCCCCCTCCTGATGACGATTTCCTTCTTCTCGGTTCGCGCCAGCTTGTTAGGAGGAGGGTCTAGGGGCGGCGGCTCTTCTTTGAGAGTGACAGCTGGCTCTCCCGGAGTTAAGGAGAGCCAGGGCGGGACCTTCTTTTCGCGCCTTGGACCGTGCCGGCCCACGATGGGAGTTCTGGGAACGCCCCCTCTGCACATGGCGCTAGTCCCTTCTGGCCGCCATTAAGGTCAGATTTGGCGGGAAAAGTTCTGAACACGTTTTCTGGGCGCACGAGGTCCAATTCTTTTAGACCGGGTAGATCCTGTTCGTGACGCCAGGTTGTGGAGCCCCAGGCGGGACGGGGGTACTCGGTACCGGACGGTAGTGGGGAAGTCACGGGTGGCTTGGTCCGGACCGTGTCCCTGGACCCTCACAATAAAGATGGGGAATTATTTACAAGGGGATTGTCACGGGTGACGCCACCCACTTGGTGCGGCCAGTAATGGGGGCCGCCGCTGCTGCAGAACCTCCGGGGGTGATGGAATGGCAGCGGGGATGGTATAGTTCCAGTGGGGAGAACTGTATCCCCCGGGGCAGTAAGGGTTAAAGTCTATGGTGAGGTTGTTGTAGCACACTTACTTTGCAGGCTGCAGGGATCTCTCCTCCTGGCTGGTGCTGACAGGCTGGATCTGTAGGGAGGAATGGTCTGCAGCTAGAGACTGACAAGAGAGGCAATTCAGGGTTTTCCAAGGCTTTACTCTGTTGTTCTTTCAAGCAAGTTACAAGTTATTTGCAGTTGTTACACAGTTCAAGTACACGGGTTCGTTCTACTTCTGCAGCCAGGCCTCTCTCTCCTGTGACCCCTCACACAGTCTTTTGGTGTCCCTTTCCGGGCTGTTGCATTCTCTTTCTCTATGTTGTGCGACACTGGACAGTATGGCGGTGACTGGGGCTTCTGTGAGTCCTAGTACGTCACTGAGCTGCCTGTCCTTTAGGGTTAGGGATCTCAATCTGGAACTCAGACCCCTCGTCGTGTTATCTGGGGATGCCGGGTGAAATACGGTCCCCTCCAGAGCCGACACTCTACTTAGCCCAGCCTCCAGTAGTCCACAGCACTAGACTACCAGGCTCCTTCTCTCTGTTCCTTCTAGTATATAGGAGGGCTACTCCGCCTGCAGTCAGTTGCTTTAGCTGTGTGTCTAGGGCCCCGGGTTACACCGTCCCTCTCGGCTCTCTCACACTCCTGGGGATCTGACTCTCTGGATGGGCTTTCTCTCTCCTCTGGCTCGCACTGGCTCAGTACAGATTCTGTGCTCCGTCAGTCTTCACTCTTCCAGGCAGTGTGGCTCTCTCCTGCTCAGCTTCAGCTCAACCTCCTGCTGTTCTCTGGCCTTTTCCTGGTCTTTACAGCTCAGCCTACTGTGGCCTACTGAACTCCTTCACTCCTCCCCCTCACTATATACTGTCAGTCACCTGACCTCTGGTGTGCCCAACCCACTCCTCTGATCCACCACCCCTCCGATCTCATATAGTTCTAATCTCAGGGCTGGATGTAAACCTCTCTAACACGTGGGTTGTGTGGGCTGTGAGGGTGTTAGTGTTTAACAATGTCCTACCTGCCTGGCTGCAGTTCCCTTTGTGGCCTCCTGGACGCAGGGGCGCCACAGACTCTAAACCAGACACGTCTGGCAATGATCTGAACTTCCTAAGCGACGACCTATGGAAGATATTACGGGTACAAAGCACTGGGGGAATGGCTAGCTGGAACAATACAGGGTTGCAAATGGCTGAAATTTTAAACGGACCAAGTACTCCAGTAGTAGGAGCACCAGCTGCACACTTCCACCTTACGTGTTTTGACAGCACCCACACATAGTCACCCACACTCAGGTCTGGACCTGGTCATTTATTGCCATTCCCGCGGTCACAGACAGAAAGTTCACTCTCCGGGGAAAAATGGCAGAGATGGTTCCCGGTTTTGTTTCGGGAACCTTTTTCATCAAGGGCTTAGTGGGGGTAATCACCTTCCACCGAAAACACTTCTCAGAATAACACCTGAGTCAACCATCAATCTGAGGTGCTGGCAGGGTTTTACTCCTATCCTTCAGTGGGTGATTAACCACCATCGGTGGAGACATAGGGGCAGGCCCGATCAACACGGCAGACACAGCAGCACTCCTGTGCTTATTCACATGGGAGGTCTGCATCTGAGAAGCGGAGTTAGAACAGTATGAACAGACCCTAATGAATTGATCAGGTTGACCCCAAAAGAAACACGACCGCCCAACCTGATGACCTGCAGATGAGTTAGTACAAGACTCCGCAGTCCCCAACCGCATAAGAACATCAGAACCCACACGTGTAACCTCCACAGCAGGGATGGTCACCGGGGGCAGAGTCAGAACTGGTCTCTCTCTTAGGCGTCTGTCCAACCTAATAGTGAGCACCATTGCCGCCTCCAGTGTCTCGGGAGCAGCGTACTGAGTCATGGTGTCTTGTAACTGATCTGACAACACCAGACAGAACTGACTCCTCAAAGCAGGGTCATTCCATTGAGTGTTAGTGGCCCACCTCCTGAACTCAGAGCAATACTCCTCGGCCGGTCGTGCTCCCTGCCTGAGCTTACGTAGTTTAGACTCAGCAAGGGAGACGGCATCAGGGTCACCATACACCAGGGCAAGAGCTGCAAAAAACTCGTCTACTGAGCGCATGGATGGAGAATCGGTTAGCAGAGAGAAGGCCCAGCCTGGGGATCTCCCTTAAGAAGGGAGAGTATAATCCCTACCTGTTGTTCCTTGCTCCCCGAAGAACGAGGACACAACCTGAAATATAGTTTCAGCAGGGGCGTAACTACCGGCATAGCAGACGTAGCAGTCGCTTTGGGGCCCGGCCCTTGTGGGGGGCCCGGACCCAGCGCCGCTACGCTGCTATCCGGTCAGCTACAGGCCCCCCCCAGTAGGTATATACAGGCCCCCCACTCCTCTGCTGCACACGTCACCTGTAAAGGAATACATCATACTTACTTATCTCTGCCGGCTGCTGCCGCCGCTCTGCACCGCGCTCCGTCTTCATCCAGCTTCTTCCTGGTTGTGACGTCATTGCCTGCACCCGGCGGTCACAACCAGGAAGAAGCTGGATGAAGACGGAGCGCGGTGCAGAGCGGCGACAGTGGCAGCCGGCAGAGATAAGTAAGTATGATGTATTCCTTTACAGGTGACGTGTGCAGCAGAGGAGGAGTGGGGGGGGGGCCTGTATATACCTACTGGGGCCTGTATATACACACTGGGGGCCTGTATATTCCCACTGGGGCCTGTATATACACACTGGGGGCCTGTATATTCCCACTGGGGGCCTGTATATACCTACTGGGGCCTGTATATACACACTGGGGGCCTGTATATTCCCACTGGGGCCTGTATATACACACTGGGGGCCTGTATATTCCCACTGGGGGCCTGTATATACCTACTGGGGCCTGTATATACACACTGGGGGCCTGTATATTCCCACTGGGGCCTGTATATACACACTGGGGGCCTGTATATTCCCACTGGGGGCCTGTATATACCTACTGGGGCCTGTATATACACACTGGGGGCCTGTATATTCCCACTGGGGGCCTGTATATTCCCACTGGGGCCTGTATATTCCCACTGGGGGCTTGTATATTCCCACTGGGGGCTGTATATACCCACTAAGGCCTGTATATACCCACTGGGGGCCTGTATATACCCACTGGGGGCCTGTATATACCCACTGGGGGCCTGTATATACCCACTGGGGGCCTGTATATACTCACTGGGGCCCTGTATATACCCACTGGGGCCCTGACTGTATATACCCACTGGGGGCCTGTATATACCCACTGTGGGCCTGTATATTCCCACTGGGGCCTGTATATACCCACTGGGGGCCTGTATATTCCCACTGGGGCCTGTATATACCCACTGGGGGCCTGTATATACCCACTGGGGGCCTGTATATACTCACTGGGGCCCTGTATATACCCACTGGGGAGGCTGCTGTATACCACTGGGGCTGCTGTATATACTGCTGGGGCCTGTATATACCACTGGGGAGGTTGCTGTATACCACTGGGGCTACTGTATATACTGCTGGGGCCTGTATATACCACTGGGGAGGCTGCTGTATACCACTGGGGCTACTGTATATACTGCTGGGGCCTGTATATACCACTGGGGAGGCTGCTGTATACTACCACTGGAGAGGCTGCTGTATACCACTTTGCTGGGGGCTGTATACCTATTCTGGGGTCCACCCTCGGCTTATACACGAGTCAATAGGTTTTCCCAGGTTTTGGGGGCAAAAGTAGGGGGGTCGGCTTATACACGAGTATATACGGTAAACTGGGTGGCGTCAGCCTGTTAACACTGATTCGGTAAGGGGGTGTGTCTTGAAGGGGGCGTGTCATTGGGGGCGTGTCTTGGAGGGGGCCCCGTTCAAAAGTTTGCTATGGGGCCCTGCCAGTTCTAGTTACGCCCCTGAGTTTCAGGCTTCTCTAAAAACAAAAAATGTATCCCTCCCCCCTGAAAATCGGTCAGCAAGGGAGATATTAGGTTCTGGTACAGCCAGCTTGTGAACTGCAGCAAGATACCCAATCACTTCTTAAAGCTGATGCACCCCCTGGTTCCGCAAGTTAGAAACCTCCTGAGAAAGTTCCTCCCCCAGGTGCGCAAAAGCTCGAGTTGACATAGCGGCTCCGGAGAAAAAATAGTCGGTGGCTGATTATGTCACGTTGGGGGTGCCCAGAAGTTGGATGGAACTGCGTGTAGGGAGTCAGGGGAGCCTGTTCTTGCCTGGATACTGGGGTCCTTGACTCGCCCTGTACTCGGAGGTACCTCTGTAGGTGAGGAGGTCCAAGCCCCCAGCCTAAGACCCTAAAACTCCTAAGAAGCCCTAGGAATAAGGCCCCTACTTCCACCCACGGACCACGGAACCCAGCAACCTCCAATGGGAAAACCAGCAGCAGCTTGAGATCACATCTGCACTCCAGGGTCACAGAATAGCAGTAAACTGAATCAGCGACAATCAGCTGGATGTGAGCTGATCCATTTAAGGCTGTGGGGTGGGGAGCAACAAGCCCAGACACGCCCCTCAGCTTACCTAAGCATTCACACACACACACCTGCTACTACATGTTCCGCTCATTAACCTCATTTACTCACACTATGCAGGGAAAAAAAAGGCTTCATTAAAACCTACAGAAGCAGCACTTCCATACTACAAGGCAGTCAATACGTGACAAAAAGCATAGCATGGCTGCTGCAGTCCCTAGCGTGGTGCATATGAAGTAGTAGGATGAAGGGTTAAAAACCACACTGCCGTATTCCAAGAGACATCAAAGGGTGAATATAATATTGATTTATAAGTCAACGCATTTCAGTGCTACCTGGCCTCTTCCTCAGGACAAATCAATATCGTATTGCCATGTTTCAGGGCGTTTTATGGAGTTTTGAAATGTGTTGACTTAAAAATGAATATTATAACTCAAACAAACTCAGATATTTCCTGGTTGTTATCAAAGGAGTGTCTTAACCTGCATCAAGTATGTCACAAAAAGACTAAGTACCAGTTTTATAGTTTTGCAGTAGCAAATCTAAATATTTTATTAAGTCTAAATTTGCACAAGCATACAACATCTCAATAAAAGGGACAGGTAAGAGGAGACGAAGAGGTAGGAGAAAATGACACCCTGAGGGACCAGCTACATTGCATGTAACAGTGAGTGATGGCCAAATTCAGATTAGGCTTGGGGCCGAAGACTGCAGGACAATAAAAGTCTAAAGGTCTACAAAAAATGCATGTATATAGTGCAGAAGTCACATCTCATAGCTGAAGCCCATACTGACACAAAGCTAGCCAACAGTCCACATAGCCTCAAAGGTATACAACATAAGGGCACTCACCTATTGTTTAAGGTCGTCAAACCGAAGGGTCTCAGGGTGTCACACCTACATGTTTCGTGTCATTGGGCACTTTATCAGGGGGTGGGGATAGTGTATATGTCGAGCCCACTGGGACGGGGGTACTCGGTACCGGACCGGGTCTGCTACTGGGGAAGTCACGGGTGGTCCTGGTCCGGACCGAGTCCCGGGCCCTGGCAATAATAAGGGGGTATTTACAGGGGAAATGTCAGTCGTGACGCCACCCACAGTGTGCGGCCAGTAATGGGGCCGCCGCTGCCGCAGAACCTCTGGGGATGATGTAATGGCAGCAAGAATGGAATAGTTCTCCGTGGGCAGAACTGTGTTCCCCGGGGCAGTGATGATTAAAGTCTATTGTGTAGTGTGCAGGCCTGGTGCTGGGTGCAGTACACTTACTGTCCAGATGCTGCAGGAATCCTCCTTCAGTGTCGGAGCCTGCACGCTGTGGCTCTCCAGTTGTAGGGCTGCTGCAGACCTGTATGAAGGGAGTAGTATTCAGGGAGAGACAGACAAGAGAGTCGTATTTAGGGTTCACTGTGTTTACTTCTCCAGTTCTCAAGTTCAAGTTACAGTTCAGTACAGTTCTCAGTTAGTTACAAGTCTTTGTTCAGTTCTCAGTACACGGGCTCACTCTCCCCTCCGGGTTCCCTTTACTCTCTGCAGCCAGGTCTCTCCTCTCTGTGACCCCTCACTCTGTCTCTGTGTCGTTTCCGGGCTGTTGTTTCTCTCTGCTTCTGTGTTCGCTTGATGTGCATCTCCGGACAGTATGGCCATGACTCGGGCCCCTGTGGATCCTCCTGGTTGTCACTGAGCTGCCTGTCCTTTGGGGTAGGGACCCTAACGTGTAGTTGTGGTCCCCCATCGGTTGTCTGAAGATGCCGGGTGAAGCTATGGTCCCCTCTAGAGCCGACACTCTACTCAGCCTAGCCTCCAGCAGTCCTCCCGTGTGAGGCTCTACCAGGCTCTCTCTACTGTGTCTTCAAGTATCATAGGAGGGCTACTCCGCCTGCAGTCTGGTCGTCTCGGCAGTAGTTCTAGGGCCCGGCATCACCGTCCCTCTCTTCCCTCACATTCCTGGGGTGCTGGCTTCGGACGTGCTTTCTCTCTGCGGCTTGCACTGGCTCTGTTCAGATTCTGCGCTCCTACACCCCACTTTGCCAAGACGTGTAATCTCAGTCTTTTCATCTCAGCCTACCTCGGCCTACTGACTCCTTCCTGCTCCCCCTGCCCTATATCTACCCTCTGTCACCTGACTACATGTTTGCCCACCCACTGCTCTAAATCCACCACCCCTCGCCTGCCTAGAGTTCCTAGGCTCCGGGTTGGGTGCTGCCCTCTACTGTACGTGGGTTGTGTGGGCAGTGAGGGTGTTCAACTGTCGTCCTACCTGCCTGGCTGCAGTTCCCTTTGTGGCCTCCTGGTGGCTGGGGCGCCACATATACTTATATATCCGCGCAATCAGAGCACAAGGGGCCGCACATCATTGTGAGGGTACAGTTAGGAAGCAATACGGTGACGTGTGGTGCTCCTGCGGAGACCCTAGGGAGGAAAACACCTCCTATGATATCACAGACGCAGGGAACTGCCGGCCTGGAAATCTGCATCACCGCAACTTCCGGCCACGTCCTGCGCATGCGCAGACATGGCCACCGCCATTTTAAGTACTTGCACAACTAAGGGCAAATTGTTAGTACTCTGATTGCGCCACACAGGATGCTCAGAGTACAGACAGGACTCCCCAGACATCTAAATAGGACATAAGCTGATGGGACACATCAGAAGAGTCCCAAAGGAGGGCATAGAATTACCTCATAGGCACCAGGGGTCCAATATCCTCATAATAGTAATAAAGGATGTGTACATAATAGAGCACATATGCTCAGGCAGCAGTAAATTACAGTAGCAATTACACAGAAGGGGAAAGAAAATACACATATTGCTAAGAGAGATAGGAAGACATAGGAAATTCATACTAAATACTCAACAGCGTAAGGACATATATCAATAATATCATTTTTAGCAAGAGATCAAGAAGTTGATGTCTCTGCAAAAAATCCAAATGGCCGCAGTCATATATATGGCAGGCTTCCCAATCTCTCATAGATTTTGTTAATTCCTCTTCATAAGGGTATAAGTATGACTAAGGTGAAAATGTGAATACAAAAATAAACAAGAGAAAAAGACACAGTTTCTTGCGCTATTTTGGAGCGCACAGGAAAACGCTGTGACACGCCACAGGGTTATGTGGACTCGGGTATCTAGGCCCTCAGCTGCGGTTGGGATGTCACTGGTGGCATGCCCAGATCTGTGGCCCTGGTGGTCGGCTTTAAAAAGGGGGAATTGAAATAGAGATAAACAAAAATTTGTCATGACGCCACCTGTGGCTTCTGGTGACTGCACCAGCGCTGCGTGGGCCCTCCAGGGATGATGGATGGGCAGCTAGGTGTTGAAGCTCCCCACAGGCGGAGCTGGATCCCTGGGTAGTTTGGTGATGATGATGAGGGATGGAGCAGGAATTTGGCCAAGCTGTGAAGTAATGGGACAATCTCTGTGATGGCAGGGGCGAGGTTGAGGAATTGACACACACACCACAGGTTGTTTCTCTACCTTTTACTGATGGTTCAGCAGGTAAAAGTCCAGGTACTGAAGGGTGGTCAAGAGGCACTTCTGGATCTCCACCGTGAGTGGGTATAATGCCTCCTTGTCTCTTTCCTTGTGTGTATGAAGCCCCTGCCCCATGTGAAACTTGGCTGGCCTCCTCTGCTCTCCTATCACCTGTGCTGTTGTTGGGAAGCCCACGATGGACTGCCGCTGTTCCTCTCTCCACGGTAAATCGGTATTCTCTGCTGGGCTAGGTGCTCTCCGGCAGACTTAGTCTCCGGTGTCCGGGATGCTTTCTGGAGTGAACCAAAGATGGCTCCTCGGTCCCCAATTTGCTCTTTCTCGACTACTCTGAAGGCTGTTCAGGGTCACTGGCTCAGGCCTAGTGTGGCACCGACCACCAGAACGTCTTTACAGCTCTTCTAGCATCTGTACACTCTAACTAACTCCGCTCCCAGCACCAGTATTTGTAGGGGATCTTGCCTAAGACCAGCAAGTTTAGCTCCTTATACTGTGCTGGGGTGGAAGGTGTTGTTTGTGTCGGTGTACCCACTGTGGAAACCCATCCGTGCTGTAAGTGAGTCTGTGGTTACCTGTAGCAACAGGGTGCTACATTCCCCCCTAGGTAAGATCAGTACTCCTGGACTGAGAAACATTTTTGATTAACACACATATAATAACGGATAAGATATTTATAGAGTCTCAAAATCAAAAATTTACAAAAAACACTAAAGAAATGGTAAAATAGGTACAGTCCATATGGTGCTAGTCCATCCACTGCAGGCTGGAAAAAGTAATTTTTTGTCACAACCAGTTCTGTGATCATGGTCCTTTTAAAGTTGAAAACAGGGGGAAAAGTTCCAGGGAAAGCTGTTTGTTAAGAGTTTATACAGTAAAGTCTCTGTACGCTCCGGGTAAAAGGGATTACGTCTTTCAAAAAGTTCAACAAGTTGAATAAAGTCTGTACAGGCAAAGTATCTGTAGGCTTAAATGTTCAGGATACATAACACTTACTACGGGTGCCTCGGCGTAGGAGTCCTAGGTACTAAAGGGGTCTCTACTGGTCATAAGCACTGTATGCCTCCTGGCCCTGGGGTCACCTATTGGCCCAGATATTGCTCTCCCTAGATAACTCCTTATGCCAACTCCACTCACCCCTCTTTCTGATGTTGTGTACCTGGTGTGATCTGTTTTGGCCTACTCTTCACCCTTCTGTACACTACTATTTATATTTTCATTTTTACAAGTGATGCTATTTACAGGTTACTTTTCATTGTGTTTTTACATGACATTCATTGTGCCCAATCTCCATACTTGGACGGATGATGACCACGTGTGCGGCGACTAGATCTACGCACTACTGGTGTGGATGTCTCAGGTGATGTGTCTGGAGAATGCAATGTGGGTAAGTCAGGTAAGCGTCTGCGTGGCCTTAGTCTAATTACAGGACTAGCAGGTGCACCAATTGTAGGATCCTCTGGTTCTTTGACAACGAGTGTTTCTTCCTGAATTCGCTGGATTATTTCTGGAGATTGATAGAAGTTGAGTAATGGCACTATTACTGCTCCTTCATGTTGGGGCCAATCTATAGGGAAGTCTCCAAGTATTGTGGATATGACTTTCTGTTTTGGTTCTTCATATTGGGTTAAGGGTGTATAGGTTTCTTTTGCTTCCTTTTCTGGAAGGTCTTAAAGGTCTTGGGTCTACCATGCTTCTGGGCATTTCTTCAAATGATCTCTGGAGACTGTTTGAGTTTTTTTCCCACCATTTTTACTAATAAGACAGACCTTGATGTTGTCAAAGTTGGAATTCAGAACAGTGTAGGGTTCTTTTTCCCATTGGTCATCCAGTTTATGTCTTCTCCTTTTTCTCTTTAATACAATACTTCCAGGTAGTATTGGTTATGCTGTTGCACTTTTGTTGAAGTTTCTCTCTTGTCTTTGTCTGGATTTTTCAAGACTGTCTTCAACGCAAGCTTGGACTTGTCTGTATTGCTCTAGATGGTTAGTGTTCCAGTCAAAGGTGGAAGTATCTGCTTTTGGTTCAAGGACTCCTAGTTCCAAATCTACTGGTAGTTTGCCAACACGTGCTCTCATGAGATATGCGGGTGTACAGTTGGTAGGGCTCACTGGGATGTGATTGTACATGTCTACCAGATCAGGCAATTTTTTTGGCCATTGGTTCCTTTCTTCAAGAGGCAATATCTTCAGCATGTCTATGACAATGTTATTCATCTTTTCACATAACCCATTGGACTGAGGGTGATATGGTGTAGTTCTGATCTTTTTACAGCCATAGAGGTGAAAGAATTCTTTAAAGGGAACATGTCACCTGGATCTAATCCCCTACACTATCACTACCTGTCCCTGCACCTTCCTAGCTGCTCCCTATCTATCCCTCTCTGAGCTAAATCCGCCCTATAAAACAGCAGAAAAATAACTTATAACTTACAGAAGTCCCTGAGGCTGGGGACTGAAAAGGCGGCCCCAGGCTCCATTCTGCCCCTCCTCGATGCAGCAGCACATACCCCGCTGGGCGGCGTTATTCTTTCTTCATCGCCGCCTCCTCCATTTGGAATCTCCCGCCTGCTTTACACCTATCATGTTGTGGTGATGCGACCTCGATGTGTCCCCTGACCGGGACACAGCATATGGGAGATTGTATCTTCTTCTCGGTAGCAGCACACAGGGTTAGCTGCTGATGGAGCTGAGTGCTGATTGAAAGCACTGACACCCAGGTGTGCAGGTGAATAGGAGATGATATGAGCTGCCCTGGGCTGTGGGGAGGGGGTGGAGTGTGTCAGCACAGCAGCAGGAGCTGCTGTGTAGAGATCTGTGTGAAGATTTTACACAGCCTGTGAGCTCTGTCAGAGTGGACGTTCATGAGGCTAATGAGCGGACGGTGAGGAGTAGGGATGAGCGAGTATACTCACTACTATTCGGTATTCGCCGAATAGTAGCAATATTCGGGCTACTCTCTACTCTCCGAGTACTTATGAGTACTCGGGAGTAGCGAGTAGTCCTAATACTTTCGCAGTGTATCCATAGATACACTGTGCAGAGCAAATTTCTGTTGAAGCAAGAATAAAACTTCACCCATGCAATTGATAACAACGTTTGTACCAAGAATAATGTAACCCTCACTCTAGTAAGTGGATCACCATTAGAAGCATAGATAGTAAGGTCTAAGGTGGGTGGTTGAGTTCATCATATGAACAGAATTGCTTATAAAGAATATAGGGGAAGGTGGTCACCTGTGACCCAGTGTCCAGCAAAGCAGGTGTTGATATGACGTCTAGTATGATGGACAGGAACGGTCGCTGTCCAATGTACGCATCATACCAGTCAGCTGGGCCCTGTTGAGCTACTCCTGAAGTTCGGCCCTGGCCCCCAGGTCTTATTGCAGCAACGACAGATGGGTTCTCCTGTGGAGCTGTAGAGGTCGGTGGTTCTCCCTCTGGGTGACGCGGTCTTCCTTCCTCTCATCCACGGGACGTCCTCCGGGCTGTTAGCAAGCTGGATCAGAGGTTGGGGTTTAGGCTGTGGCTTTGGCCCCTGCAGCAGCCATAGGGCTTCTATTACCGTATCAGGTTTTTACTCATCTGGCTAATCTCTAAGCACAAAGAGTCAATTTCTCAGACTTGGTAGACTAACCACTGCTTTCAGCTGCAGATACGGGTACGGGTGTTGTTGTAGCCGGAGCCTTGCCACTGCGCCACCGCAGCTTCAGGAGTCTCCACTGGCTGTAACTCCTTTATGGTCATGTCACACCACCTGATGAAGACTGTTTTATACAACTGAAACGCGTAGTCGTTTTTAATAAGGGGATCCTACACATTTGCGCCCCTTTTCCTTTTTGTTTTGCATGGTCACTTCAGGGTGATTCTCGGGTCTGCAGAAGTGCTGTCGTCGTCGCTGGACGTGGGAGACATTTTTGGGGCCCCCCTAGTGAATCACAACCAGTCTCTAAACAGTTAAACAGTTTTTGAACCCCGTAGGCAGGGGGTTAAGCGTTCAGGAATTTCTGGTTTAAGCCGCTGTGCTTCAGAAGTATTCGGCAGAGCGAGGGGCGATGTTTTGGTTTTGCGCTCTGAAAGAAGTCACACGCCGTTTTCTTCCCGCTCCACGGCACAGTAATGGTGGCTCAGTTTAACAGTCACAAATACAGTTTTCAAACATGGCACACAGTACCCGGTAGCATTGGGCACGGGATCCTGTTTGTGATGCCACGAAAGGCTATGACGCACCCCAGGGTTATGTGGACTCGGGTATCTGGGCCCTCAGCTGCGGTTGGGATGTCACTGGGGGCCTGCCTAGACCTGTGGCCCTGGTTGTCGCCTTTAAAAAGGGGGAATTGAAATAGGGATAAGTAAAAATTTGTCATGACGCCACCTGTGGTTCCTGGTGACTGCACCAACAGTGAGTGGGTATAATGCCTCCTTGTCTCTTTCCCCATGTTTGTGAAGCCCCTGCCCGTGTGAAACTTGGCTGGCCTCCTCTGCTCTCCTATCACCTGTGATTTTGTTGGGAAGCTCACGATGGACCTTCGCTGTTCCTCTCTCCGCGGTGCCTGGCCCCCTTGTTGTTATTCTCTGCTGGGCTAGGTGCTCTCTGGCAGACTCGGATGCTTTCTGGAGTGAAACAAAGATAACTCCTTGGTCCCCAATTTGCTCTTTCTCCATTCTCTCCTCGCCTTCCTACCCCACTCTTGGGCCCTGCACGACTACTCTGAAGGCTGTTCAGGGTCACTGGCTCGGGTCTAGTGTGGCACTGACCACAAGAACGTCTTCACAGCTCTTCTAGCTTTTGTACACTCTAACTATCTCCGCCCCAGCACCAGTATTTATAGGTAAGCTTGCCTAAGAGCAGCAAGTTTAGCTCCCCCTACTGTGCTGGGGTGGACGGTGTTGTTTGTGTCTGTGTACCCACTGTGGAAATGTGGCGCCCCTCATGGTCAGGCATCACACCGGGGTATTGCACTCGTAAAAGTGTAGTAATATTCCCCAACTGCATGTGGATGCTGGGCTAGTGGGTGGGACCCATTCCTCCACTCCCACATTAGAGTAGTGGTCGGAGGTTACTCCTGGGAGGGAGATTTAGTCACCTCTAGAGGGAGTCAAAGAGTTAGTGAGAGTTAGTGAAGAGTTGAGTTGGAGTGCGGAGCGAGTCGGGAGGTCGAACAGGACAGCTCCAGGCTGATGCTGAGGAAAGATGAAAGGGGATCCTGAAGGGATCCTGAGAGAGGGTGCCTGATGCGTGAGCCTGGGCCCGAGAGTGAAAGGGGGAACCCCAGTGACCATACTCCAGGGAGCTTCCCCAGTCCACCACGGGAACACCGGAACCGAGGACACGGCCAGAGTCCAGCTCTAAGGTTGTCAACCGGCTGCTACGGTCTGTTCACCGGCTGCAGCACCCTGCCACAGGGAACGGTCCACCTGCTTCTTCACTGCGAGGGAGGGGAGCCCCTAAAGTTCCTTCAAGGACTAAATGGGTCTGGACTAATCCTTGGTGGGGAAGAAAGGACACAGGTTCGTCAACTAAGGCATACCACGGGTACCTCCATACCACCTGGCATCCACTTGCAGCCACCCGTAGAGCTATCTGTTTGTTTAACATCATGCTGAGCTGTGGACATTGTATACTGCTGCTGACTGTTTACAGTAAAGTACCCAGGAGAGTGACTTTGCCTCCGTGTCTTTGTGCTACCAAAATTCAACCTTTTTGCTTACAGCAACGCTGCCCCGGAGGATCAGCCCCACCTGTAGGGAGCTTTGCCATCCTTGCCGCAATACCATCGCCCTCCACAGGACTGTGGTGGCTCTGATGATCCCTCACCAGGTACTACAGGTGGTGTCACTAGACAACAAACTCTTTTCCCTTGTACATAACCCCTCTTTGAAGTGTCACCCAGGCCACGGGCTCAGGCACCGCCACCCGTGACATCCCCGTGAACCCTTCTGAGCCTAATACTAGAGTACCCCCCGGGCCTGGGGCTCGACAGAAACTCATTTGTGCTGTAGGTGAGTCTGTGGTTTCCTGTAGCAACAGGGTGCCACAGCTGCAAACCCCATTATCCTGTGCACTTCAAAATAGCGTGAGATTTGATACTTCCTTACTTCTGTGTCAAGTGGCAGCATGCACTGTAAGTCAACCATAGGAATCAATTGCCAGCATTAGCACAGCACTACAGAACATTAAGGCTGCGTTCCGCCTGCAGAATTCTAAATTTTTTCATGGATCCCTCAGCAAAAAGTCTGATGCTAATGTGACCCTACCCTTACAGGGCTGTATCTGGTACTTTTACTGCCCCTCAGAATCTCTCTCTTCCGACCACTGTCATGCCTTCTGAACCATCTGATGTATCTTTGAGCCCCTCCAAACCTGTTGTAACACTTCCTGACAAATTTTCGGGGGAAAAAGACCAGTTCAGAGTTTTGAAGGAGAGTTGTGAATGATTGTTTACCGTGTGCCCTCGGTCATCTGGGAATGAGTCACAGCGGGTGGGAATAATAATGCCACTTTTTGGGGGGGGGCCTGGGCTCAGATTTGGGCATTTTCTCTACCCTCTTTTGCTCCTGAATGTGTTTCTGTGGACACCTTTTTTGATGCTTTAGGACACATCTATGATGAACCTGACAGGGTCAAGTTGGCAGAGACAAAGATCATAAACCTAACCCAGGGGAACCGCACAGCAGAAGATTATTGTATACAGCTCTCAGGTGACAATTCTTCAGGAGTCTCTAAAGGATGCTCTGGCTCTACATGCTCCACCTGGTTGTTTGGTGGAGGCCATGACTAAGGCTATCTACATGGATGGGAGGATGTAGGAGAGACGCAAGGTTCAACAAGAGGTTTTATTTTGTCCACCTGGCCCGGTTCATTTACCTGAGATGGAACCTATGGAAGTTGGAGCTGCCAGGTCAAGGGTTAATCAGAGGAGACACCATCTGGAACTTGAACTGTGTCTCTATAGTGGCTGAGTTGAACTTTTCTTAAAATATTGCTTGACATGACCTGCAGCAAACAAGCCGTTGGGAAATGCCTCAGTCTTGGTGATTGTCGAGGAGTTCATTCACACTTACTGTACAGGTAGCCTTTAACTCCTTAGATAAAGTGTTGTTGAATGCTGAAGTTCTCTTTCAAAATCAGTGTCTGTCAACATTTGCCTTTATTGACTACGGATCCACTGTTAATTTAATTGATTCAGAACATAGAAGGTCCTATTCAAATCATGGCCATTGATAGAACACCGTTGCTCAAAATTCTGATTCAGTTAGTTACTGTGGAGTTCACACTCAAGGTGGGGTCTCTTCATATGGAATTAATTTCCTGTTATGTTTTGGACAATTTACCTGCTGGAATTTTTTTGGGTATTCCTTTGCTGCATATGCACAATCTGATCTTTGATTGTTATCAGAAATATATTGTCAACTGGGGTCCTAAGGGTATGTGCCCACAGGATGTTTTTCCAGCAGTCCTGAACACAACAAAACCAGTACTGGTTTCAAAGATCTCTAGAGTCCTTGCCAGGAGATTTTCTGTGTTCAGGTCCTGCGTTTTTATTGCGTTTTTGCGTGTTTTTTCTGCGGTTGGGATGGTGTGTTTTTTCAGCATTTTTGCCATTGTCTGCAGCAAAAGCGTAGGAAAGCTGGAACATGATCAATCTTTCCCATCTGCAGCAAAACCGGAGGAATTTGACAGTATTTAACACTTGCAAAACCAATGTGTGGGCACAACGTTTCTCTGAAACATATTGGGTTTGCAGGGAAGCCCAACTTCAGGAACAAATTAACATACGTTAGCATAAAACCAAGGGTACACTGCATGCAGAAAACACAGCAAAAAGCAGGAAAAACGCCCTGTGTGCATATGCCCTTATTGTATCGAAAAATGTCATAAAGGTATGCATGTTTGCTCTGTTAGTTAGGAGTGTCTTCTGGAGTACCTGAAAGACTTTGGAGATGGTTTTTCGGAAAAAGAGTGTGAGATCTTACCTGCTCACCATCCCTATGACTGGTCTATTACCGTATTTTTCGCATTATAAGACGCAATTTTGTTCCCCAAAATTTTGGGGGAAAGTGGGGGGTGCGCCTTATAATGTGAAACAATACTTGTGTGGTGGGGGGGGGCTGTGGAGCGGTGTTCGGGGGCTCTGAGGAGGCTGCAGGAGGCTGCAGCAGCGGCCCCGTGATCACGTGGGGCCGCTCATTATCTCCTGTAATATGCACTGCTTCCCACTGTCAATCACCAGCGGGAGCAGCCCATACTACAGGAGAGGGACCGCAGCCGGCGACTGCGGTCCCGTGTGGATAGTCAGTGCTTTCCACGCAATGAAAGCGTGGAAAGCACTGACTATTCCAGGGAGCACAATCATACTCACCGCTCTCCTGGCTCTCTGCTGTCACGGCCATCCCCGCTGTCTTGCCGGCATCCGGGTCCTGTGAGCATCGCTGCAGAGTGACGTCATCACCTGCGCACTGCTCACAGTACCCGGATGCTGCCACAGCACAGAGAGCGGTGATAGCGCGGACGGCGAGGGAGCGAGGAGAGGGGTGAGTATGACATTCTTTATTATTTTAAATGTGCAGCAGCCTAATGGGGACTGTGTGCCAGCACTATATGGGGACTGTGTGCAAGCACTATATGGGGACTGTGTGCCAGCACTATATGGGGACTGTGTGCCAGCACTATATGGGGACTGTGTGCCAGCACTATGTGGGGTGTGCCAGCACTATGTGGGGTGTGCCAGCATTATGTGTGGTGTGCCAGCACTATGGGGAGTGTGCCAGCCTTATGGGGAGTGTGCCAGCCCTATGGGGAGTGTGCCAGCCCTATGGGGAGTGTGCCAGCCCTATGGGGACTGTGTGCCAGCCTTATATGGGGACTGTGTGCCAGCCTTATATGGGGACTGTGTGCCAGCCTTATATGGGGACTGTGTGCCAGCCTTATATGGGGACTGTGTGCCAGCCTTATATGGGGACTGTGCCAGGATGGGGGGACAGTGTGCCAAAATGAAGGCTATGTGGGGGATATATATACCAGTTTGGAGGACATATATATAAGACGGACACTGGCATTAAAATGTGAACCCCATTTAACATTAAAAATGATTTTTCCTCTTTTCCTTCATCAAATGTGGGGAGTGCGTCTTATAATCCGGTGCGTCTTATAAAGCGAAAAATACGGTAATCTCATTCCTAATGACATGTCTGGCCCTGAGCGGACAGGCATGATAGTCATACTAGACCTTCCTCATCGCCGGTAGCTGCCAGATGCTTTTTTGTTAAAAAGAAAGATGGAGGTCTCTGACCCTGCCTTGATTTCTGAGAACTGAACAAAATAATGGTTAAAAATACTTATCCGCTTCCACTTATCCCTTATCTATCTAATCAGCTTTCAGGGCCAAATAGTTTTCCAAACTGAATCTCAGAGGGGCATATGATCTGGTGCGTATTCATGAGGGTGATGAGTGGAAGAGAGAATTTTTAACATCTGAAGGTCTCTTTGAAAATCTCGTCATACCTTTTATGGGGCCATCACACACGTCAATGTCGTCAGCGATCTGACATTAACAAATGTTTGTGATGTGTCATATGTATGCTTATATGTAAATTGTAGATTTTTTGTGATAAATTGCGCCAAAATTCGGTTTCCTCCCTGTTTTGATGACGTTTTTGATGTCACATGGCCAGGAACACCCACTAATCATTGTTATGATTGTTGCTATATATAAGATCGGTTTTGTGGGATGGAGGTATCCCTGATGAAGGTGCCAGGAGGGCACTGAAACGCCTAGGAGAATAAAGAAGGTTCTGATTTAACACCAACTACTCGTGTATTCATTGATGTGAGTAATCCTGGCAGCGCGGATTGTTGTACACCTCTCTTCCCCAAGTGTCAGACCTGTGTCTGCCCTGAGCCTGCTGAATCCATCTGAAACTTAGTTTCTGGCAGGAGCAGCACATAGCGTTTATGTCATGTAACACTCTGCGCCGCCTGCCTATGCATTGCTATGGTAACCTGATGCTTACCGCACTCGCTGGCTCCACAGAGAAGACATGAAACGAGATTGCAGCTATTTCTTGTGCGCTCTGTAATAGTGCATATCCGGGGATTCTCTGTGGAGATGGCGGGTGCATGAAGCTGCAGGTTGCATAGAGATAAATACACAGGCGGCACACATGCTGTTAACGCCATGCGGTCAACCTCAGGATTTCTAAGTTTTTTGCAAATCCAGCAGGCAAAGGGCTGACGCAAGTCAGACCCTAGCCTAAGGCTAGGGACAGACCTGCATCTGCCGTAGGCCTGGGAAACCGTTAAAAATGTAGAAATTCTCAGGCTGAGCGTTTAGAGTTACCAGCATGTAACGCAATGCGCCGCCCACCTATGTATCCCTATGGCAACCTGAAGATTCGTGCCGCACAAAGCCTGCCAGATTCTGAATGGGAAATTCACTTTGCTGTGCAGACAGTGCGTAAAAATACGCAGTGCTTTTTTGGGAGAAAGCGCAGCTGCGTAAAGAATTGAGATGTCAATTCTTTACGCAGCTGCTCCTGCGTTTTCTCCCTGTGATGTCACAGAGGGGAGGAAGAATCCTGTTTCCTCCTCCCCTCTGTGACAACTGTGACCGCCCATTCGATTTCGCAGTGTATTAATATACACTGCGAAATCTAAATTAAACAAAGGCAAGTGTATGAAAAATAAAAAAGAATGAATACTTTACCTGTCCGACGCCTTTTCCCGGTGTCCGGTGTCCGGTGCAAGCAAGGTGTCTTCTGCCAGGGCCTGCGATGTCAGATGGGCGTTCCTGGTGCTGATTGGCAGCTCGCGGTCATGTGATATGTATCAGATGACCGCGAGTGCCCAATCAGCGCCGGGAACGCCCGTCTGACGTCACCGTCACTGGCAGAAGGTCCTTGGCACCGGACACCGGGAAAAGGAGTCGGACAGGTAAAGTATTCATTCTTTTTTATTTTTCATACACTTGCCTTTGTTTAATTTAGATTTCGCAGTGTATATTAATACACTGCAAAATCTAATGGGGCTGTCACAGAGGGGAGGAGGAAGCAGGATTCTTCCTCCCCTCTGTGACATCACTGCACTTTCTGGGGTAAAAAAAGCGCAGTGTGTGAAAGCCCCTGCGTATTTTGTTGCGCTATTTTGCGAGGCTGAAAAACGCAGCAAAAAAGCGCGCGCAAAAAAAGCGCAACAAAATACGCAATTTGTGAACGCAGCTGATTTCTGTTGCATCTTCAAATCATAATATCCTGTATGCGATTAAATCCTGGTGCTGGAAGAGGCGGGACCATAGGAAAAGCAAAGACCACAGAGGCCGGCGCTATCTTGGGGTTAAATCGCAGAAACAATGCTACTTTGTGCCTGCAGTCCCCACTTTGGAGACTAGATAGATCCCCTCCAGTTGATGCCTGCCCCAGAGGACACAATCTTCCTCACCAACCTAGGTGCCAATGGTGCATCACCGCAATTGGAGCAGCCTATAGAGGAGATGTCTACATTTACATAAATATGTGAGCTGAAGTATGACCAGGCTCCCCGTATTATACCAGAAATGCATTGAGGTCAGTATCCAGTGCTATTCCCGCATGCCTGAAGAGGTCCCACTGGACCATCTTCCTGGTGTATATGATACCCCATCCTTCTGATGTCTGGTGGATCCTCCATCCTTCTAGTATATGATCCACCATCCTTCTGGTAGTTATGATCCTACATCCTTCTGGTCTATATGATCCTCCAATCCTTCTGGTAAATGTAATCCCACATCCATCTGGTATACTTTATCCCCCATCCTTCTGGTGTATATGATTCCCCCATCCTTCTGGTGTATATGATTCTCCCATCATTCTGGTATATATGATCCCCAATCCTCCTACGGTATCTAATCCCCCATTCTTCTGGTGTATGTGATCCTCCATCCTTCCAGTGTATATGATCCTCCATTATTCTAGTATATGATTCACCATGCTTCTGGTATATATGATCCCACATCCTTCTGGTATACATGATCCTCCAGGCTTCTGGTGTATATCATCCCATATCCTTCTGGTATACTTGATTCTCCATCCTTCCAGTGTATATGATCCTCCATCCTTCTAGTGTATATAATCCTCCATCCATCTGGTATTTGTGATCTCTCATCCTTCTGGTATATATCACCCCTCTCTTTCTGGTATATATGATCCCCCATCCTGGCACACTAAAAGAAAAATATATGATTACCCTCACCTCCCATCACACACCAGCACCACAATGTCCTGTTTTCTTGTTCTGGCATCTAATTCTGATCATGTGAGCGGTGCACAAACTGATGATGTCACTGTTTTGCACCACTCAACACACTGTCATATGCTGGCACAAGACGATAAAGTTGCGGTGCTGGGAGTGATAGGAGGTGAGTATGATCATCCATCACCTGGATATTAACTGCTTACTACGCCAATAATGATGCGTGACAAGCAGTGAATATTCACACAGATTATCTCCCTTGCTGCAGATACAGCCGCTGATCACGTGTACTGGCTGTTTAAGGTGATGTAATATGCGCCGCTCCCCTCAACCACCTCTCAGCACCAGCTTCAGTGCTGAGTGGTTATGGTCAAGGGGATGCGTAACCACCAACTGCTTCTGCAGCCTGCTCCTGCCTCCAGTAACCACTCCACCACATCTGCCCCCCCCCCCCCACAGCCAGATACCATATATCTGGACTATAAAATGCACTCCCACTTTTCCCAAAAAGGAATGTATTGGGAAAATTTTCAAATAAAATATTTATTGGTGTGGTAATTTGTGTCCTTACTGAGGCTGGGGTTACACATGAGCCCTTGGTCCGTTTTTGGCTTCAGTTTTCTCATTTTTTTTTCTAAGTCCAAAAACTGACAGAAAAACGGATTGGGTGTAATAAACACCCTGTCCGTTTTTCTATGGAGCTCCAAACATTGCCCTGTCCGTTTTTGAGTCAAAAACGTTGCATGCAACGTTTTTGGCATCAGTTAAAAAACGCATGCGTTTTCATGCGTTTTTTTTAACATGGGGCCCTATGGGAAACGCATGCGCGAACGCATGCAAACGCGCACTTGCGTTTGCGCATGCGTTCGCGCATGCGTTTTTTTAATGAAAATTCCAAAAACGTTCAGGAGTGCAGGAGGCTCAAAAAGCACCCAGAAAAAAACGGATTGGTGATGAAAATCACTTCCAAAAACGGATTTCTATGTGTGACCACAGCCTTATGTGGAACCCCAGCCTATGTCCGTTTATGAGCCAAAAACGTTGCTAGCAACGTTTTTGGGGTCCGTTTTTCAAAAAAAAAAAAAAAAAAAATTTTTTTTTTTCAACATGGGCCCTATGGAAAAACGGATCCGTTTTTTTGAGGTGCCTTAAAAAACGGATCCGTTTTTTTGAGAATTTTGGTCAAAAAATGACCAAGTCCAAAAACGTTCAGGGGTGTAGGAGGCACAAAAAGCACCCAAAAAAAAACGGATTGGTCATGGAAATCACTTCCAAAAACGGATTTCTATGTGTAACCCCAGCCTGACTTGGGTTGTAATATCAGGTATTTGATTGATACCTCTGCATAACTAATATCTGGACCTCATGGCTGCTGACATTAGCCATCTGACATCAACTCTAAATACGATTATCCTGTTTGCCAATGCAGTACGGCAGGGAGAGAGCCAGGGTGTATACACAGCAGATGTACATCACATTTGCAGCAATGTATTTTCCCAGTAAAGCATATTGTTTATTGCAGCAGATTTGCTGCGTATTTTAGTGCAGGAAAATCTCCAGCATGTCAATTCTTGTCACTAAATACACCAATTCCCCAACCCCTGCCTCAGAAACAGGGCTTGTGCCCTATGTTAATGTGTGTACACGGGATTACAATTTATTGTGAGCTTGCATATAAATTGTGGGGTTGTGTTGAAAGGCTACATGATTGTTTAAAAACCACTAATTTGTTAAGGCCCACATTACACGGCATGACGTTAGAATGATGTCGGCAATGATCTCGTGGGCGCGCGGTCATTGCAGACATCGTTGGTGAGATGTCACATGTCTAGATATCATGGACGATGTTTGGAGCAGGTATCTTTCGCACAACCCAGCGAACGATCCCTGCTCATTGCTGTGATTGAGCGAAGTCGTAACCGACATCGTTATCGCGGTGTCACACACAGCAATATACCAGGTTGGCTGATCATTGATCATGTGGTGTGAGAACATGTTCTCAAACCTGCGATCAACGATCCAACAATTTATCGTTAAAACTTTGCTACGACATCCTAACGATGTTGTTTCAACACTTCCAAACCCGTGACGCATAAACGATGTCGTGAGCGATGTTGTGCCGTGTAACGGGGCCTTTAGAAACACTGTTTGAAGTCCTGTTTGCTTTTGCAGCCATAGCAGGCAGGGACTTCTCTGCCTCTTCTATGTAATTTGCATAGGAGCGCAAGCTAAACCTATTCTGAAAGTTCTCTATGCACTGAACTGTCAAAAGGGTGTAGATAGCGCTATCTATGCTGCTTTTGACAGTTCAGTGCATACACAACTGTCAGAATAGGCCTAGCTTGCGCTCCTATGCAAATTACATAGAAGAGGCAGAGAAGTCCCTGCTATGGCTGCAAAAGCAAACGGGACTTCAAACAGTGTTTCTAACAAATTAGTGGTTTTTAAACAATCATGTAGACCCTCACCAGGTCCCCACAATTTATATACATGCTCACACTAAATTGTAATCCTATGTACACACATTAACATATTGCACAAGCCCTGTTTCTGAGGTGTCACTAAAATGTAATGACACACGCAGGACTAAAATCTGCACCTCCCCGCACCAAATACACACCAAAAAAATGCATCCTGGGCATGACATCTTTTCTGGTGCGTATTCTTTTTGAAGGTGCAGATTTTTGTCTACAAAAATAGCACCACATTTCTCCCATGCGAACGCACCCTAACACATTCAAAGGTGCAGAAGAGATTGTCTCTTTATAAATGTTCATGCACACTGGAGTACAACTTGGAGGAGTACAGTGCGAGAAAACGCATGCGTTTTTATAACATGGGGCCCTATGGGAAACGCATGCGTTAATGCAGGTGCCTATATGTGCCCTGCATTAACGCATGCGTTTCCCATAGGGGCCCATGTTAAAAAAATGCATGCATTTTTGGAAAATAACACTGCGTTTTTTTCCAGCACCCAAAAAGCGCTGCATCCAGCGTTTTTTGGCCTGGGGGTAAAAAACGCAAGTGTAGTGAAAAAGCGCATCTACACTAAATCGCACCCTGCGTTAACACACCTGCGTTTTTGGAAAGCTGCAGAAAAATGCAGAGAATGCCAAAAACGCAGGTGAGTGTGAACATGGCCACACTGCAGAGCTGTGATTTTTTTTCTCCCTGAGGAAAAAATCTCAGCATGCTGCGAGATAATGTGCAAATCAGATGAGATTTACTTATTCATGTCTATAGGTAGGAGATAAAAACACAGACCATCCTAGTGGCATCCGTTTTCTATGCATACATTACCATTCTGTAGCATAGAAAACTATAAATGGTCTGGTAAATGACTGCTCAATAATTGAATGATAGCTGCTTAAGTAGAGTGGCACAGGCCAGTGTGGCATTCCACCAGTCTGGTCGCCACAAAAGGGTACTGAACCCACTCCACGGGTGTGGTATTCCAGTCCTTGAGGGAACGGGATGGTGAATCCAGACTCCCTCCAAAACACTGAACACACCATAGGACCCAGGGGACCATGGGCAGACCCCGGGGGAGGGTCCAGTCGAGGGGACAGGGAAAAGAAAGGTGGAGCGTGGCAGTGAGGGAGAGAGTAGGAGAAGTAAAGAAGAGGAGTGAGTAAGGGGGACGGAGAAGACCCCAGGGGCATAAGTGAAGTGAAAATGACCTGTGCGCCCAAATTCGGGACAGACCATAGTCAGGCAGAGGGGTTGGTCGAGAACCAGGGACTGGCCCTTAACGTGGCGCGGAAGCTGTATGTTCGAACCACTGAACCAAAGGCCACGAGGTCTAGAGGATCTGTGGCCGCAACCCGGCGCACCACCTGAGAAGGCAGCCAGACTAGGGTCAGGAGACCGGTACCAGTCACCCGAGAGGACCCATGGCTGCTGGATCTGGGCTCTGCTTGTTGAGGCGCTGACAGTAGAGGCAAATAAGTAGCACTGGGAGAGAGACCAGAGAAAGGAAAGGCACATGAAAGGGTCTTGGACGAATCATCCTGCTTCCTTGGGGAGTGACTGGACTAGAACTTGGCAGAGAGAAGCACCCGATGACCAGTTGCAGCTGCAGTGTTTAAACTGGGTACAAAATTCCAATGCTATGTGGAGATGCCGACTGCACCAGCACATGAGATACAGAGGCCTAGCTTGACCATGGCTTTGCACATCCATCGCAATTGAATACATTTCCCCCTGGGGGTACTGCTCCACCCATGGGGAGCGAAGACATCAGGCTGCAATACCAGCAACCCGGGAGGTCTGACCTGCAGTGTCGGTCACTCTTGACCGACAACTGTAGGTGGCGTCACGAACTTTAAGGCCCCGTCTCATACTACGATATCGTTAACGATGTCGTTAGTACGTCACGGGTTTTCAGTTGTTCTAACAGCGTTGTAACAACATCGTTCAGTGTGACATGTACATCCGATCAACGATAATTGGGCAGATCGTTGACGGGAGGTTGATGAACCGGACTTTAAACCAAATGATGAGCATTCGTTCAACCTGCAGCATGGGTGTGTGTGACACTTCGATAACGATGTCGTTAACGACTTAGCCTATTGAGAAGTGAAGGACGAGAAGCTACGACCTCAAGTATCATTTCCTTGTCGCGGAATCGTTGCTGCGTCGTTAACGATATCTATACATGTGACATTTCACTACCGATCATTGAATGTCGTTCTAGCGATCTACGGTAGGTCAAGTTGGAATGTTGATCGGATCATTTGACCATTGAAGCGTGAGACGGGGCCTTTAAATTGTACAAACTTAACCCCATCCAACAACCCCTTACTCAAGAACTGACTCCTCCGGGGTCAATGAAAGCCAGGTCTTGATCCCTGTGACTCCCCTGTAGCAGTGAAGCCCTGTTTTGTGTGCCTTATGGCCCTGGGGTGGTCACCGGTAATCATGTGCGAGTAATTGACTTGGGTTACCCCGAGCGTTATATTAAATTCATGGTCCTGGCTGGATGGATTGAGTTATGTAGTGTAGACCGTACCTCTTAGCAGATCATAAAATGCCGCTGCCTTCAGCAGGCCAGGACCGAAGCGGTCCAGACCGAGACAGAGAGCACAAATTCACTTTAACCAACAGTTCTTTACAGTTTTTCAATTATAACTTCACATGTTAGGTAAATGGCACATCTTAAATACAATTTCAGTTCTGCAACAAGCTTCACACTGCAGTTTTTTCACTGATCAGTGCCCATCCAGTTTGGGTGCCAAAACCTGGAGAGGAACCAGGAGAGGAACTTGCAGAGAAAAGTATAATTAAAAGATTGACACTTGTTCTAAGTTTTGGAGACACTCCTGCTTTTGGCACCCAAACACTTATGGACACTGATCAGGGAAAAAACTGCAGTGTGAAGAGTTCTACTTCCCACTGAGTTGTACCTATTGTTTCTGGTCCTTTGAGTCCCAGCCCAACCAGGGCAGTCTCTGACAGTTGCTATCGTGTATTTGTGGCTCTATGTCTTTTCTCCTTGTAAAGAAGTTCTGATCACTAAGGCGAGAATAATGCTTCATGTCCTGTACTTATTTCTTGGTGGTAATAGTTCTTTACATGTGCTTACATAGTAGTAAATACCACATGCCTAGATGCCACATCATAGATGTATAAGATTTCACCACAATAATTGGGTGATTTTTACTGTACATATAAGTAATCCATGTTTGTGGCTAAATTCAGGACGATATATCACACAGGACAATCGCTATAATAAAAGTAAGGACAAAGAAAAAAATGCAACTATGAGTCCAAATATATGCAAAAAAGAAAAACTTTAATATATAATCTGGATCGGTACAGGGCTACACTCAAACCAAGAGGACTGAGTTGTACAGACAGAGTGGCTGAACAATTAGATACACAATGGCACTTAGTATATACAATTTTAGGGGTATACATATACCATAGTGTTCACAATACAATGCACACAGATTTACATTTATGTGGATATTGGGCAGTGTTAGGAGGTAATTATCACTGCTTTGTTTCTGCTGAACCTTTTTTTTTGGCAATAATTCCCCAACTTAAACCCAGAGAAGGGGAACATTTGGTATGGATATACTGGCCATAAAGTATAGATATAAGATATGGGGAGCAGATTTATGAGTAGTGGTTTAGTAGTCACTATACAAGCACATAATATGTAATCTGCAGCATAATTGTGGTAGTGTTACAGATGCTATAGATAGGGTCTGGTGATTTAACAGCCACAACCCTCCAGTTCCACCCATATTGTATTGAACTCCTGTGTATGTAGTAATTATACAGTACATGTAAAATGTAGTTTATGTCTCATTGCTTTTGATATTAAAGGCACAGAATTGGTGCTAGCCAGCACACCCATCTATTTTTTACTGTAAGTTCTATATTCACGTAGTGCATAAAAATTATATATTTTTATCCTTTGTGCTGTGATATACTTTTTAGCACACATATATGCCAAGCAGTACAACTATATCTATTTATATGTACTATAAAGCACTGCAATATTCAACATATAAGGTGTAGAGGAATGACAAGATAAATTTATCTCTAGCAATACTTGGCATCTATAGGAAGCGACGTGTTTTTAACCACATAAATGTAAATCTGCATGCATTGTATTGTGAACCATATGGTATATGTATACCCCTAAAATTGTATTTACTAAGTGCCATTGTGTATCTAATTGTTCAGCCACTCTGTCTGTACAACTCAATCCTCTTGGTTTGAGTGTAGCCCTGTACCTATCCAGATTATATATATAAGTTTTTCACTTTTGCATATGTTTGGACTCATAGTCGCATTTTTTTTTCTTTGTTCTTATGTGCTTAGGCTGTGGTCACAGTACCATTTTTCACATGCATTTTTGGAGACCTGCGTTTTCAAAAACGCATGTAAAAAACGCACCCATAGGCCCCCATGTTAAAAAACGCATGCCCTAATAGCCAAAAAGCATGTGTGACTGTCCCATGCGTTTTTGGAGCATATCCAAAAACGCATGCGTTTTCTACAAAAACGCATGCGTTTCCGGAAAAACGCATGCGTTTTTTTAACATGGGCTCCTATGGGAAACGCATGTGTTTTTGAATGGCACTAAAAGGTACTAACTGTACATGCGTTTTTGCATGCGTTTTCCATAGGAACCCATGTTATAAAAACGCATGCGTTTTCTACAAAAACGCATGCGTTTTTCAAAACGCTCAAAAAAATACTACAAGCACTATTTTTAGGTGTAGATTCAAAAACGCACCCAAAAACGCAGGGAGCCATCACACACCTTACAAAACTCATGCTGACATGAAAAAAAGCATGAGTTTTGTTAAATCACTTAAAAAAACGCATGGCAACTGTGACCCCAGCCTTACATAGGAAAGATTATTGTTTCTCATAATGCTATATGTTAGAAATGTTTATAGAAAAGAAGGTCTTTTATAGGAAAAAGTAAAAAAAAACAACTGACAACCGACTTTTCAAATATTACATTTTGAGAAGCAAAAGTAAGCATACATCAGAAGATAAAGTGGTAGAGTGACTGTATCCAGCATGGTGTGCTGGCAATCAGCAGAGTCATGAATCTCATAGGTGTTTGTGATTCCAATACAAGATCTATCCATGATTTTCAAGGTTAGAAATTGTCCTCGAGTGGTCCATATAAAAAGTCAAGGTTTGTCTGTTTTTGATCGTAGCATAGGGTGAAACTCTGCAATGCAATTCTGTAGGTCCATGAACAAAATTGGACAGCATGTTAGATGAAGAGGATGTTTGATAAATCTCCTCATATGCAAAAAAGAGCAGGTAAATGGAACTGATGGTAAAATCCAACAAACTGACCAAACAGTGCTAAAATATTGTTCAAAACCCTGGTAAATACCTGACTGTTTTGTGCATATTACTAGAAAAAAAAATTGACAAATGACTTAGCCCCTACAAGCAATGTTTTTATAAAATGTGTATTTAAATGTCTGTATAAAAAGTATGAGTATAAAATGAGTGTTTTGCATCTTCTATATACCTATAGTTTTCTGATATTAAACATTGAAGAGCATAATATCTGCAAGTTAAAAATGAAGCATACATCACAAGATGAGGTGCTAGAATGACTGTGTCCTGCGTGGTGTGCTGTCAATCAGCAATGTCATGAGTACAGTGCTTTCCACTGAGATATTCCAAAGCAAACAGCATATGCTGCTATGCACTGTACCCACACAAGCTAATTTCAGAATACCATCCCAAATACCTCCTGCTCTGTACAGAATGGCTGAGCAAATTAGAAACGCATGTCCCTTCTATAAATGTATTAAAGATTAACTATCACTGATAAACCTGATAGATGTCTGAGCAGATTTAACGGTGTTGTCAGTTTAAAAAAATCCTTAAATATGCTTAAAATAACAGTTTATATACCTTACAAATATAATTCTTTCAGTTCCCATAACACACAGCCTAACGTGTATCTGTTTAAGCTTAAATGCTGCCACGGCCTTCTGTTATATTAGTCTGCTCTTCACCCCTCCCTATGCCGTCTATAGTTCATTCTTAGCTGACCTGAGTAGCATCTATCTTTGGAGAAAGCAGTGGTGATCTTTCCAGCATATGTGTTGGGGACTATCACTGAAGAAGGAGTGGAGTATATGTTGTATCTGTATCCCTGTCTTTTTTGTCTGTTTGTTCTTTAAAACTTTTGCTCCTTTTCTCACTGGGGGGAAAAATAGATGAGTAATATTTAGAAGCAAGGTACAAGACCCAAGTGTCCCCACCATCAGGGGTTAACCTGGTGACAGGGATAACCTATTGTCCCCTAGCAAGAGGGACACCTTTGTCCCTTGCATTCCCACCATCACATTGTGACAATTAGTATTAAAACCCCTGCAATTCTTTCAGATAATACTCAGTTTATTCCTGAAAATGATTGCAATCACAAATTCTTTGGTATTATTATCTTCATTTGATTTGTCTTCAATGAAAATTGGATATAATTCCATACCAAACATAAAAAAGGGGGTGGACAAAAGTATTGGCACTGTTAGAAAATTCATGTGATGCTTCTCTAATTTGTGTAATTAACAGCACCTGTAACTTACCTGTGGCACCTAACAGGTGTTGGCAATAACTAAATCACATTTGCAGCCAGTTGACATGGATTAAAGTTGACTCAACCTCTGTCCTGTGTCCTTGTGTCTACCACATTAAGCATGGAGAAATGAAAGAAGACCAAAGAACTGTCTGAGGACTTGAAAAACTAAATTGTGAGGAAGCATGAGCAATCTCAAGGCTACAAGGCCATCTCCAAAGACCTGAATGCTCCTGTGTCTACTGTGCGCAGTGTCATCAAGAAGTTTAAAACCCATGGCACTGTGGCTAACCTCCCTAGATGTGGACGGAAAAGAAAAATTGACGAGAGATTTCAACGCAAGTTTGTGCGGATGATGGATAAAGAACCTCGACTAACATCCAAACAAGTTCAAGCTGCCCTGCAGTCCGAGGGTACAACAGTGTCAACCCGTACTATCCGTTGGCGTCTGAATGAAAATGGACTGTATGGTAGGATACCCAGGAAGACCCCACTTCTTACCCCAAGACATAAAAAAGCCAGGCTGGAGTTTGCCAAAACTTATCCGAGAAAACCTAAAACATTTTGGAAGAATGTTCTCTGGTCAGATGAGACAAAAGTAGAGCTTTTTGGGCAAAGGCATCAGCATAGAGTTTACAGAAGAAAAAAAGAGGCATTCAAAGAAAAGAACACGGTCCCTACAGTCAAACATGGCAGAGGTTCCCTGATGTTTTGGGGTTGCTTTGCTGCCTCTAGCTGGACTGCTTGACCGTGTGCATGGCATTATGAAGTCTGAAGACTACCAACAAATTTTGCAGCATAATGTAGGGTCTAGTGTGAGAAAGCTGGGTTTCCCTCAGAGGTCATGGGTCTTCCAGCAGGACAATGACCCAAAACACACTTCAAAAAGCACTAGAAAATGATTTGAGAGAAACTTCTAAGACTTCTAAGGTGGCCAGCAATGAGTCCAGACCTGAATCCCATAGAACACCTGTGGAGAGATCTAAAAATGGCAGTTTGGAGAAGGCACCCTTCAAATATCAGAGACCTGGAGCAGTTTGCCAAAGAAGAATGGTCTAAAATTCCAGCAGAGCATTGTAAGAAACTCATTGATGGTTACCAGAAGCGGTTGATCGCAGTTATTTTGGCTAAAGGTTGTGCAACCAAGTATTAGGCTGAGGGTGCCAATACTTTTGTCTGGCCCATTTTTGGAGTTTTGTGTGAAATGATCAATGTTTTGCTTTTTGCTTCATTCTCTTTTGTGTTTTTTCATTGAAGACAAATTAAATGAAGATAATAATACCAAAGAATTTGTGATTGCAATCATTTTCAGGAAGAAACTGAGTATTATCTGACAGAATTGCAGGGGTGTCAATACTTTTTGCCACAACTGTAGTTGTCAGTCTTGCAGAACATAAAAGAGATTATAGTACAGTCATAAATAGTGACTTACACATGACTTTCTTTCTTTTGGAATTATTCATTTTTCCCATTTTTTCCATTTGGCACAGACCAACATGACATATCTTCCAGCTATGGCCCGTCTGCAGAGAATAAAACATACACATTTAACTCCTTACATTTCCAGTCATGTTCCCATCTAGTCCCAACCTGCACAAACTTCTAATCCATCTGATATTCTAATGCTGAGCCCTCCATATGTGTACCTATTACTACACCTGCTATGTGGTACAAAAACGGGTTCTTCTATTTCTGTGCATGTCCCTAGAGAAGTGATCACATTTTGTTCTTAGAAAGTAATAATGTCCCATGTGTACCTTTGGCAGTCAATATCCTGATTGCCTCTATAACAATAATGGTTCATAAGTGCCCCTTAACATGTCTCCTGAGTCTTCCTATGCAGCTCTCATATACACAATATGATGCCCTCCACTACACACAGTATGACGCCCATACACATTCCCTATACACAGTATGATTGGCTCAAAGCTCCCCTAAAAGAATGGACCCAAGCTATATTTTTATCCATCACAGTAGATGACACATTGCTTAATGGTTCCCACTGTAGCCCTCACAGTTTATAAAGGTCTCCATAGTAGCTCTCACAATTGTATATTGGCCCCCAAAAGTAGTCCCCTCAGTTAATGACAGCCCCACACAGAAGCTTCCAAACAGTATAATGACCCCCACATTAGCTCCCATGCTGTATAATGTCCCCCACATGAGCTCCGATGTTGTATAATGGCCCCCACATTAGCCTCAACACTGTATAATGACCACCATATTAGCTCCCACACAGTATAATAGTCCCCACATTAGGTTCCATTCAGTATAATGACCCCCACATTAGCCTCAACACTGTATAATGACCACCATTTTAGCTCCCCAAAAGTATAATGGCTCACACATTAGCTCCCACACTGAATAAGGCACCCCACACTACATAAGCCCTCACACTGATAAGGGCCCTCCACACCAGAGGCAAACTAGATTACGATGGGCCCCGCTACAAGATTTGGAAATGACACTCCCCTCCATTCCACCCCATGCATGGTGGTCAGATGTATGGGCCCTTATAACTTTATAAATCCAATAAATACATATGTGTTCTCCCTTCATTATGTCCCCTATCCTGTACTAATGTCCATGGTCCCCATCCAGGAATTTATGTCCCCTATCCAGGTATATATGTACTCAATTCTGTTGTAAATGTCCAACTCCTGGAACAATCCTGGTATATATCTCCCCATCCTGATATATATGCCCATAAACCTGGTATCTATGTCACTTATCTTAGTGTATACAGTTAGGGCCAGAAATATTTGGACAGTGACACAATTTTCGCGAGTTGGGCTCTGCATGCCACCACATTGGATTTGAAATGAAACCTCTACAACAGAATTCAAGTGCAGATTGTAACGTTTAATTTGAAGGGTTGAACAAAAATATCTGATAGAAAATGTAGGAATTGTACACATTTCTTTACAAACACTCCACATTTTAGGAGGTCAAAAGTAATTGGACAAATAAACATAACCCAAACAAAATATTTTTTTTTTCAATATTTTGTTGCGAATCCTTTGGAGGCAATCACTGCCTTAAGTCTGGAACCCATGGACATCACCAAACGCTGTGTTTCCTCCTCCTTAATGCTTTGCCAGGCCTTTACAGCCGCAGCCTTCAGGTCTTGCTTGTTTGTGGGTCTTTCCGTCTTAAGTCTGGATTTCAGCAAGTGAAATGCATGCTCAATTGGGTTAAGATCTGGTGATTGACTTGGCCATTGCAGAATGTTCCACTTTTTTGCACTCATGAACTCCTGGGTAGCTTTGGCTGTATGCTTAGGGTCATTGTCCATCTGTACTATGAAGCGCCGTCCAATCAACTTTGCAGCATTTGGCTGAATCTGGGCTGAAAGTATATCCCGGTACACTTCAGAATTCATCCGGCTACTCTTGTCTGCTGTTATGTCATCAATAAACACAAGTGACCCAGTGCCATTGAAAGCCATGCATGCCCATGCCATCACGTTGCCTCCACCATGTTTTACAGAGGATGTGGTGTGCCTTGGATCATGTGCCGTTCCCTTTCTTCTCCAAACTTTTTTCTTCCCATCATTCTGGTACAGGTTGATCTTTGTCTCATCTGTCCATAGAATACTTTTCCAGAACTGAGCTGGCTTCTTGAGGTGTTTTTCAGCAAATTTAACTCTGGCCTGTCTATTTTTGGAATTGATGAATGGTTTGCATCTAGATGTGAACCCTTTGTATTTACTGTCATGGAGTCTTCTCTTTACTGTTGACTTAGAGACAGATACACCTACTTCACTGAGAGTGTTCTGGACTTCAGTTGATGTTGTGAACGGGTTCTTCTTCACAAAATAAAGTATGCGGCGATCATCCACCACTGTTGTCATCCGTGGACGCCCAGGCCTTTTAGAGTTCCCAAGCTCACCAGTCAATTCCTTTTTTCTCAGAATGTACCCAACTGTTGATTTTGCTACTCCAAGCATGTCTGCCATCTCTCTGATGGATTTTTTCTTTTTTTTCAGCCTCAGGATGTTCTGCTTCACCTCAATTGAGAGTTCCTTTGACCGCATGTTGTCTGGTCACAGCAACAGCTTCCAAATGCAAAACCACACACCTGGAATCCACCCCTGACCTTTTAACTACTTCATTGATTACAGGTTAACGAGGGAGACGCCTTCAGAGTTAATTGCAGACCTTAGAGTCCATTGTCCAATTACTTTTGGTCCCTTGAAAAAGAGGAGGCTATGCATTACAGAGCTATGATTCCTAAACCCTTTCTCCGATTTGGATGTGGAAACTCTCATATTGCAGCTGGGAGTGTGCACTTTCAGCCCATATTATATATATAATTGTATTTCTGAACATGTTTTTGTAAACAGCTAAAATAACAAAACTTGTGTCACTGTCCAAATATTTCTGGCCCTAACTGTATGTCTCCCATCCTGGGTCCATCCTAGTATATACTGCCTCTACCCTGAGACCATTCTGTTATATATGTCCTCCATCCTAAAATGTATGCCTCCCATCCTGGTATATATGTCCTCCATCCTGGTGTAGAATTCTCCATCCTAGGTCCATTCTGTTATATACGTACCATATCCTGGGACCACCCAGGTATATATGTCCCTCGTTCTGGTATTTATGTCCCGCATCCTGGTATATATGCCACTCTCCTGGTATATATACCCCACATCATGGGACCATCCTGTTGTATACTGTTCCCCATTCTTGTATCATCCTGATATATATTTTTATGTCCCTCATCCTGGTATATATGTGCCCCATTTGGGTGTATTTATATCCTATCCTGGGCCCATCCTGTTATATGGTATATATGTACCCCATCCTAGGATCACCCAGGTATATATGTGCTCCAATCTGAATTATATATTTCCATCCTTGCCCCATCCTGGTATATTGATACATCGATATTCCCCAAGCTTGGCCTATCTTGGAAAATATGTCACGCATCCTGGTATATCTGTCACAAATTCTGGTATATATGTCCCCATCATGGTGTATATCTGTCCCAATCCTGGGCCCATACCAGTATATATGTTCCCATCATGGTATATATGTCCCACATGGTGGTATAGCTGTCCATCAGTTGCCCTTTGTGGTATACAATATATGTTCCCTATTCTGGTATTATGTAAAAAAAAAAAA